>CM035174.1:45072377-45672377 GCA_020205615.1 Panax quinquefolius | reverse complement strand
TTTAATACTTTTATTTCATAAAATTTGGGGTCTCACACCCACTATCACTTCTAGCAGATCAAAGGTCAGAATCAAGAATTGGTTCATAAGAATGTAGAACCCTAAACAAAAATTTTGATCTTGTATGCTATGTAGGATTTGATGTTTGAATGTTTAAAAATGTTGTATAAGGTGTGAATCAATTATCTGGGTTGCTAAATAGTGGATCCATCACATTTATATGCTCGAAATCAAGTTTTTACAAAATTTGGAAATTTTCTTATGTGGTCTGATAACCGAATGTCAGACCTTCTAGATCTTAATGTATTTATTGTTTTGGTGTTTTAAGTGTTTGATATAGTAGTGTGATATGAGATCTTTACTCTGGAACTTGAATCAAGGTCATAGCATGAACAGATTGTGAGATATTGATGGTCAAAAGTTGTTGATCGACCATGATTGGGTGTTTCTGGGTAACCCAGAAGTTGCCCAGAAAGGGCCTGACAACTTATTCAAGCGCCCGAATCTTCCTTGTGTTTATTGTTTTGTTCTTGTCCTTGTATCCAGGTTGTTGTATGTTATGTTAACTGGTAAATCAAACTTTTAGATTGCCTAAATATTTGTCAGGTAGATCACAGTGAGCGGTCAAACTAGGCCAGAAGACCATGAAATACATTTTCTGGGTAACCCAGAAAATGCATGACCAAGTCTTCTGACATAGTTTGACCGACATATATCTTAAGATTGTATTGTTGTTATGATGATGTTATATACTAGATTTGTACAACTACATGTTGTCTACACACTAGAACCTTAAGATCACTAAAAAGTCACTTAGATTGCAAGTTATAGAAGTCCAAAGTAGGCCTCACGAACTGTTCTTCATTTCTAGGTAACCCAGAAATGAAGAACAGCTTTGACAGCTTGTTCAAGGCCCCAGATCTCACTCGTCTTATGTGTTTTCGCTATGTTTGTTGTTAGACCATGTAATCTTACACTGGGACTACAAGGTCTGACCAATATCGTGTCCAGAAACATTATAGTTTACAAATTAAACTTGGTCAAACTAGCCTAGACGAGCATGAACTCGATTTTCTGGGTAACCCAGAAAACTGATGAACGTTGTCTCTGACAAGATTTGACCGAATGCTACTTTATGATTCTGATATCTTTTGATTGACCTGATGATTGATAAATGTACTCTGTCATGTGGACTACAACCCTGACCCATTCGAACACTTTAACAACTAACAGAACCCGAAGACAATTAAGCCTCAAACTGCTTACCCGAGGCTGACTAGGTTTCTGGGTAACCCAAAAAACCCAGAAAGTTCCGACAACGAGTTTGAGGGGCTAGATCATCATGATACATGATTGTTTGACTTATAGGATAGTTGATTCATGTAGTATTACCTAATCACTACATGATCAGTGTTAAAAATGTCCCAGCTCATGCTTAGACTGTGAATTAAAGTCGGTCAAAGGGAGCCACTTGAACACTGCCTTGTCAGTGTTCTTAAGCTCAGGAACACCTAAGGCGACAGATTTTGCCGCTAAAGGCTATAGCGACAGGTTTAATAATTTTAATTAATTAGATTTCTAAAAATCATTTAAAAATAGTAAATAAATTTTGAAAATTATAAAATCAGTTTTAAAAATTATTTGAAGTCATAAAAAATTAACTTTTAATAATTTGTCATATTTTCCATAAATATTAGTAATTATTTGAATATTATAAAGGCATTAAATAAATTAACTAAAACTAATTTTATTATATTAAAAATCATTTTAAATGATAATAAGGTATTTAATAATATTTTAAGTTATAAAATGTAACTTTCAATATTTTAAAGTAAATGTCATTATTTATTTAATATTAATAATCTTAGATTTATTTAATAATTATATTAAATAAATAGATTAAAAATTATTTTATTGATTTAAAAATCATTTAAAAAGGATATAAAGGGTATAAAATATTTTAAGTTATTATAATTGACTTTTAATATTTTAGTGGATAATACCTTAATATTTTAATATTAATGTTAATTGTTTAAAATGATTTTAAATGTTTTAAAAATCATTTAAGGGTAATATTAACACTTTAAAAATATTTTGAGTTATTATAAATAACTTTGATATTTTTTGCAATAGTTGCATTAATATTTTAATATTATTTAAACATTAATGATAATAGAATTATTTAATATTTAAATCATTTAATAATGATTCGAGAGTTTGAAAAATCAAGATAAATTATAAGAATTATTTAAAAATTATTATAAGTCATTTAAAAATAATACGACTGGTATTTAAAATATCCAGGATAATATTGAACTTCGTGATAGAGTTTTTGAACTCGATAAAGCCGTCGGTACACCGAAATACTACCGAAATTGATCTGAACCTATATAGTTTACCTGTATAAGTATTTGTTTGCCTTAATGACTGATATAACTATGTGACAATGTGATTAGATTATGTTTTAACTGTAAATAACAGTACTATGTGTTATGATATGTTATTCTAATCATTAGAACGATCTTATAAATGATAGGTCGTTGAATTAAAGATAGAACTAAGTTGTGTAAGCAGCAGACCAAGCAAGTATCCTAAACTCTTATTTTACTTTTTTCAACGGATATCGTAAGCAAGTTCCCTAAACTTGCTCCAATTATTATTGAGCAAGTATGTGACGCCCCCAAATCCGGGTTCTCAAACCTCGGGTTTGGTGCTCACAATCCATCATCATCATAAGCATTCTATAAACTATTGCGGAATAATAAACATACACTGTTCATTATAATAAAGTCTTCCAACATTATCCCAAGGTCTATTAACCTTAACTTATACATACCTTAATTAAGTTACCCTTAGTAACACAAAAGGTTTCATTACCAATGTACATAATATAATATAATATATAAACATTCTTATTATCTATTCCTGTACTTTTCCTTTGCCTTTGTCCTTCTTGGATGTCTCTGGCATAACTGAAATAAATGTCATGATATAGCAAGGGTAAGCAACAAATTTTCTTAGCAAGTTTAAATACAAGGAAGATATATCATGATTAACAAGTAATTTATCATTCAATGTTCAACAATAGGAATCAATTGTGTAAGAACATGAATTAAGTCTTGATAACTGAATATTCGAATAATTGAATAACAGATGCTGAGTGGTCATAATGACCATGAACATATACTATTGTTGTCAATATTTAAACTGGTCCTTTTAATAAGATTTGGTAATCAAGGGGATCAGCCTTTCATACCCGGTGTATTATACATAAACAATTAATGTACGAGCAATAATTGTTTTTCAATAATTCTTTAATAAAATTGTTCTTTTTCCCAGTCTTGAGTCCTTACCAAACCAATTGGTGAAGAACAACGTTTAACAACATATTTGATTTAACAAATTTAAACATACTTGATCTAGCTGATACAATTAGCATATATCCATATTTGAAATAGTTTATGAATGAAAGAACTTTAACTAATTCACAGTTCAATAATAATAGAACCGGAATTTAATTGCACAAAGTGCGAGTATTAATAACCAATATAGATGTGAATAATAAACAATAATTATTCACTAACATGCTTTGAAAATAATAACTCAAGTTTGAGTTAGAGAACTTGCCTCAATTGCGATCTACTGCTACGCAATTTAATTTAATCTATTTATTGTAAAGACCTATCAGTGTTAAGATTGATCTTATAATCAAAATATAATACTTTATATCATAATACAATTACTCTATCAGCAATTTAGTTAACACTTAACCACATAATCAATTATCTGAAAACATCTTTATTATTATCATTCTTTGATAATATTTTAATTACTTTATCATATTCCTTATGATTTAACACTTAATCTTTTCCTTTTATTAGCTCTTCCTTATAATCTAGTAAGTTGAATACTAACATCATAGTCTAGATTATTTAAACATGCAATCCAGCCACCTGGATTGGCTAATCCAGCAAACTGGATTCAACAAACTTCTAATCCAGCAAGCCTGGATTCCAAATTCTTCAATCCAGCAAGCCTGGATTCCAAATCCTTAAATCCAGCAAGCTGGATTCCATATCTCCTTTACCGAAAATACTAAATCAACTAATTATTTTTCTATCCTTTGGCCATACTTATGTACATGTATTTCATACACAAAAAGTATTTTTCCTTAATTTTTTAATTTCTTTTACTATTTTTCAAAAATCATTTTTAGTGCGTGGCTTAAGAAATTAGCCCCATCATGTGCAACTCCAGAAATTCCCATCTCTTGGCATAATCTTATACATGTTAACGTGACCCTCCAGTTTAAATTTTGTGGCCATCGGAGTTATAGAACTCCAGTTATAGCAATTTTTGTCCAAAAAACCTAAATATTGAAATGGTCATAACTTGATCATTTTAAGTCGAAATGAGCTCATTTTTGGACATGAGCTATTTTATACCATATATTTTCTTTTCCCAAAAGGCCAGAAGTTTTGTCAAAATTTAAGTGGCCGAAACTGCCCTTGCAATTTCTTTGGCAGTTTGTTTTCGGGATTTTTTGCTTTTACGCGATTTGCTAAAATTAACCCATACGAAAATCTACAACTCCTTTTTCGGTGGTTCCACTTGGTTTTGAAAGATAACTCATCATATTACCATCCCAAAGTTTTCCAGAATTTTTAAATGTCAGAAAAATGACGAAAATGTCCCTAGTATTGACTGTCCAAAAATAGTTTGTTTTTCCTTCTAAAGACAAAACTATTTTTGCTAAAACAGTCGCTACAACTTGTGTACTCAACATTTTTCAGTTCTACCACTTGGGTTTAGTAGTTAACTTACATATCTAGCACCCCTCTTTGACGGATCACAAAAAGAAGGTGTAGATCAAAAATGGTAGTCGGTCAAAGGAGGTGAAAAAAACTAGAGTTTTCTAACAAAACAAAACTAGTTTCTCTTCTATCCTTTTAATTTACTTTCTTACACTCAAATATGTTAGATCCATACATGAAACCATATAAAACATGTAGATAGAGGGTTTTAAGCCTCAAGATCATAAACCTTAATTAACCAAAAATAAACAAAATAAAAATAATAAGCTAGTTTAGTTTTCACCTTGATTTTTGGGCACACTTTCTTTCTCTTCCAAAGTAGAAGATAAATTTTGGGTGCATCAATGGTGGATCTCCTTCTACTTTCTCTCCTCCTCTCCACCGAGTTTCTCTCTCTCTCTCTCTCTCTCTTATGCTTTTGCTTTGCTAGCTTAAGAGAAAGTAAAATAAATGAAGTAAAGTAAAAGAAAAAAGAAAAAGAGATTAGATTTTTGTTGGATAAAATTGTATACATATAAGATATGTATCTATACACATTTCCCCCACCTTCTTGCTATCTCTCTCCCTCTAATTATTACAAGATTACTTACTAGCATGGTGGCTCCATAAACAAAATGACACCTAGCTAAATAAGTAAATATCTTTTAGAAGATGTGGAGCATGTAATAATTAGATCCATCCCCCTTTTCCCCTCATTGCTTGGCCGGCCATGTGGCCTCCAAATCTCCAAGTTTCTCTTTAGTTTTTATTGAAATATCTAGTACACATAATGTCTAAAGTACCCTCTTCAATTGGGCTACAAGTTGGGCCATAAATTTCATCTTTTGGGGCTTTTAATTAACTAGTTTGGCTTACTAATTAACATGAATTTGGGCCTCCACAATTAAATAATTGTGCTACTAGCATACTTGCCCATTAAATTTATTATTGGGCTAGCTTAACAATCAAATTATCTACAAGTCCAATGCTTAAATAAATTATTGGGCTGGTTTAAATTACTTGTCATCCTTAGCAATATTAACCCTATTATCACATGAACTATTATTCATTATTATTGATATTTACACATTCACATCAATTAATAATGTTAATGAACTTATATAACCCAATTAGACTTGTCTTATTCAAGTTTATTGAGTACTTAGTTAGGGTTTAACATCTTAAATCTATTTCCTAGATTATTAAAAATACTTAGGTTAGTTCACCAACTTATATAACTTATTAGTGAGACTTCCTTTAAATATTATAACATATTATCCACATAATCACTTAATCATCCATAAGATATTACAAATTATTTAATATACTTATTTACAATGTACCACAGAAATTCTTGGTTATTACAAAGTATCCGAACCCTACTTTACTTTATGCAATGGACATTAGTAAGAAAGTTTTAGAATTATATTATCATTGTGTCAGATTATTAACTCTATTGTTATTGATTATGTAGTCAAATATGTGTATTCATGCAAGTTCTCGAACTTTATTCGTACATTGTTTATCAGTACAGTATTACTATTAGATTCAGATATATTTATTTGTTCGTAAATTTCTAAGATTGGTTATAAAAGTGTCCTCAATTGGATAATTATTGAAAATGTTAACACATACTTATTGATTTCCAATATGTATATCTTAATTCAACGCCGTCTAAGCTATTTGTCTCAGCTAGACACAGATTTAAAATATCTTTTGAATATGATAGAACCTTATTGATATCCAACCGAATTGTTTGGTTTTGATTCCCGACTAAGTATGAACATCTCGAACATGGGAAATTTTTTGTGCGCCTAAGGTGGATATGATGAACGAGAATATCAATCTGGTTTGTAGTATTGATCAATACAGGGCACATTAGGATGATCACCCTCGTGCCCGTAAGTTATGACAGTTTGCAGATGAAGTTCTGTTAAACCCTATCAAAAATTGAAAACAAAGTTCATAGTATGTCGATTGCTCACCAATTATTGTCAGTACGTAGTTTCAAAATTTGAAATAGATTTGTTATGTTGTTTAGTGTTGCTTCAGTTTACTTCACAACTATTGCTTCGTTGTAGAAGTGTCCCTCAAAGAAAACATTTAACCCTTTCAGTTAATGTTCATTGTTTGATATTACTTTCTGGGCACTCAAATGCTCATTCTTGCTTTATTTAAATATTTTCAGCTATGTATGATCGACCTGAAGGTTCAGGCAAGAACAAAGGGAAATGAAAGCTAGCAGAATAAGTTTGTATTATCTTATGTAATAACTAGACTTAAATAAGATGACGATATTTATTATATATCATGTAATAAAATGTTTTAAAGGTCGCGTACCTGGGATTTAGATAACTCTGATATGTAAATTAAGTTTGATATTTATGACATTATTATTACTATTCCGCTCAAAGAAATGGTATCGTGAAGCACTGAATTAGGGTTTCAAGTACCTGAATTTTGGGGTGTCACAGGTTGGTATCAGAGCCTTAAGGTTAGAAACCATAGGTGGGATAGACCTTAGGCTATAACCTTAGGGCATATGTAAACGTTGAAAATACAAATAACTCGTATAGTGTTTTAAGGGAGATGAATTGAATAAATTCGTCGTAAAACAAAAAAAAATAAAAATAACCTATATAAAACTATTACTTGTTCTGTGTATATATTATATACTAATCTAGATAATTTATGTGTAGCTGTCAGATAGCAAAGGATTAGGATACCCTCAGATCGTAAGGAATGAGTCAATCTCCATAACCGAGCCAAAATCAAAGTAACTAACTAAATTAGAGGCTCACCTTGTAAATAACCCTAGTGAGGAGATTATGCCGAAAACTGTAGTACCGGATCCAGAAACGGTGTATAACTGATAGGTAGAGTATAGTTAGAGAATATAAGGTTAAGTTCGAGTTCTTATAACTTATACTTACGGTAAGTTTGACGAACTTGGTATAGTTAGGTGTGAATGGATTATTGAGGATAATGGGAATATGTGGATTACTAAGCAATTAAATCCTTAGTGAAGGCGTAAGAAATAAGTATTATTATGATTAATTGAATATGTATGATTTTATGACACATGTATGATAGATATGTGGGTTATAGTGTAACATTCTCAACTTTTGTATAAGTTGTAGCAGTGATTCCCGACTTTGGTGGTCACAAAGGGATATCGGATGTTTAAAGCAGTATGTGCTATGCTATATGGTGTAAAGTATTAGAAATTAGTTAGATGAACATGATTTTATTTAATCTGATAATGCCGCCAAGACGAAAACGAAACCAAAGGGCAGGAGAACCTGTCAACAAAGTTGGAGAACAACTAGACCCGATATAGAATTTGGCGAATATGGATGCTCAAGCTATGCATAATGAATTACTAGCAGTGGGAAATCAGCCAAATAATCGATCTAAAAATTCAAAGACTTCAAGGCCGTCGAACCGCTAGGATTTAAAGGATCAATTGATCATGTAGAAGCGTTTGTGATAGCTAGGGTAACGGAGGGGCCAAAGACAACTTTTGCCACCTATATGATGAAAGAGAAACAATTTCGGGAATGTCAAGGTTAAGCAAGAGGGTGTAAAGAAGTAAGTGGTGCAACGTGGGAATTGCGGAAAAAATCACTCAGATCAACAGAGCATAAGGTAAAGGACTGCACGAAAAGGAGAGTAGATGCAGAGAGTATGACTACGGGGAAAAGCAGCGGGACATTGGTGACGACGGGACCAACTTCAATAAACAAATCAACAGAATCAACCACAAGAGTCTTCAATATAACGGTCCAGTATACTGTAGCAGCTGGGGATGCAACTCCAGGTATTATTCGTATAATTTTTATATTTTTATATACATGATTTTCCTATATAGAGTAAAATTATTTTATAACGAAATTTTGAAGGAGAAATTTGAGTCCTGTTAAAAATCAAATTTTCGTATGATTAGATAGACATGTTTTATGTTGAATAGTTAAAGATCAGTTTGATCGAATCTGATCGAGATCTACTTGAAATGACTATGTAAGTTATTTTCCCTTATATCTATAAGTTTTGAAACAGTGATTCCGAGAACGGAATCCTTATAAGGGAGGATGGATGTAATAACCCAGTATTTTCAATATAATTAAATAATAAACTTTGCATTTAAATTATTTTTATATAAAGATGGGATTATGTGCATAGAAAAGTATATGTATTTATGTGATAAATAAAATTTATTATTACATGCATAATTATAAATAAATTCTTTTTAAAATTATTGATCATTATAGATTATATTCTTATTATAAATTAATTTTGTAATAAAAATATTTATTATTTATTTTCTATGGGAAAATATGATTATTATATATATGATATGATTATAAGGATTATTATGATATGTATTTTATTATACTAGTTATGTTAATTATTTTAACTTAATTAATAATAGTATATATGAAGGTTATGTCGGATATGGATTCAAAACCCTAATTCTGGATTTTGAATAAGGAATGAGAATATTAATATAATATTATTTATATTTCAGTAATATAAACATGCTTGATATGTGGGTAATGTTAATGTGTGGTATAATTATAGTAAAACAGTGCAAAACCCTAGCATTACTGATAAACTATAGTACATAAGTCAATTACGTCTGTAAGAATTGTTAAGTTGTGTGTTATGTACTTAATGACAATTATTATATTTATGTTAATTAGGTAAACCCTAATTAATATTTAGAAACCCTAATTACTAAATTAGAACCGTAATTGCTAAGTTGTAAACCTTAATTATTAACTTAGCAAGGTTAATGGTAATTAGTAAAGTATGAAACATAATTTATAAGTCCTAGGTGATTAGTAAACCTAATTTAATTAGGGAACCCTAATTCATATCTTTAGAAACTAAGATTCCCATTTTAGCCATAATCACAAAATCCTAGAACTTGGACTTATGGAACCTTAGGGTCAAACCCTAAGGGTTAGAATATATTGCCAACTTTGCCACTAAAAGTAAAAACCAAATGACATAATTGCCCTTTGCATTATTTTAATAGATAACTTGTATAGGTTGCAATAACTTTAGTTGGTGACCAACCCAACCTAGCCATGTGCCTATAAGCCAAAAATCTCAGCCATCTTGCACCAAAATTACATTAGATTAAAGTCCTATATAAGATCAAAGAGAGAGAAAGGTACTAACATGCTCATTAATACACCAACACTCAACCAATACTCTCTTAACTCAAAAACTCCAAAAATATCTTGCTAGAGACCAGTCCCTAATCAAGCCCCACTATCACTTCTAGCAGATCAGAGGTTAGAATCCAGAATTGGTTTATACGAAGGTAGAACCCTAAACAAAAATTTTGATCTTTTACGATATATTGGATTTGATGTTTGAATGTTTAAAAATGTTGTATAAGGTGTTAATCAATGATCTGAGTTGCTAAATAGTGGATCCATTGTGACAACCCGAGAATTTTGAATATTTTTAAAATTTTTATTAATTGATTTAAGGTTCAACATTAGAACCTAGACAGAAAAAAGTGTATGCGTTTGATATTTTTAAAAAGGAATTTTGAGGATTTCAAAATTATGTGAAGGATTTAGGTGAATTATTCAGGATTAAGTGTATACGTGAATATGTTCTGCGATTATGATATTATATATGTACAGTATGTGACTAGGGGTCAAGGGTTGACCAGATAAACGATATTTGTAACAAACCCTAAGTATATATTAAGAACGTCAACGTTCAGTTAGAAAACCCTAACGAATTATAAGAAACCCTAGAAACCGGTTCTTAAAACCCTAAGTTCAGTTCAGGGAATTTTAAAACCCTAATTTGGTATATTGAAACCCTAAATTGGGGATTTAAGTACAACGTATATGGTTTTTGTATTAATCACAAACTTAATTAGGGATAACCCTAATTGATTAATTAGAAATTCTAATAATTAGAAACCTTAATTATTATGACCCCTAAATTGTAAGTTTGAAACCCTAATTTGTAATTAGGTAATTTTAATGTTAATTAAGAAATAGTAATCCTAATTTTCAAGTTATAAGTAATTAGAAAACCCTAATCTAATTACTTAAATCTAATTTTTAAATTAGAAAATTATTTTTATATTAGAAACCCTAATTTTTGGGTTGTAAACCCTAATCCGTGATTTTGACCCTAATTGCTAAATTAGTAATTTTAATTAGGAATTATTAATCCTAATTAGCAAGATTTAATTATGATTAGTAAATTTTAATATAATTAGAAAATTTTAATTATAATTTAGAAATATTAATTTTCTATTTTGAAAATCGAAATTCAGAAATGTTAGAAATTAAATTCAAACCCTAAAAGGGTCAAACCCTAAACCCTAAGGGTTAGGGCAATTGACATTTATGCCATTAAAACAAAAATCAAAATGACTATAATGCCCTTCTTGGATTTTTATGAGGTTATTTGCAAATCTTGGCAAAATGGGAGTTGGTGGCCAACTTTAACCACCCCATATGACTATATCTTACAGAAATCAGCAGCTACCTTCTCCATATAGATACATTATAGCAAAATATATAGTTTATAGAGAGAAAGAATGCATACTTTAATTTTTTAAACCTTCCAAGACATTCTCTCTCTAAGATTTCAGGAATGAGAGTGAAAAGGGTATGAGAAGTTATGACATGATCAGATCGTAGCTTTCCATAACAGGATCAAGGATCAGAAAGTCTAGATCAAAGTAGAAAGGTATAAGAACCCTAATTTTTAAAATCTTGTGTTTTGATGTTAGTTGTTGGTTAGATATGTGTTAGAAGGTGCCTTTTAAGATCTGGGTTGTTGGATCATGGATCCATAACATCTAGATGCTCGAATCTAGCATTTTTTGAAATCTGGAAAATTTTGTAAAAGTTGTCTGACAGCCTTATGTCAGAGGCCTTAGATCCTTCATTGTTATTTGTTTGTTATGTTTTATGTTATGGATATGTTCTATGCCATGTAGGCTTTCATCTGGAACTTGAATTAAGGTTATAGCATGTTTAGATTGCATTTTATAATCAGTCAAACTGAGTTGACCGGCCACGAAACTTGGTTTCTAGGTAAACCCAGAATTTCCAAAACGCCTGACAAGGTTTCGCAGTTGCTAGATCTTGCTATGTTTAAGTTGTTATGTGATGCATTTGGTTTTATCTTGTAGACTGACATGCAGTCTATACATATATGCCTTTAGATCACTCAGATCCGTAGCCTAATCATAGAAAATAATGGTCAAACTATCGTTGACCAAACTGCTCAAGAACATTTCTGAAAAACCCAGAAATGTTCAAGAAACGATCCAGACTACTACTTTAATTTACTCATATGTTTCATGTGTGATGTTTTTAAGTTTATATTATGTGATATAGTGGTACACTGACATAAGGACTATAGACCGAAACCATAAAACCACTAAACTAATGACCAGAACCCTTAGATAATTGAGCTCAAAAGGAGACACTCGAACTGCCTTGGGTTTCTAGGTTACCCAGAAATCCCAGGCATGATCAGACATTATGTTCCGGTGACCAGATCTTCATATCATGATGTTGTATGAATGCGTTGTTGATTTTTAATGGTAGTGTTGCAAACCTACTACAACATAAACGTTTAATAAAACCCAGAATACATTAGGAACTCAGAGATAATCATGGTTAAAGTAGCAACCTTATAACTGGCGATGAAGCTCAAGAACAGGGCCAAGAACACCATTAGCGACAGATTCGTCACCTAAGGCCCCTATAGCGACATTTAATTTCGAAAATTGAATATTTTAATTAAATAAATAGAAAAAAATGTTTTTTAATTATTAAAAAATACATAATAAATTTTGAAAAATTATTTTAAAGTCTGAAAAATAGTTTTTAATTATTTAGAGTATATTTCATAAATATTTAATATTTTTGGCATATAAATGGTATTTAATTTATTTAATTATAATATTAAATAAATTATTTAAAAATGATTTTAATACATGAAAAATAATATTATGGTATAATAAAATATTTTCGAGTTATTTTCAAAGTGACTTTTAATATTTTAGGATTAATTTCATTAATTAATTAATATTAATGATAATTAGTTTATTTGATAAATATATTAAATAAATTATTAAAAAATAGAATTAATGTTTTATTAATCATATAAAATGATTTAAGTGTTATAAAATATATTTTAAGTTATAAAATATAACTTTTGAAATTTTGTCATGAAAATATTAATATTTTAATATTAATAGCAATTATCGGATAATGAATTTAATTGTTTAAAATTATATAAAGGTGATTTTAAAGTATTAAAAATACTTTGTGATATTATAAATATATTATAAAATTATGATATGTATTTCATTAATATTTGATAATAAATATTAATGATAAAAGAATTATGTGGTATTTAATTCATTTAAATATAATTTTAATGATTGAAAATACACGATAAATGATAATAATTATTTAAAAATTATTATGAGACTTGGAAAAATATTTTGACTGTTAATAAATTATCTTAGTTAATGGTTAAGTGTTAGGCAGAGTTTAATTGAACTTAAACTCGAAATTTGTCCGACTAGACCGTCGGGATGTTAGAATTTTGTCGGATTCAACTCAGACTTAAATAGTCTGACTTGATGCTAAGTTTTATGTGCTGAATAGACGGATAGGGTTATGTGTCATGTGTTTAGGTTATCCTGTATATATATATTATAGTATTATATTGTGATGATATTATTATAATATTGGAGATCTATATTACTAATATTAGGTCTTCGGATAAAGCGATATAAATTGTGTAGCGGTAATCAACGGTTCAGGCAAGTTTGTTTTTACTTAACTCTATTAAGAGTTGTTTCATTCAGATATGCTTATGGTAAATCATTGCTGGTTGCCATGAATTGTACTCTGTACATATTGCATGTATAAGTCATGTATGAAAGGCTGATCACCTTTATTACCAGTTGGTTCAGATATATTTGTTCATGTTCAATACTTGTTCAGTCAAAAGTTTGTTCCTGCTAGTTCACAATTATATTGATAAATTATAGCTAGCTTATTATTCAGACTCTTTCAATCATGATATATCGTTAAATTATTGAACTTAAACTTGCAGGGCAATCCTGATGCTCACCCTTGCTATATCATGATAAATATTGCAGATTAAGACGAATGTGTCGGATACAAGGAAATATTAAAGACAGTTCCAGCTTAAAGTTAATGTGCGCGATTAGTTTTGTAATTGTATATTTTGATAATAATGTTATATGTTAGATAGTTATGTATTGTGTATAAGTTAAGGTTACTCGACCTTGGGGAAAAGTGTGTAAGTTTAATGTATAAACAGTTTATGTTTATATCTTCCGCAAATAGTAATAGTGTTAGAATGATCGAATCGGATCCGCGGTGATTCGGGACCTCGAATTCAAGGCCCTCACAGTTTGTATCAAAGCTGTAGATTATGAATCCTAGGTAGGAATACTTGAGACTAATAACCGTTATGATTAGGATAAGTACTAACTCAAATAGAGTTAGTTGGTCGGTAAGATTCAAAGACGAATCTCGACGAGTTATAAAGATACAGAGTTCCCTAACTCTGATAATAAAGTTGAACAGTAGTGAGAAATAGATAGAGTCTAAAAGACTAAAAGTGTCGTGATAGAAGATCGTAAAACAAAACGATCAAGACATAGAAATAAATCATAAAATATACGATAAGATCACCCCGTGATATGATAAGGTGATAGCAGAGAGAAGAATCAATCTAATGATTGAACAGTTTACATCAAGATTGCTGAGTGTCAGTTGTACTATGAATTGGTACAGATTCAGGAAAAGATTGTGAATACGAGTTAAATGAAATTCGTATTGAGAAGGGTGTTAGTGTTAGGTGGGGATTTAATTGAGGATTCATGTCGACAGCTGAGTTGTATGATTCCTTGTGTGGGCGGGGAATTGTACTTGGTGTAACAACTACTTAGTTCTGACAATGATAATCATTGAATTGTTTCTGTCGCGCTATTTGATATATGCATGTTAAGAGGGTGATTCCTTTCTCATGTGTATAACAGATAGATAGGTTATATGTATAGAATATAAGGTTAAGTACGAGTTCTTAAAATTCATACTTATGTGACATTCTTGATTTATAGTTATATGAAATATTTATGAACCCCTCAGCGAATGGACACCAAAGGTCTGACTAGGACAAGTTCTTAAACAAATATGATTGTGGCAAGTAAATGAACTCATAAGTGTGGTTTGACGAACTAGGCATAGTTGTGTGTAAATGGAGTATCACTACTAGAAAAACAAGAATACGTGACAGTTTTGTGATAGTTTTTAAAAACAATCACAAAAGATAGTAATTTGTGATGGACTTTGTAAGCAATCACAAAATAATAGTATATATGATGGCTCTTAGTGATGACTAATTTTCCCATCAATGTATTATAATTGTGATGGCCATGTCAATCACATCAATTTTTTCACGCAAAATAAATTTTCTTTTTGTGACGCACTAAGTAAACACTTATAGATATACCCTTTTCGTGATTGCATTTAAGCTATCACTAATATTTTAATGTAAGAAATAATCAAAACAATATTTTATAACGGTCGTGACAATCATTAAAAAGATAGATTTTTGTGACGACTTTTATTTACAATTACAAAAAGAAGGTATTTTGTGATGGAATTTTCAAGCCGTCACAAAATAATAAAATATATGATGGATCTTAGTGATGACTAATTTTACCATCATTATAGAGTATTTGTGACTACCATTGCAATCACCAAATCTTATTCGGAAGTAATTTTGTTTAGTAAGTCAACTCACATATGTTTCCTTTTATATTTTGTTTTAAAATTATAATCATGATATGGACTTTGGTATAGTGGTAATACTCGTTATTTAGTTTGTAAATGGGAGAGGGTTCTGTGACGCCCCCAAAATTAGGTATACATCACCCATTCTGAGTCGTCAGATACATGATACAAAATTCAAATACAACTTCATTTATACAATTGTTGAGCTGTCGTATAGAATACGACCACATTTAACTATGAGTTTTAATACAAATGTATGTAACTCTCATGGTACCTCGACCACAAACTTACAATGATACTTTTCATAAAAGTATAGTTGAAAACTATTTTAGAAATTAAAATCTTTGGGAAGTGCTCAAGGAAACCTTCGTACATAGGAGGCCATGCTTCTAGGTTATGATAGATATCATATGTCCACAGAATTATCCTTTGTTGACCCAAAAGTCCCCAAAGAAAAATAAGAAGATTACTATTATCTTCTTCCCAATGGTGAGTCTTCTCTTGACATATAAATATCTTCGTTGTCTCCAAGTGAAAATTATGTTTCAAATAAACTCCAAGATCATACAGGTAGTGCTCGTAGATATATTCAGCAAGTGGATGTGCACAACCATGTCTTATGAGAACACGAGGTTGTATGTCATTAGACATCTGTATGATAGTGACAAAACACCCTTCCAAAGTTGGGTTAGCCTCACCCTATTTGATTCACCAAATATAACTACTAAATGATGTATAGAATACAACACACTTTTCTATACTATTTAGGGAGAACCTCTACAGCTAGAGACCGCCGTTCTATTCCCCTGTTATCCCCGCTCGACTTTCGTGAACACTCTTATTACACGAAAGGAATTGTGAAAGCGAAAGGGTGAACACAACTAGCCCAGTAAAGAATATCATGACTAAAGATAATTAAATTATCAATAGCTTTCATCAATAATAAATCAGAGATTTAGAACATATGGTAGATAATAAAACTTTTCAACCATAGTTGCAGCGAACGAAGCAATCCATTAGAAGAGTCAAATAGACCATAAAGTCTATTATCTTCTCTATGTTAAAAGTCCACCAATAATGTTTTATCCGTGTAACATCAATCAACAATTCCCGTCCACGATCATGTGAATAACTCATAATCACAATTGTGATTCTAAATTCCTCTTCGCACCCAGGACGAAGATAATTTTCATCACCTGAAACATCAAAAATCATGGTTATACCAAATCACAATTCCTACTTGTAATCATTAAATCATCTTTACACTACGGCCAAAGATATTCATTATTATCACATCCATGAATTAATATTTCATTGTTGGGACTCAGCTCAATAATTAATCCACATCATCGAATCACCCCTGCACTACGGCCAAAGATATTCTTTAGTATCACAACCACAAATTATCCATGCACTACGGGCCAAGGATATTTGTGTATTCTTAAACGGTCCTGATCATGCCATAAAATAATTCATCTTTGCACTACGGCCAAAGAGAATTCATAGCTATAATCATACCAAAAAATGTCTATCAATGCACTACGGGCCAATGAGGACTGTTTCCACATCATTTGCAACATTACGGTCATGATTATACCGAATAATCCCTGGTCATAATCATACCAAGTCCATCTATGCACTACAGTCCACAGATGACTTTCAACATAATATAAATATAAGGATGATGACAATATTATAAGCATTAATCAAACTAAATCAAGGATAAATATTAAAGACTTTAAATTTATCTAAACATTATCAATCACTTAATAAAATCATAATCTAATATTTTTAATATTATAACAATATTTTAATAACTTCTTAAACTTATAAACAATTTAATTTAATTGTTTACATTTCTCCAAATAAAGCATTTAATCATTCAAAATGCCATACTCGTAAGATTTCATCACCAATAATCAAATTACTCATCAAAAATCTGCATATACCTTATATAGGATTTCCAAGCCATAAAATCCTATTTACCAATTCTTCAACTCCACATAACACATTTAACTCATAAGTTCGTAGCTAAACTATTTTCATTAAAAATACCAAATCAATACCAAAAATTATTCTTTTCTGGGATTTAGCATAATATTGTCCCATATTGAACATATATTTTTCTTGAAATTTTTAAAATTTATTTACTATTTTTCAAAAATCCATTTCTAATTAATTCCTTAAGAAATTAGCTACCTCACGGTTAACATCAGAAATTCCCAAATCTTGGCAGGATCTTACACATGTAAACGTGAGCTTCCAGTTTAAATTTCATAGTCATCGGAGTTATAGAACTCCGGTTATATCATTTTTTGTCGGAAAAAGCTAAATATTGAAATGGTTATAACTTGCTCATTTTAAGTCAGAATGAGCTCATTTTTGGACAGGAGGTACTTTATACCATATACTTTCATGTCCCAAAAGGCCAGAATTTTTCTCACAAATTAAGTGACCAAAAAAGCCCTTTTAAAAATCTTTGCAGTAGCTTTTTCCCATTTTTCTTTTTTTCGTGCTTTGCTAAAATCAGTCGACACGAAAATCTACAACACCTTTTCTAGTGATTCCACTTGGATAAGTTAAAAAACTCATAGATCTAACTCTAGAACTTGACCACACTCAAAAATTCAAAATATAATAGGAGATATGGTCAATTGAATTTCATACTCCATTTTTACCAAAATCTGATTTTAAACCATTTGTGATTTCTAAGAAACTTTCATGTTTTCACATAATAACCAACATAACTCATCATAACAATGACATAATAATTCAATAAAACAAGTTCAAGAATAAGTTTTAAAGATTTATGAGTTAATTTATCCTGAACTCAATAACGTCCAAATTGTCGACATGATACTATTTTGTGGAGTAAAATTCAAGAATGCACAGAAAAATATTTCCATGAAAAGATACTGGATGAAGCGCAAATATCAAGGATATTCCACTAATTTCATGGAGTATAAAAGTTAAAGTTTTAACCAACTGAGTATAATAAAGAATGGAATAACAAAAGAAATCACCGGGCATGCGATAGATCAAGCATGACAAGTTATTCTAACGAGAATAATAAATAACGGAACCGTGTCCCACAGAAACGCATAGACAGGATATTCTAACGAGAATAATAAAGATCGGAACCAGTCCGACGTAAAAACGCATGCATGTGATATATTCCGGCGAATAATAAATAATGGAACCCGTGTCCGGCGTGAACGCATGCACGTGATATTCGACGAATAATAAATAAAGAATGTGAATATTAGAAGAATTTCACCATGTATAGGGTAGCCCGTGTAAACAGGTTATTCCAACAGAATAATAAATAATCGAATAACAGAAGTTCTCTTCATGAGTACAACAAATAACATCCCATACCGTAAAAGAAACTGAATATAAGTGTAGGGAAGTCGCAGAATACTTTTCTATAGTTTCTCTATAATTTCTCTCTCTAGAGTTTCAGTGAATTCATAAGAAATAATGAAGGAATGAGCTTCTATTTATAGGAAAATGGAATGAATAGTAACTAATTCATAAACGGTCCAGATTGATCTACTATTAAACGGACGGTTCATATTGGTTTACTATTATAACTCCACCAGCGGTCCATATTGATTCACTAATATAACTTCAACCAACGGTCTGAAAAATTAGCACATCTCCTCATGGAATAAAATTGTACCCAAATACCCGAATGCACAATACTAGAGTGAATAGTAACCGGGTTAATAGTAACTCGTGAATAGTAACTCATGAATAGTGACTCATGAATAGTAACTCGTGAATAGTACTCCGACACGAAAAGTGTCCCAAATACCCGATTGAATAATACTGAGTGACTTCTCACATAAGCATCAATAATCAATACCGTGTGCTACTGTGCAACTACGCGTATTATTATACTTTTAACACCGGGTGTTTCAACAGTTAACGGTAAAACTTTTGCCGTTATTTTCATAAAGTATTTTTGTCGTTTTCTCTATCCGACAATAATTCTATTGTGGGGTCCACCAATGATTGTACCGTTGTACAGATATTCCCCGACAAAAAGAATATTCCCCGAACAATCGAATATTATACAACCACTTGCTTACTTTGTAAAATTGGTAAATATTACTCACAACTATAACATTACATCAAATCAACACCATAATATAAAAAAAAAATTATTTCGAGAAAATTAAATCTTTATTCATAAAATCTAGGGTCTCACAATCTCCTTTCCTTATGAAATTTTGCCCTCGAAATTTACGTATGTACCTGGTATTCGAAGATATGAGAATACCTTGCTTCCTTTTCAGATTGTACCTTCCGGTAATTTCCTCGCTACCATGATTTTCCCATTTCTCATCTCCTGTATTTCAGATATCATTCTAGAATATAGCTTCAAAACAAAGGTTAATTAACATATCATAATTTGTTGACTTATCAAGTAAACAAATTTAGCTTAGGTAAGTCACACACTAGCGAACTATATAGCTCGTCTCTCCCCTCCTAGTTCTAGACTCTTATCTCCGCCAGCGACCATATCCCTAAGCTCTGATACCAACTGTGACGCCCCCAAAATTAGGTATACATCACCCATTCTGAGTCGCCAGATATATGGTATAAAATTCAAATACAACTTCATTTATACAATTGTTGAGCTGTCGTATAGAATACGACCACAGTTAACTATGAGTTTTAATACAAATGTATGTAACTCTCATGGTACCTCGACCACAACCTTACAATGATACTTTACATAAAAGTATAGTTGAAAACTATTTTAGAAATTAAAATCTTTGGGAAGTGCTCAAGGAAACCTTCGTACATGGGAGGCCATGCTTCTAGGTTATGATAGATATCATATGTCCACAGAATTATCCTTGGTTGACCCAAAAGTCCCCAAAGAAAAACAAGAAGATTACTATCATCTTCTTCCCAATTGTGAGTCTTCTCTTGACATATAAATATCTCTGTTATCTCCAAGTGAAAATTATGTTTCAAATAAACTCCAAGATCATACAGGTGGTGCTCGTAGATATATTCAACAAGTGGATGTGCACAACCATGTCTTATAAGAACACGAGGTTGTATGTCATTAGACATCTTGTACGACAGTGACAAAACACCCTTCCAAAGTTGGGTTCGCCTCACCCTATTTGATTCGGCAAATATAACTACTAAATGATGTATAGAATACAACACACTTTTCTATACAGTTTAGGGAGAACTTCTAAAGCTAGAGACCACCGTTCTATTCCCCTGTTATCCCCGGCAATCCCAAGAACACTCTTACTAAGAACACTCTTATTACACGAAAGGAATTGTGAAGCGAAAAGGTGAACACAACTAGCCCAGTAAAGAATATCATGACTAAAGATAATTAAATTATCAATAGCTTTCATCAATAATAAATCAGAGATTTAGAACATATGGTAGATGATAAAACTTTTTAACCATAGTTGCAGCGGAACGAGCAATCCATTAGAAGAGTCAAATAGACCATAAGGTATATTATCTTCACTATGTTAAAAGTCCACCAATAATATTTTATCCGTGTAACATCAATTAACAATTCCCGTTCACGATCATGTGAATAACTCATAATCATAATTGTGATTCTAAATTCCTCTTCGCACCCAGGACGAAGATAATTTTCATCACCTGAAACATCAAAAATCATGGTTATACCAAATTACAATTCCTGCTTGTAATCATTAAATCATCTTTGTACTACGGCCAAAGATATTCATTATTATCACATCCATGAATTAATATTTCATTCCTGGGACTCAGCTCAATAATTAATACACATCATCGAATCACCCCTGCACTACGGCCAAGGATATTCTTTAGTATCACGACCACAAATTATCCATGCACTACAGGCCAAGGATATTTGTGTATTCTTTAACGGTCCTGATCATGCCATAAAATAATTCATCTTTGCACTACGGCCAAAGAGAATCCATAGCCATAATCATACCAAAAACTGTACATCAATGCACTACGGGCCAATGAGGACTTTTTTCACATCATATGGAACATTACGGTCATGATTATACCGAATAATCCCTGGTCATAATCATACCAAGTCCATCTATGCACTGCAGGCCACAGATGACTTTCAACATAATATAAATATAAGGATGATGACAATATTATAAGCATTAATCAAACTAAATCAAGGATAAATATTAAAGACTTTAATTTATCTAAACATTATCAATCACTTAATAAAATCATAATCTAATATTGTTAATATTATAACAATATTTTAATCACTTCTTAAACTTATAAACAATTTAATTTAATTGTTTACACTTCTTCAAATAATGCATTTAATCATTCAAAATGCCATACTCGTAAGATTTCATCACCAATAATCAAATTACTCATCAAAAATCTGCATATACCTTATATAGGATTTCCAAGCCATAAAATCCTATTTACCAATTCTTCAACTCCACATAACACATTTAACTCATACGTTCGTAGCTAAACTATTTTCATGAAAAATACCAAATCAGTCCCAAAAATTATTCTTTTCTGGGATTTAGCATAATATAGTCCCATATTGAACATATATTTTTCTTGACATTTTTAAAATTCATTTACTATTTTTCAAAAATCCATTTCTAATTAATTCCTTAAGAAATTAGCTACCTCACGGTTAACTCCAGAAATTCTCAAATCTTGGCAGGATCTTACACATGTTAACGTGAGCTTCCAGTTTAAATTTCATAGTCATCAGAGTTATAGAACTCCGGTTATAGAATTTTTTGTCGAAAAAACTTAAATATTGAAATGGTTATAACATACTCATTTTAAGTCAGAATGAGCTCATTTTTGGACAGGAGATACTTTATACCATATACTTTCACATCCCAAAAGGCTGGAATTTTTCTCACAAATTAAGTAGCCGAAAATGCCCTTTTAAAAATCTTTGCAGTAACTTTTTCCCATTTTTCATTTTTTCGTGCTTTGCTAAAATCAGTCCAAACGAAAATCTACAACACCTTTTCTAGTGATTCCACTTGGATAAGTTAGAAAACTCATAGATCAAACTCTAGAACTTGACCACACTCAAAAAGTTAAAATATAATAGGAGATATGGTCAATTGAATTTCATACTCCATTTTTACCAAAATCTAATTTTCTTCCCTTTGTGATTTCTAAGAAACTTTCATGTTTTCACATAATAACCAACATAACTCATCATGACAATGACATAATAATTCAATAAAACAAGTTCAAGAATAAGTTTTAAAGATTTATAAGTTAATTTATCCTGAACTCAATAACGTCCAAATTGTCGACATGATACTACTTTGTGGAGTAAAATTCAAGAATGCTCAGAAAAATATTTCCATGAAAAGATACTGGATGAAGCGCAAATATCATGGATATTCCACTAATTTCATGGATTATAGAAGTCAAAGTTTTAACCAACTGAGTATAATAAAGAATGTAATAACAAAAGAAATCACCAAGCATGCGATAGACCGCATAAGCAGGTTATTCTAACAGAATAATAAATAACGGAACCAGGTCTGGCATAAAACGCCCATACAGGATATTCCAACAGAATAATAAAGATCGAACCAGTGTCCCGTAAAACGCATGCAGGATATTTCGGCGTAATAATAAATAATGGAACCAGTGTCAGGCGAACGCTACGCATGATATGATATTCAACGACGAATAATAAAGAACGGAATATTAGAAGAATTTCACCATGTATAGGGTAGCCCGCGTATACAGGTTATTCCAACATAATAATAAATAATAGAATAACAGAAGTTCTCTTCATGAGTACAACAAATAACATCCCTTACTATAAAAGTAACTGAATATAAGAGTAGGGAAGTAGCAGAATACTTTTCTATAGTTTCTCTATAATTTCTCTCTCTAGAGTTTTAGTGAATTCGTAAGAAATAATGAAGGAATGAGCTTCTATTTATAGGAAAATGGAATGAATAGTAACTAATTCATGAACGGTCCAGATTGATTTACTATTAAACGGACGGTTCATATTAGTTTACTATTATAACTCCACCAGCGGTCCATATTGATTTACTAATATAACTTCAACCAACGGTCTGAAAAATTAGTACATCTCCTCATTGAATAATATTATACCCAAATACCCGAATGCACAATACTAGAGTGAATAGTAACCAAGTGAATAGTAACTCATGACTAGTGACTCGTGAATAGAAACTCGTGAATAGTACTCCGACACGAAAAGTGTCCCGAATACCCGATTGAATAATACTGAGTGACTTGTCACATAAGCATCAATAATCAATATTGTGTGCTACTGTGCAACCACGCGTATTATTGTACTTTTAACACCGGGTGTTTCAACAGTTAACGGTAAAACTTCCGCCATTATTTTCATAAAGTATTTTTGTCGTTTTCTCTACGACAATAATTACGTTAGGGGTCCACCAATGATTGTCTTGTCAAATGCGGATATTCCCCGACAAAAAGAATATTCCCCGACCAATCGAATATTATACAACCATTTGTTTACTTTGCAAAATTTATAAATATTACCCACAACTATATCATTACATCAAATCAACACCATAATATAAAAAAAAAATTTATTTCGAGAAAATTAAATCTTTATTCATAAAATCTGGGGTCTCACAGGTTCGAATCCTACAAGTATCATTTGATACAATTAATATAGATATAATTAATATAGTGAAATAAATTATACGTAAATAGAGATTCACGTTCTTACATTTGATCCCTAAAGTCTTGTTTTTTGTGATGACTTTGACAATCACAATAGATTATATGTTAATATGATTGTATTAATCATCACAAAAGCACTAAGCGTTTATGTGATTGCCAAAATCATCACGTAAAACCTTTCATGACGGGCGTATACAAGACGGCCATTGTGATGCTTAAAGCCATCACGCAAACCTTTCGTGATGATTTTCTTACTTTTTGTGATGGATTTAGGCCATCACAAATGACCATTTTTTTAGTAGTGTAGTACAGATTATAGGAACAGATAGATTGTTAAGCAAAATGATTATTAGTGGAGACATAAGTTTTCCAAAACTCCTAGCTATGTTAGACTTCAAAATTTTGACATCAAGCTAAATACGCACTATGTGCGTTTAAAAAACAAAAAAATATGTAGACTCTTAATCATTTTTGAAACGGTTTAAAGTATAGTCTATGCTACTTATTTCAGCTAGATGCAAATGATTTGAAAGATCAAAATATATTTTATTTATCACTTATGTACCATGTAACCTGGTGCAGAGATGATAAAAAAGTGATGGAGTTGTAAATACAAGAATACTTGGTGTGAATTTGATCTATAATCGTTATTCCACTATTGTATGATGTGTTATGACAAAGTCATACAATGATTTACATCCTCAAATCGGATTTGTGTCAATGACGACATCATGACGTCATTCTCGAAAATATTTTCAAAAATTTAATTTGCCAACGGGGTTTGGCTACACCTAAATAATTCGATTGCATTAAATTATTGATATGAGTCTACGCTATTCGATTCAGCTAGACTAATGTTATGAAGTAAGAGTTCCTTGCAAACTTTCCCGAACCAAATTGTTTTGGTGTGGAATCCAATAAGACTGAGGTAAAAGTTTATGCGCCCAAGGCGGATACGAGAAATAGATAAAACCAAGATTCTCGGGCGATCCCGGGCATCTTGGGCTAATCACCCTCTGTGTCTTCAGGGTAAGACGGTTTGCAGATGAATTTCCATATAAACTTTGCAAAAATGACAGACAATAGTCTGTAAAACCCCTCAAAACAATTTCAGAATTTTTATTTTTGTAAAAATGTATTGGGTAGCATGTGATGATGAGAAGGAGTGGTGAATGGTGTATGGTGTAAGGTGTAAGGTAAATTTCAGGGACGGGATTTTTAGAAGAAGGGGTGAATGTGACAACCTGAGAATTTTGAATATTTTTAAAAACTTTATTAATTTATTTAAGGTTTAAAATTAGAACCTAGACAGAAAATAAGTGTAAGACCCCAAATTATTAATAAATAAAATTTATTTTCCTCTATTTATTATTTTGAAATAGTAAGGGTTGATTCGATTAATGTGGATAATTATGGGTAAAATACGCAAATATTTCGAATAAGCAAGTGGTTATAAAATATTCATTATTGTCGGGGAATATTCGTTTGGTCGTGGAATATTCAGACTCGTTTGGGAATATTCGAACGACTATGCAGCTTTTTGTGGGCCCCATAACTAAAGCGATTGGATGAAGAAACCGACAAATATAAGTTGTTTATAAATAACTACGTAGTTTTTACCAAGTATCATCGTTGGAATACCGTGGTTAAAAACACACTAATACGCTTTGTTGAACAAGAAGACACTCAGATTGCACCAATTATTGATTTTTACGTAAGAAGGCACTACTCAATAATTGTTACAAAGAATTACTGCTCAAGATTTTATTTTATCGATTCAATAATTGTCGCGATATTATATTATCGTTGTTTCAATAAATTGTCATTACACAAGATTTTCCATTATCTGAGCAATAATTCATATTATCCTAATAATATTATTGGATAACATTATTGGCAATGTCTAGAAAGTTCTCGCTTCTAAAGAGAGGTTTGGTCACCTAATCAAGCTTACCAAGAAGAAGAGAGATCCTTATCGAAAGCCCCTCTTTCTCGGAACTACCGTCACAAAGATCGTGATTCTCGTAATATTATTTGTGAATAATTAATTATTGATTTATATGATGAGGAAAATATTAATTTTATGTGGATATAGATGGAGTAAATTTTTAATGTGACAATTGTTGAAAATTAATATTTTATCTTTTTCCGATAAAATAATTCATTTAAATATATTATTTTATTAAAATATTAAAGGTGATATTTTTATAATGAATGTGGGATATATGAGTATATGAGGAGGAAGAGTATTTTTTGTGGCATTAAATGTTTAACACATATTTTGTGTGTTGGTGGACACAATTATCGAATCGAAATTTGATTATAAATTGTAAAATCACCCGCTTATGGATTTCGGTCAATTTTTGTTTGGAATTTGGAAAAACTTTCTTCTATAAAGTTGTAGAGAATTGAATTTCCTATAAAAATTCGTGTGATTCGAATTTTCTAATAAAAGGGCTATTTATTATGAATTATTGAAGTTCCGAAGTTCCGAAATAATTGATTTTTGGAAGTTTTAATTATTTTATAAAAGAAAAACGTTTTTTAGATGTGTGAGCCTCATTTTACATGTGTTTGGTTGCTGATTTCAGATTCTCAAAGGTTGGCGTAGACAAATTTTTATAAATATATTATTATATTAAATTTTCTACTTTGTTGTTCTAAGCATTTTCCTATAAATAGGTGCTTAGGTTGGAATTGAAAATCACACCGTAAACTCAAGTTTTCTCTCTATATTATCGAGCGTTTCTTGAGTATTTTGAGTATACTTTGAGTATTGCTATACTTGCAAGTTCAAGTCATAGCCTATATCCTGTTTCAACTAGAAGTACTGCTTTTCGAGGTAAGGGATGTTATTTTACTCGAAAATGATATTATTTCTTCAATATCATTATGCCAAAATATTGGTTGGAAATTTTTATCAAATTTGGAACTTTTTCATGCTCTCATTTACTATTCATGAGTTACTATTCACGAAGTTACTATTCATGAATTACTATTCACGAGTACTATCCACAAAAGTGAAGATGTTTTTTTTGTGAAATTTCTATCTTTTGGTGTCTGAGTTACTATTCACGATATACGACTATTCACGATATCTGACACTATTCACGAATACACTTGATTATTCACCGAAAATTAAAATTTCTTCTTTTGTCCAAAATATCTATTATGGATACTAGCTTTGATTGTATCCATGTTTTGATCATTCTTAAATTTTACTTGACTGATTTATTTATGAAGTATTTTTGAACTCGGATTGTTTAAAGTATGAATCCTTAATAATTGTTCTTTTGTTTCACCGGATTCGCTTTTCTTTAAAATATTTTTCATCATCCTCACCCTAAATGATGATATTATCAATATCTTTGACCAGTAGTGCAAAGATGAATGATTTCTTGATGTATATCTTTGGCCCGTAGTACAAAGATGAATAGGTGTTGAGATGAACATGACCGACTGATTAATATCTTTGGCCCAGAGTGCAAAGATGAACAGTGTTTAGATGAATACGACTTAATCGATGAATATCTTTGGCTCAGAGTGCAAAGATGAATATTTGATTCCGTATATATATTGATTGATGTTACAGGATAAAATATCGACGATGAACTTTTAAATTCATATATAAGAGATAGTAGTTTGCATTCTCTACTTAACTCTTCTAATGAATTATTATTTCACCATGAAAGATTGATTTAAAACTGGTCATTCTATCAGATTCTATTAGATTTTTCCTCGTTGGAGACTAACGATAATTTGTTGTATATTATCTTAGTCATAATATTCTTTATCGGGCTAGTTGAGCTCACCCTTTTCCTCGTTGTTCCATTTTTCTTCTCGTGGAGGCGAGAATGTAAATGAAGTACTAGCTCTGGGTATGGAATGAAGGTTCTAGAGAGAGTTGTTTAGTAGTCCTCACCATTTTGTAAAATAATGTATAAATAATTGTGATGAGGATTTATTTGGGTATGTATATTGTCTAGAAGACAATAATTGTATTTAAACTCACAATATATATATGTTGTCGATTTTGCACGACAAATGTATTAATAAAGTTGTAGTTATTTCGCATCATGTATTTGGCGACTCGTAATGGGTTGATGGAATGGACCTATTTTGGGGGCATCACGCTTGGTATCGTAGCTTAGGATATGATCTCTCATGAGATCGGGAATAGAACTAGAGGGGAGAGACTAGTAAATCCTTCGCTAGTGTGTCCTACCTAAGCTTATTTGATAGTTGGTCAAGATATAAGGATATTATGTGATATATTGATTTCCTTAATTAACCCTTGTTTTATGACAAGATTTTGAGAATGTCGATCGAGAATATTAACAATGGAAATGAGACCGTGAAGACGCCTCAGACTTTCACCAACGAGGAGAACGTGGCAACAATGTCGGCAATGTTCCTCCCGTGAACAACACCAACCGAAAGCGTATGATGAACGAGGGATGTTTAGAAGCTTTTTGCGCTTCATGCAAAATCGACGAGGAGACTCGTGTTCAAAATACAGGAGGAAATGATAGCAATTCACGGGTTGTCACAAATGCAAGTAGTTAAAAGAGTCAGGACCACCGAATTTAAGGAAAAGCCGATCCGATCATGGCGAGACGTGGGTCAAACAAATTACCAAGATATTCGATGTCTTGGGATGCACGGAGGAACAAAAAGTTCCATTCGCCACCTTTATGTTTCGAATGGCAGGCGAGACATCGGTGGGAATCTGTGAAGCGCACTCCATCCAAATTTACTCAAAGATGATGTCTTGTGAGACGCTTTCGAAATTATTTAATGACAAATACTTTCCCGAAAAGTATTCACATATATGAAGGAAGTGGAGTTCATTAGATTAGAACAAAAATAACACGACGTGTCTCAAAGACGAGGCAAAGTTTGCAAAGTTATCCAGTGTTTGCACCTCATTTGGTGGAGAATGAGGAACGATGACGCGAATGTTTATTAGAGGTTTAAAACCCAAGATACGCCAAGATCTCATTTCTCATAAATTTCTCTCTATTCGATATGTTGTTAATGTGGCTCATTTGTTAGAGAATGAGATAACGAGTACGCTCAACCGAGGGACCATAACCAGATCATACCAAGATATAGCGAGCATCGTAATAACGATAACCAAATGGAGAAAGAAGAATACTTGACAAAGGGCAGAACCTCCGGTGGTAATCGTGGCCATGAAAATAGAAGAAGCGAAGTCGAGGAGATTTTAAAAGAGGAGATTCAACAACCACCATGTGAAGATGTCACCGCCAAGAAGAATCGGTTCCATGGGAGGAGAAAGACCATCTATCGATGTTACAAATGCGAAAGAGGGATATATCACCCAAACCGCCCACAACAAATTTATGGTATGCTATAATTATGGAAAAGAAGGACATATCGCCGAGATTGACGATATCAAAACCCACCACAATGAATGGTGACTCAAAAGGATGTCCTGTAAAAGTCAAAGTCAACGGCCTCGAAGAGCGCTTGTCGTGACTTCATTAAAATGCGAGGAACCCGAACGGTTAGCACAAGTTAGTTAATTATAAATTCTTGCAAAGTTTATACCTTACTAGATACCGGCTCTACCCATTCTTTTATCTCTTTGCTTACCAACGTTTGAACTTGACTACGGAGAAATTAGACTTTGACTTATTTATGGAGACTCAGTTAGAGAAACATTCATTACATCCGTTGTTTAGAAATCTTGCTTGATTCAGTCAGCACTATCACATTACCTGTTAACCTTATTTCTATAGAGATATTTGCTTTTGATGTGATTTTAAGGTTAACTACTCATCACGCCAAAATTGATTACTTTCAGAAGGTCATAGTTTTTCATATTCTTAAGAAACCCGTTATTCAATTCAAGCAATCAAACCATCAGAGTCAAACATTTTCATATCAAGCCATGAAGTCATTCGCTTATTTTGGATGTCAAGTTTTCTTAGTCCATGTTATGGATTTGAATAAAGACACGCCGATTTGAATAATATTCCTCGTTATTATTTTTTTTCCCGACGATTTCAAGAATTTCTCGCTTACTCCCAAAGCCTCGATATTAAATTTTGTATCGACTTTGAACCCAGAGACAAAACTCATTTCTAAAATCTCATATCGAATGGCTCCTATTGAACTTCAAGAGTTAAAAATTCAACTATAGAATTTGGTACCGAGCCTTTATCCGGTGACCTCCTTTGTGGAATGCACCGGCCGACTTCGTAGGGGGGACACCATATTCGTATGCGATAGTAAACCGATAGGTGTCATTGTAACGCATATCCAAGGTTGGGATATGAGTCAATTGAGAACAACCTAAGTCGATAATCGAAATACGTAGCTTTCAGGCTTAGTTGGTTATTATCTGAGATTCGTTGAAGGATATTCTCAAATCGCTATTCCATTAACGCAATCGACTCAGTAGAGATACAAAATTCAATAGAGCAAGGAATGTGGGAAGAGCTTCAAGAACTCAAGAGGAGACTCATTTCAAAGACATGTTTTGACCATGCCATCTTGGAAAAGCGAACGTGGTAGCCGACGTGTTGAGTAGAAGATCATATACAAAGCACGAAAATGATATTGTCAAAGACTAATTTCAGATAATTTACAAATAATAGAGATGGAGATGAAAACTCTAGGTACCCACGTGATGATATATACGAGTATAATCGACTTTAATCGATAAAGTTAAAGTCGTTCAAGCTACACACCGAGTCGATGAATTTGAAGAAGGAGGTGCAAGAAGTTGTATTTCAAAAGCGAGAATCGGTGAGGTGAGGAAAGCTCAAACCTTCGATTTATTAATCCATTTGAAATTCTCGATCGAATAGGAACTGTGGCCTATAGACTCGCTTTTATCGCCAAGTATGACGCGTTGTTCATAACATTTTTCACGATCGATGTTACGTAAATATGTGGATGACTCAACCACGCTATCGAAGTTAGAACCGAACGAGATAGCCAAGACTTAACGTACGAGAGGAGGAACCCGCACAAGATCTTGGATAGAAAGAACATGTCCTATGTACCGAGGTTATACCACAAGTTAAAGTTTTGTGGAGAAACCATGTTATTGAGGAAATGACCGGGAGTTGGAAACGAAAATGAAAGCGAGGTATTCTCATCTTTTCAAAACACCAGTATCGTACGCCAATTTCGAGGACGAAATTTCATAAGGAGGGGAGGTCAGAAGACCCCAAATTATTAATAAATGAAATTTATTTTCCTCTATTTATTATTTTGAAATAGTAAGGGTTGATTTGATTAATGTGGATAGTTATGGGTAAAATACGCAAATATTTCTTCAATAAGCAAGTGGTTATAAAATATTCATTATTGTCGAGGAATATTCGTTTGGTCGTGGAATATTCAGATCGCTTCGGGAATATTCGAACGACCAAGCGCAGCCTTTTTTGTGGGCCCCATAACGAAAAAGCGATTGGATGAAGAAAACGACAAATATAAGTTGTTTATAAATAATCTGCCAGTATTTTTTACCGCTAATACTGTTGGAATACCCGTGTGTTAAAACACACTAATACGCGCTGTTGAACAAGAGAGACACCAGTATTGCACCAATTATTGATTTTTACGTAAGAAGGCACTACTCAATAATTGTTACAAAGAATTACTGCTCAAAGATTTTATTTTATCGATTCAATAATTGCTACATCGATATTTTATATTATCGTTGTTTCAATAAATTGTCATTACACAAGATTTTCCATTATCGAGAGCAATAATTCATATTATCCTAATAATATTATTGATAACATTATTGGCAATGTCTAGAAAGTTCTGCTCTAAGGAGAGGTTTGGTCACCTAATCAAGCTACCAATAAGGAGAGATCCTTATCGAAAGCCCTCTTTTCCTCGGAAACTACCGTCACAAAAGATCGTGATTCTCAGAATATTATTTGTGAATAATTAATTATTGATTTATATGATGAGAAAATATTGATTTTATGTGGATATAGATGGAGAAAATTTTTAATGTGACAATTGTTGAAAATTATTATTTTATCTTTTTCTGATAAAATAATTCATTTAAATATATTATTTTAATAATATATTAAAGGTGATATTTTTATAATGAATGTGGGATATATGAGTATATGAGGAGGAAGAGTATTTTTGTGGCATTAAATATCTAACACATATTTTGTGTGTTGGTGGACACAATTATTGACCGAAATTTGATTATAGCTTGTAAAATCGCCCGTTTTTGGATTTCGGTCAATTTCTGTTTGGAATTTGGAAAAACTTTCTTCTGTAAAGTTGTAGAGAATTGAATTTACTATAACAAATCGCGAGATTCGAATTTTCTGATAAAAGGGCTATTTATTATGAATTATTGAAGTTCCGAAGTTTCGAAATAATTGATTTTTGGAAGTTTTAATTATTTTATAAAAGAAAAATGTTTTTTAGATGTGTGAGCCTCATTTTACATGTGTTAGGTTGCTGATTTCAGATTCTCAAAGGTTGGCGTAGACAAATTTTTATAAATATATTATTATATTAAATTTTCTACTTTGGTGTTCTAAGCATTTTCCTATAAATAGGGTGTTTAGGTTAGAATTGAAAATCACACCAGAAACTGAAGTTTTCTCTCTCTATATTATCGAGCGTATTCTTGTGAGTATTTTGAGTATACTTTGAGTATTTCTATATGGTGCAAGTTTAAGTCATAGCCTATATTCGGTGTTTCAACTAGAAGTACTGTCTTTCGAGGTGGGATGTTATTTTACTCAAAATGATATTATTTCTTCAATATCATTACGCCAAATATTGGTTGGAAATTTTTATCAAATTTGAAACTTTTTCATGTCGTAGTTACTATTCATGAGTTACTATTCACGAGTTACTATTCATGAGTTACTATTCACGAAGTTACTATTCACGAGTACTATCCACAAAGCGTGAAGATGTTTTTTTTTTGTAAAATTTCTATCTTTTGGTGTCTGAGTTACTATTCACGATACTAAGACTATTCACGATATCTGACTATTCACGATATGGCACTATTCACGAATACGGTACTATTCACTGAAAATTGAAATTTCTTCTTTTTGTCCAAAATATCTATTCTGGATACTAGCTTTGATTGTATATATGTTTTGATTATTCTTAAATTTTACTTCAGTATGATTATTTATGAAGTATTTTTGAACTCCGATTGTTTAAAGTATGAATCCTTAATAATTGTTCTTTTGTTTCACCGGATTCGCTTTTCTTTAAAATATTTTTCATCATCCTCACCCTAAATGATGATATTATCAATATCTTTGGCCCAGTAGTGCAAAGATGAATGATTTCTTGATGAATATCTTTGGCCCATAGTACAAAGATGAACAGTGTTGAGATGAACACGACCGATCGATTAATATCTTTGGTCCAGAGAGTGCAAAGATGAACAGTGTTTAGATGAACATGACTAATCGATGAATATCTTTGGCCTCAGAGTGCAAAGATGAATATTTGATTCCAAATATATATCGATTGATGTTACAGGATAAAATATCGATGATGGACTTTTAAATTCATATATAAGATATAGTAGTTTGCATTCTCTACTTAACTCTTCTAATGAATTATTATTTTTCACATAAGATTGATTTAAAACCGGTCATCTATCAGTATTCTATTAGATTTTTCCTCATTGAGACTAACGATAATTTGTTGTATATTATCTTAGTCATAATATTCTTTACCGGGCTAGTTGAGCTCACCTTTTTCCTTGTTGTTCCATTTTTCTTCTCGTGAGGCGAGAATGTAGCGAGTACTAGTGGGTAATGGAATGAAAGTTCTAGAGAAGTTGTTTAGTAGTCCTCACCATTTTGTAAAATAATATATAAATAATTGTGATGAGGATTTATTTGGGTATGTATATTGTCTAGAAGAAAATAATTGTATTTAAACTCACAGTATATATGTTATCGTATTTTGCACGACAAATGTATTAATAAAGTTGTAGTTATTTCTGTACAATGTATTTGGCGACTCAGAATGGGTTGGATGGAATGGACCTATTTTGGGGGCGTCACAATAAGTATATGCATTTGATATTTTTAAGAAGGAATTTTTAGGATTTCAAAATTATGTGAAGGATTTAGGTGAATTATTCAGGATTAAGTGTATACGTGAATATGTTCTGCGATTATGATATTATATGTGTACAGTATATGACTATGGGTCAAGGGTTGACCAGATAAACGATATCCGTAACAAACCCTAAGTATATATTAAGAACGTCAATGTTCGGTTAGAAAACCCTAACGAATTATAAGAAACCCTAGAAACCGGTTCTTAAAACCCTAAGTTCAGTTCCGAGAATTTTAAAACCCTAATTCGGTATATTGAAACCCTAAATTGGGGATTTAAGTGCAACGTATATGGTTTTTGTATTAATCACAAACTTAATTAGGGATAACCCTAATTGATTAATTAGAAATTCTAATAATTAGAAACCCTAATTATTATGACCCCTAAATTTTAAGTTTGAAACCCTAATTTGTAATTAGGTAATTTATATGTTAATTAGGAAATATTAATCCTAATTTTCAAGTTATAAGTAATTAGAAAACTCTAATCTAATTACGAAATCTAATTTTTAAACTAGAAAATTATTTTTATATTAGAAACCCTAATTTTTGGTTTGTAAACCCTAATCCGTGATTTTGACACTAATTGCTAAATTAGTAATTTTAATTAGAAATTATTAATCCTAATTAGCGATTTTTAATTATTATTAGTAAATTTTAATATAATTAGAAAATTCTAATAATAATTTAGAAATATTAATTTTCTATTTTAAAAATTAAAAATCGTAAATGTTAGAAATTAATTTCAAACCCTAAAAGGTTCAAACCCTAAACCCTAACTGAAGCCCTAAACCCTAAGGGTTAGGGCAATTGACATTTATGCCATTAAAACAAAAATCAAAATGACTATAATGCCCTTCCTGGATTTTTATGAGGTTACTTGCAAATCTCAGCAAAATGGGAGTTGGTGGCCAACTTTAACCACCCCATGTGACTATATCTTACAGAAATCAGCAGCTACCTTGTCCATATAGATACATTATAGCGAAATATATTGTTTATAGAGAGAAAGAATGCACACTTTAATTTTTTAAACCATCCAAGACATTCTCTCTCTAAGATTTCGGGAATGAGAGTGAAAAAGGTATGAGAAGTTATGACATGATAAGATCGTAGCTTTCCATAACAGTATCAAGGATCAGAAAGTCTAGATCAAAGTAGAAAGGTATTAGAACCCTAATTTTTAAAATCTTGTGTTTTGATGTTAGTTGTTGGTTAGATATGTGTTAGAAGGTGCCTTTTAGAGATCTGGATTATTAGATCATGGATCCATAACATCTAGATGCTCGAATCTAGAATTTTTTGAAATCTGGAAAATTTTGTGAAAGTTGTCTGACAGCCTTATGTCAGAGGCCTTAGATCCTTCAATGTTGTTTGTTTGTTATGTTTCGAAGTCGCTAGATCTTGCTATGTTTAAGTTGTTATGTGATGTTGTTGGTTTTATCTTGTAGACTGAGATGGCGTCTATACATATATGCCTTTAGATCACTCAGATCTTTAGCCTAATCGTAGAAATTAATGGTCAAACTATCGTTGACCAAACTGCTCAATAGCATTTCTGGAAAACCCAGAAATGTTCAAGAACAATCCAGACTACTACTTTGACCGGCTCATATGTTTCATGTGTAATGTTGTTAAGTTTATATTATATGATATAGTGGTACACTGACATAAGGACTATAGACCGAAACCATAAAACCACTAAACTAATGACCAGCACCCTTAGATAATTGAGCTCAAAAGGAGACACTCGAACTGTCTTGGGTTTCTTGGTTACCCAGAAAACCTAGGCATGATCTGACAGTATGTTCCGGTGACCATATCTTCATATCATGATGTTGTATGACTGCGTTGTTGATTTTTAATGGTAGTGTTGCAAACCTATTACAACATAAACGTTTAATGAATCCCAAAATACATTAGGAACTCAGAGATAATCATGGTCAAAGTAGCAACCTTATAATTGGTGATGAAGCTCAAGAACAGGGTCAAGAACACCATTAGCGACGGATTCGTCACCTAAGGCCCCTATAGCAACACTTAATTTCAGAAATTGATTATTTTAATTAAATAAATAAAAAAAATGATTTTTAATTATTAAAAATACATAATAAATTTTGAAAAATTATTTTAAAGTCTAAAAATAGTTTTTAATTATTTAGAGTATATTTCATAAATATTTAATATTTTTGGAATATAAATGGTATTTAATTTATTTAATTATAATATTAAATAAATTATTTAAAATAATTTTAATACATGAAAAATCATGAAAAATAATATTATGGTATAATAAAATATTTAAGTTATTATACCATAATAACTAATATTAATATTTTAATACTTTTAATATAATAATACTTTTAATATTTTAGAATTAATTTCATTAATTAATTAATATTAATGATAATTAGTTTATTTAATAAATATATTAAATAAATTATGGAAAAATAGAATTATTTTTTTATAAATCATATAAAAATGATTTAAGTGTTATAAAATATTTTAAGTTATAAAATATAACTTTTGATATTTTGTCATTAAAATATTAATAGCAATTATCTGATAATGAATTTAATTGTTTTAAAATTATATAAAGGTGATTTTAAAGTATTAAAATACATTGTGATATTATAAATATATTATAATATTATGACATTTATTTCATTAATATTTGATAATAAATAAATATTAATGATAAAAGAATTATGTGGTATTTAATTCATTTAAATATAATTTTAATGATTGAAAATACACAATAAATGATAATAATTATTTAAAAATTATTATAAGACATGGAAAAATATTTCGACTGTTAATAAATTATCTTAGTTAATGGTTAAGTGTTAGGCAAAGTTTAATTGAACTTAAACTCAAAATTTGTCCGATTAGACCGTTGGGATGTTAGAATTTTGTCGGATTCAACTCGGGCTTAAATAGTCTGACTTGATGCTAAGTTTTATGTGCTGAATAGACGGATAGGGTTATGTGATATGTGTTTAGGTTATTCTATATATATATATATATATATATATATATATATTATAGTATTATATTGTGATGATATTATTCTAATATTAGAGATCTATATTACTAATATTAGGTCTTCGGATAAAACGATATAAATTGCGTAGCGGTAATCAACGGTTCAGGCAAATTTGTTTTTACTTAACTCTATTAAGAGTTGTTTCATTCAGATATGCTTATGGTTATTCATTGTTGGTTGCCATGAATTGTACTCTGTACATATTACATGTATAAGTCAGGTATGAAAGGCTGATCACATTCATTACCAGTTGGTTCAGATATATTTGTTCATGTTCAATACTTGTTCAGTCAAAATTTTTCTCCGGCTAGTTCATAATTATATTGATGAATTATTATTCAGACTCTTTCAATCATGATATATCGTTAAATTATTGAACTTAAACTTGCTGGGAAATCCTTATGCTCACCCATGCTATATCATGATAAACATTGCAGATTAAGACGAATGCGTCGGATACAAAGAAAGGTTAAAGACAGTTTCAGCTTAAAGTTAATGTGCGCGATTAGTTTTGTAATAGTATAGTTTGATAATAATGTTATATGTTAGGTATTTATGTATTGTGTATAAGTTAAGGTTACCTGACCTTGGGGAAAAGTGTGTAAGTTTAATGTATAAAAAAATTATGTTTATATCTTTCGCAAGTAATAATAGTGTTAGAATGATCGAACCGGATCCGATTTGATTCGGGACCTCGGATTCGGGGCCCTCACATCCATCACATTTATATTCTCAAAATCAAGTTTTTATAAAATTTGGAAATTTTCTTATGTGGTCTTGTCGACATCGGGATTTTTGGATGTCCCTTTTCGTTACTTGTTCTTTGGTGTTCTCATTTTAGGTGAGATTTGTTTGAAAAAACAAGTGAAAAAGGTCCGACATGTATAATCTCGACGATGGACTGTTAAGAGTCGCCAGTTGGTTTTTTAAATGGTTGTACCAACACAACCGAGAAAAGGTTTGCATATTGACCCAGTGGTGTGACACTGATATACGGGTCGGTGAAACCGAGATTCGTTTAGTGTCCGGGGACTTGGTTATGCGGGGGGAGGTGTTAAGCACCTCCCGATATCCGTGTTACCACGGTGACCGCCTCTTTTCAAAAAACTATTATCTGAGTATGTGTGTGTGTTGGTCAATGTGCTGTTATATGGAAGTTGTGCGAGGCCTAGTTCGAACCTATATGCACCGGGTTTGAATTCATGCAAAATTCAATTTTTAGCAAGATATAACAATGATGTTTTATAAAAAAAGGTTTTTCAAACCCTGATGCTCAATGGTAATTGAGACCTTTTACACTCCCATTTTGTTAAGTGTGCGGCTTGATTAATTTTATTTGACAGATGCGAGGCATCCGTACGAAAATAATATACAAAATAATGTCGACTTCCTCATGGGTATGAAAACCATCTGAGGAAATTCAGACACCGCAGAATAATTTACAAGTTGCTTAAAGCTGAAAATGTCCATTATGCGAACCGAATCTAGATCCAATAAATTTGAATCAGATTACCGATTCCTAAAGCGCACAAAATATCGCAATTTGTATGAAAGCGTAAGTAGGTATATATATCAAAGTCAGAAATATATATATACGTACATGATCACCAACCACGAAGCACCTCCATGGGGATCGAATTGTAAATAAAGCTATAAAGCTATCAACCACCACGGAGGAAACTCTAAAGCGGACAAAACATAAATAAAGTCAGAATATAAATACAACCGCCATGAAAGGAAACTCCAGTAGATACAAATATATATATATATATATATATATATATATATATAAGCTTATAAACGCATCAAATATAAAATCCGTGCTCATCAAACATAGTCCCACACACACAATATATATATATATATATATATATATATATATATATTAAAGCAATAACGCATTCGCATCAAAATTTCAGGCTCATCGAACAAAGTTCGACACTCGCTTAATATATATAAATGTAAGTATATATATATTAAAGCAATAAACGCCCGCAGCATCAAGTCTAGGCTCATCGAACAAAGTTTAACACACGCTTAATATATATAAATGTAAGTATATATATATTAAAGCAATAAACGCCTCGCATCAAGTTCAGGCTCAATCGAGGCATAACTCGATAATGTTAGTCAATATATATAAATATATATATATATATATATATATATATGATCGAATTAAACCACTGAATCAAGTCCGGGCAAAAACAAGCAACACGACTCTCAATGTGTAGAAGGGTGTGTGCAAAGATGAAGAGAAAAACTCTAAAGTGTGTAAGAAGGCTTACAGCTGACTGCTAAAAAAGGCTTCTATATCTTTAGAGTGGGTAAACACTGGCTTTTGTGGGTACAAAAGAGGCTATATATGAGCTCACAGGTGTTTAAAAGTGGGAAAATACATCAGATGGGCGAGTGTGAGCTAATTGTGTAGTTTTCCGTCTTTTCTCCTTTTAAAATCAAACACCCCAAGCCCTCTATTTATAGGCATTTTAGCATGTAGTGTACTCAATGAGTGCCAGCAGTGTACCAGAGAGGCAACCCGGGTTGGCCCGGGTTTGTCGGGTTGGGTCGTCTCAAAATACGTGCACTTAGGCACTGTAATGTCCACTCAGATTTTTAGAAGTGCATTCCGGGCATCCGTTTGAGGTATACAGGACCTATCTCAGACACCCGTTGTCAAGAGTTGTACGATGGCATGGGATTAGAGTATGTACGAAGTCATTGAAGATGGGACGATGCCCTCCAGTCTTCAAGCTTCAACTTTCACCCGTTACCCTGCACAATAGTCACTCGGGTTTGGTTAGCCTTGTGGGACATCATTGCATAGAGACGTGACATGGCATCGTGTTGATGAGATGACGATGTTGCCCCTCACCGGTGTTATTGCCGAATTAGGCTGATAAAGCATACGTTGCTCAGACTTCGCTGAGATTGGACTGCTGCCATTTGTTGAAGGTCCTCATTGTCATCTTTGAGGTGTTCTTGTCTTCCTGATGTTATTTCTAGGTTGGTACAGTGTAACTCGTTGTGAGCGCCAAGATTGAAGCTGGTTGCATTTGAAATAAGCATTTCCGGGGTTATCGCCGAAACTGCATCCCTTGGGGTTATCACCAAGGTTGGTGGCTATTCCCATGGTTGGGACTGAGACTGGATACCTCGGGGTCATCTCCGAGATTAATCGGTCTTCTCCGGTGTGTGTTCCGGTATTTTATCTACAGGTCTCGGGGTTATCTCTGAGGTTGGATTTGGTTACTCCTGCATCATGATCCGGATTTGGATTATCTTCGTGGTTCCTCTTAAAGATGAATCATCCCTCCTGCAATGTTAGTAATGATGAGTACGTAAAATTTTGAGTGTTCATAGATGCCCTCTTTATCATACTCATGCATAGCGATGCATGGGTAGGATAAAGAATCCTAGACACTTGAAACATAACAAGATGAACATGGTATTATGGATAGCAACATGATGCAAATGTATGATGCTTATGTACGGGGTTGTAGCTCAATACACTGGGGATGATTGCTGGCTCCCTGTTGCTTCAACTGGGGATTGGCAATGATGACCAGATTTGATGTGTAATCTGAATCTGTTAGGATGTTGATGTTGGAGTTATCACCAAATTCCTGTGTCTTTGATAATAATTTGATCCTGAAGATGTACCTCTTATGTGTAAGAGATCTGTGGGGATAGAGCTTGATCTATTTGAGGATGTGTATAACATATTCCATCATCTATCCTCTTTGATGACGTTGACCTCTCCTGGTTAGTATCGCCAGAATATGTCACGATTCCATTGGATTTACAGCCAACAACAAATGTTGTCAGGGATGCCTGACCTTCGTCGACGTGTGAATCAACGGCTGAAAAATTCTGTGGGATATACTGTCAAGGCTCTTGACCTTTGCTGACATTTGAATCAACGGCTGAAACTCTATGGGTAGATTGTCAAGGTTGCTCGACCTCCGTTGTCGTGTAGATCAACGGAGAATTGCGTTGTGACCCCCGTCGGGGATCCGCTGGGGAATATGAGCAGTTGGGTATGAAAACCTCGAATAGCCCTATAGCTCTGATAGGTTTAAATGCTATCGGCTGAAATGACGTCAAGGTTGTTTGACCTTCGTTGATATGTGTGTCAACGGATGAACATGTTGTAACCCCCACCAGGGATTTACGTTGTAACCCCCGTCGGGGACTCACGTTGTAACCCCCATCGGGGATCTACTGGGGACGCATGAGTACGTACGTAACTATCGAACGGTTCTCAATTCTTCGATGGGTTTACTTACCATCGACCGAAATATCGTCAAGGCTGATTGACCTTCGTTGATAGAAATGTCAACGGATGAACGTGTTGTAACCCCCACCCGGGATCTACGTTGTAACCCGCATCGGGGACTCATTTAGGGTAAAGAACCGGAGTTGGCGGCATCGAACATGTACGAGGTATTGCCGGATGTGAAATGAGATCATTGGCAGGGTATACCTCGTGCTCAGGTGACTACCAATGGGCAATGTACAGATTCAAAGTCTCACCCGAGAAAACCAGGATTGTATGCTGTTTTACTCAATCGCGTGGCGTTTTTATTCTCGATTTGACCTTTCTAGTCCGTAAGAACTCTTTTGCAACTCGAACTGGACCGAGCCAGAGGGGTGGGACCCACATAGGGGTGTCGTAGGTGCACCTGTTGCAGCCTCAGGTAGGCCTGCGGCCAGGCGCAGATCATAAATCCTGCAGGCTGGTCTTCACAAGTCATTTTCAACTTTCTTCGCATAGAGAAAACCGCGAGCCATCTTCAGATCTGCAGAGTTCGGGCTGCTTTCTGCAAATTCTGTCACCGTACAAGTTTTCTACAGATCCTGGTAATGTATGCATGTATTTTTTCCAATTTCTCTCTGTTGGACTGTGAGTTATCGCATGAAATGCATCTAAACATATAGTAGTGATTATGTATGCACAAATGACTTGATAAAAAACATTCAACATAGTAAATGTTAGTATTAAACCATGCTGAACATAATATGTAAAAAATTTTGACTTTTGAGAGAGTCAAATTGGTACCTTTTTCTACTATTTTTTGTCCTATTTGAGGTCCAATGAGCAAAAGGTAGAAAGGCACAGTACTCCTAGCATTGAGGTTGGCGTTATGCATGATGATTTTAATTTTTAATGCATATATTATGTATATGACTTTGGGGCAGGTGTGCTACTGAATGGCCACCTAGACATGCCTATGTGCATGTGGATAGTCCTATTTTCAAAAGGGACTATGGAAAAAATTTTCCAAATGTAGGCATTGAGTAGTCATGCATTTTAACTCTATTATATGTTAAAGTAAATGCATGCATACATATAGTCATAAATGCATTTTAGAAAGCTCCAAGTAAGGAAATACCACACCCTTTCTAAGGTGATTTGGAGACTTATTGTCTAGATATTATGGATCCGGATTAGCCAAGCAGTTCCTATAGGACCACTTCTGGTGTACGACAGAGGGCTTCTAAAGTGCCTCGTCCTCGTTCTGTCAGACTGCCTCGTCTGTTGGTGGAGGCCGTGATTCGTCATGTTCGGGAAGATGTGCCAGATGTTGAGGACAATGAGGTGGATATTCCGATTGAGGACCCCGCTCCTGCCGCACATGTCCCTCGTAGAGAGCTTCCGAGCATTCAGGTGGCAAACCCAGAGTTGCTTGGTGATTTGAGTAGACATCCATCGATGTACTTGCATGCTAACGAGGTGTGGCATTAGACTTTGATCTTCCTTCTTTCCTATTGATGAGGATTAAAGGGTTTTGTTGTTGATCTGCATTTCATGCAGGTTCCAGGTTTTACACAGCCTCGAGGGAACTGGTTCAGCATTCACTCCATGTACCAGGCGCTTCATCCTGACTAAAGAGCGATAGTGCATGAGTAGGGATTAGGGGCATTCTTCTCCATCCTTCCCCGTTGTTGCCCATGGGGTTACCTCAGGGCATTGTCTAAGCGATGGTTTCATCAGACTCAGTCACTTAACCAACTGGATTGCGAGGTGATGATGACGCCTATGGATTGGCGATTTATCACAGGTATGGAGTTTGGAGGGGAGCCAGTGCCTTGCATGGCGAATATTACTCCCACTGCCGTCAGATCCTTATTAAGAGTGCCAGTGGAGGCGCTCAAAGGTAGGACTGTCCGTTCAGGTCCTTTGAGCGTAGATGCTATGAGTGGGCTTTTGAGTGAGCCCATGCCTGATGATGTCAGGATCATGGATCGCGTTCTACGGCGATTGTTCCTGATGATCATTTGAGGCTGCTTCATAGCAGATAACTCTTCCGCGGTATCTTTTGCTTTGGTCAGCGCCACACGCGATGTGGACCGTATTGGAGAATACGATTGGGGCTCTTACACCTTTGTGTATTTCCTCCGGGGCATGGGCATGCGCTCACAGGGATTAACTGAAGCTTGGCTAGGTTTTTACCCATTTCTGCTGATGAGTATTTCTCTTATCTTTTCCCATTCATAGGTTAAGAGTGTTTACTGATAGCAGATGTTTTGCCATTGTGTTGGCAGTTTTGGGCCTATGAGAGGCTCCCATGTTTGTGTCCTATGAGTGTGTTAGGTTTAGATACCTATCCACGAGGACGACGATGGCACCATTCTATTTTGCTGGAGGTCCCTGTAGCTGAGGGATTCACTCACTGCCGTATGAAGCTGGAGTTGCTGACGACGGCTACCATTACATGGACTCCCTATTCAGGGGAGCATTTGACCATCGGCTTTGAGGATGGACACCCGACTGGAGTCGAGTATTTGATTTCCACCAGGAGATTTCCTTTCTTCACAGATGGAGGTTGGGAGCTCTATTTAGGAAAGCGTGATATTAGGAGCACCACAGGGGAGATCCGTATACCGATCTTCCCTCCTGCCAGGCGTCATTGGCCCATATCACAGTCACCCATCACTGATATTCCATTGTTGGGAGTTGACAGTTTTCATTATCAGAGGGTCCATGTACTCAAGAGATATTCCAACATTGGTGGTTCCCTCGCACTATTGGGGCCCACTCCCGCGCTACACAGTTTATGGGGGACATGGTTCCAGGATCTTTGATGATGACGGATTAGGTAGCTTGTGTCCGATCTCCGACTCATATGACCCAGATTGATAGTTTGAACCTGGTAGTTGGACCAGGCACATGTATTTATTCGGCATTTGGGCAGAGATCTAGCAGAGGCGGAGTCATTTGTTCCTTCCAGCTCAAGTGCTGGCCCCTCAGACGACCCATTTGGTTTTGCCGGTGCAGATCCTCCTCTTTATAGGCCTGACATCCCTGTTGATAGAGATCCAGTGACTCAGGAGGAGTTACATCAGGTGGACAGGATTGAGGACATGGACATCGAGACCCTGGTCTTCTTCTGATGTATATTCTTGTTATATCTTTTGATAGGCCTCTGTTAGATATTGGGTGGCTGTTCCCCATTCTCGCTATATCTTTTGATAGGCTTCTGTTAGTAGTAGGGCGGTTGTGCCCCATTTCCTTGTATTTGTAGCTTTACAGAGCTGATGTATTAGATGATGATATATTTAGGAATGTATGCACCGTCTTTTCATTCCCTATATCATATTGCCATCCATTATCTGTTATGCATGTATTATGTTATGCATATGTATGTATGTCCAGAGATATTAGGCATTAACCCCTGGATGGTCTTATGACGCGGCTCGCACAGATGTCTTCTTCGACAGTTAGCCATATAGATCATACCCCATCGTCAATGGTGGCATTGGGTATGCGATCGTGGTACGATAGCATGTCACCGAGAGACAAGGTGACTGTAGATCTGTTGCTACAGCATACCATAACCCTTTTGGCATTTTAGGTTCCCGCAGGATTTGTGGACGGGATGATAGAGCATTGGTTATCGGATTGGCAGGTATTCTGATTCGGCACCCATGAGTTGACTCCTACCATAGTGGAGTATTCACGATTGACGATGCTGCCCTTAGACAGACCTTGCGTGCATATGGCTTTGGGAGACATGAGTAGACGGTTCATGACTCTCACAGGATTGCGGCGCAGAGTAATGCAAGATGAGCTGACATCTGGCCACGTGATATCTCAGCATTTTCTGTATGACAGATTTGGCGCGGAGGATAGCTACGCACGACATTCCAGAGATTTCACCGCATCGGAGGATCATTGGCGTTTGGCCAGAGTTGATGTGCTGATGCTATGTGTACTGTCATATGTGTATATGTCGCGGTATATGGATCAGATAGATATAGGCGTTATCATGGACGTGAGAGCTCTAAGGGAGGGTCATACCATCAGTGCTATATGATTGTAGCGAGTAGTCTACGGTCAAGATCCCATCGTTGTACTTACCCACCCATCGAGTGTTCACTAGGAGTTTGGTCATGCTGTATGTGTGGTTTATGTCACACTTGCGACCGGTTGGTACCCTTAAACGGCATGTGTATTGTTTTACCTATGATGTAGCTATGTCATACTCCTCTCAGCCGTCGGAGTGTACAGATTCTTTGTATTGGTCCGCATTTTTGGCAGATATCAGAGATCCATTTAGCATATTGTTGTGCTCGGGGCTTTGCTCACCATACAGCTTCATTACTCACGCTCTGGGCATGGATTTCCTCCCTCTGGCTAGCTTAAGGGGCTTGACTACTTATCACCCATTGGCCGTGATGTCGCAGTTCGACCAGTTCCAGGATTTCTATCCTTTTGATGGGGCGATAGTCATTGCTCACTTCGATATCTCTCAAGAGAGGATCGATCCGTGTGTACACGCTTCTTTGGGATCGGCGTGAGATAGCTTTTTTTACTACCATCCTGGTTATTCTATAGAGTACTCCGCATGGATGGAGACAGAGATTTTATCAGCTGCAGCAGTATTTGCAGTACCGGAGAGTGAGTTAGACGATGTAGAGCCTACGGAGGACATTGATACCTACATCGAGGAGGAGCCCGCTGCTGGGTTGCCAGCATTTCTTTCGGATTCTCCTAGTACCAAGATCTTGTTATGATTCAAAGACTTAAGATAGTACTTAGAGCAGAGTCTTCATCTGATGACCTTTGAGAGAGATCAAATTCTGATCTATGATGTCGACTGCTCTTGATTCGAGGGACGCCGCTCTATTGGAGAGAGTCGAGGCATTGGCTCATAGAGATGTCGTCGTCGCTGAGTGATGAGGCCAGGTTAGCCATAGACGCAGTGATAGTTGAGCGGGATATCTCCATATCTGTCCGGGATGTAGCCGTCACAGATAGTACTGCAGTGATGTTCCTTACCACTGGCATGATTGCAAAGATGAACACTTACATTGATGAGCATATGGTCATCATGCAGATGACTGCAGATCTATTAGGCTGTGTGGATATTCTCGTACAGGAGACCACAGCTTCGCCTCTTTCTTCTGAGAGGGATGCCATGTTGGGCTTGTTAGCTCGCATATACCCTGACTTATAGATGAGCTTGTATTTACCTGGACAGACTAGCTTAACCATTTTGTCCTGTACTGTTCACATTGTATATATATCAAACAGCATTATATATGACAGGGAAATATATTTTTGGATCACTTCCCTTTTAGATATGCCTTACTTTTTGCTTGATATTTTGCATGCTTGCTTGGGCTTGTGATCTTGATGTATTCTCGAATTCCTCCTGTGTGGATGGACATTGAGTTGTCTCGGATAGTTCGTAATGGATCATTGATCTATGTGTATCCCTACCATCTTTGGTGTCTTGGGACCGCTTTTACGGATGGAAATGTGGAGAGGAGTGTGGCTTTCCTCTCTAGATCGACCGCACTACGATGGTCGCCAAAGACTTCTATTTAGGAGAAGCCTAGTTAATTCCACCTCTTATGGATTGGTGTTGCTCTTCAAGGTATGACCGCAGCTTAGATGGTCGCCGAATCTCCTATTTGGGAGGAGTTCAGGTAATTCCATCCCTTTGATCTGAAGCCAATGAAATGTGATGGATTGAAGGATGATCCCAGTACCAACTGACAAGGGTTTGTGTTTTGGTAGGGGTGAGACCGCACCATGAATGGTCGCCACGTACTCTATTGAAGAGGAGATCGTTCTGCGTAGTTTGAACTCGGTGTAAGAGGTTCAACGTCATATATAGTAAATGGTGTAGGAATGTTTTTAGTTGTTTTTGTTTTTGTAAGGGTAGAAATGTTTTTGTTGTTTTTTTTATTGTGACCGGGCCATGTAACATGGTTGGCTACGTACCCCTATTGAAGAGGAGATCAGGTCGACGTAGTTCGCCCCTCAGGGCGAGTGGAAAAGCATGATCCCGTGTGCAGGTCAGAGTGCGGGGAAGAGAAAGTTTAATCCTTGGTTAAGGATAAACTGCAGGTAAAAAGTTTGATCCCAGGAATAGGTAGCCAAACTGTAAACGCAAGAGGTTCAATCCCTAAGTCGTAGGAACGCAGAGAAGCGCCAGGCTGCTGGCTTGAAAATTATGTTTTCCCTGAGGGGCAAAGTGTGGAAAAGTTGTATGTGGTAAAGGGTTAAAGAATCGGAATGACTGGTGACCTGATGATTATGCACCAGGGTGCTTGCTAGTTACTTCAGACATAATACCGTTTCACAGTGTCTGAGTTGATGAGTTGTGGAAATTCATCGCCGTCCATTTCTTGCAATCTGAGAGCGCCTCCTGTCAATACTTCATTGACAATAAACGGGCCTTCCCATTTAGGAGCGAATTTTCCTTTAGCCTGATCTTGGTTGTCAAGAATCTTCTTCAAAACCAAGTCATGTTGTTTAAATTTTTGTTGTCGGACTTTTTTGTTATAGGATCTGGCGATCCTTTGCTGATATAACTGACAATGGAAGATTGTCGCGATTTGCCTTTCGTCTATTAGAGACAATTGGTGATACCTGTATTGTACCCATTGGTCTTCATCCAGCTGAGCGTCGATTAAAACTCTGAGAGATTCCATCTCAACTTCTATGGGGAGCACTGCTTCCATCCCATAGGTTAAAGCGTAGGGGGTTGCACCAGTTGAAGTGCGCATTGAGGTTCTGTAGGCTAACAGGGTCAGATGCAATAGGTCAGGCCAATCTTTGTTGTTGGTGGACATCGTTTGCATAATCTTCTTGATGTTTTTGTTAGCCGCTTCAACAGAATCGTTCATCTTTGGACGATAGATAACAGAGTAAAGATGTTTGATGTGGAATTTACTACATAATTCCCTCATCATTTTTTTGTTGAGGTTTTTGGCATTGTCTGACACAATCACCTCTGGTTGTCCATATTGACAAATGACATTGTTTCTGATGAAAGCAATGATGACTTCTTTAGTGACCTTGGGGAAAGAGGCTGCTTCTACCCACTTGGTGAAGTAGTCAATCATGGTGAAGATAAATCGGTGACCATTACTGGCTTTAGGCTCGATGGGCCCGATAACGTCCATTCCCCAATTGAGAAGGGCCAAGGCAAACTAATATTGTGAAGTTCCCGTGGAGGGACGTGTATAGCATTCCCATGAATCTGGAACTGATAGCATCTTTTGACGTGGTCATTGCAATCAGCTTTGAGAGATAGCCAATAATGTCCCGTCCTGAGGACTTTCTTGACAAGGAGGGGGCCACTCATGTGGGGGCCACAGACTCCACCATGGATTTCATCCGTAAGCCTTTGGGCTTGATCTTTGTCTAAACATCTAAGGAGACCTAATCATGCATCTCTTTTGTAGAGCGCATCTCCACTCAGGTAGAATTTCGTTGCAATTTAATGGATCCGCCTTTTCTTAGTCGGGCTCGCCCCAGCGGGTGTAGATCCATCTCGTAGATATTCCTTGATATGCTGATACCAAGGGTGATGGATGGGAGGTAGCTCATCCGATACTTCTCCAATGTAATTGCCATAGGCTGGGGCCTTGTTCAGGGAAATTATGACGCTTGACAAGTGTTCCTTGTCTGATATGCGAATCAAGGAGGCCAAAGCTGCTAACGCATCCGCGAAATCATTCCTATTATGAGCAACATGTAGAAATGAGATTTCTTCGAACTCCAAAGCCATCTTCAAAACCTGCCGATGGTAAGGTAGCAAATTTAGTTCCTTGGTTTGATAGATTTCGGTGGATTGTCTGATTACCAACTCTGAATCTCCAAAGACAATTAACCGCCTGATGCCCATTGAACGGGCAAGTTTTAGCCCCATGAGATGTACCTTTCAGACTCAACCAGTATTGTTGGTGCCGGTAAACCAGTAATTTGATTGACGACGGATATCGCTTCCCGTATCAGATACTAGAACTGCTCCAGCTCCAGAGCCTTCCATATTAACAACTCCATCAAAATACATCTTCCATGATTGGCGCGTATCGTATTGATGGTGTTGCTGCACTGTCATTACTTCTTCATCGGGGAAATATGTTTCCAATGGTTTGAAATCCCCTGAAGGTGCGGCGGCCAGTTGATCCGCGATTCCTTAACCTTTGATGGACTTTTGAGTCACATATACGATGTCAAATTGTTGTAGGATCAACTGCCATCTGGACAGTCGGCAATTTAACATAGGTTTGTTGAACACGTACTAGAGAGTATCCACGCGAGATATGAGATGGGTAGTGTGATCATGGAGGTAATGTTGTAACCTCATGGAAGCCCATGTTAAAGCACAACACGTCTTTTCGATCAGAGTGTACTTGTGTTCACTACTGCTGAACCTTTTGCTGAGGTAATAGATAGCTCGTTCTTGTCCTCTATCATCCTTCTGTCCCAGCATGCAGCCCATGGTATTGTCACTTATGGACATGTACATAAATAGGGGAACATCATCCCTGGGTGGTACCAACACAGGAGCTTTGACTAGCTGTTTCTTGATTGTAAGGAAGGCATTCTAGCACTCATCATTCCATTTCATGGAGGAGTTCTTCCTTAATAGCTTGAAGATTGGTTCACAGGTTCATGTGAGTTGGGAGATAAACATGCTGATGAAGTTGATTCTTCCCAAAAATCCCCGTATTTCCTTCTCTGTCTGAGGAATGGGCATTTTAGTGATGGCTTAGATTTTGGCAGGATCCAGCTCTATCCCTTTATGGCTGACTAGAAATCCTAGCAACTTGCCTAATTTAACTCCAAAGGCGCACTTAGCTGGATTTCAACTTCAAGTTATACTTACGCAACCTATTGAACAACTTTCTAAGATGGTCTATATGGTCATCCTCCTTTCGGGACTTGACAATGATGTCATCCACGTAGATCTCAATCTCTTTATGCATTAAGTCGTGGAAAAGAGCCATCATAGCTCGTTGATAGGTAGCTCTGGCATTGATGAGGCCGAATAACAACCGTCTATAGCAAAAAGTTCCCTAAGGAGTGATTAAAGCAGTCTTCTCATGATCTTCCTCGGTAACCATGATCTGATGGTACCCCACAAAGCAATCAGGAAAGGAGTACATGTCGTATTGCGCAGTATTGTCAATCAGAATGTGGATAAATGGCACGGGAAAGCTGTCTTTTAAGCAACCTTTATTCAAGTCCCAGTAATCCACGCAAACTCGTACCTTCCATCCAGGTTTAGGTACGGGCACGATGTTGGATATCCACTCAGGATATGTAGACACCATGATGATTCCAGCTTGAAATTGTTTCACAATTTCTTCTTTCACCTTTAAACTCCACTCAGGTTTCAATCGCCAGAGTTTCTGCTTGACTAGCTTAAATCCCTCTTTAATGGGAAGGCGATGAAGGACAATGTCAGTGGACAAACCCGCCATGTCTTTATGAGACCATGCAAACACATCCTGGAATTGGGTTAATAGCGTAACCATGTCATTTCGTTGGTTTGGGGTAAGGTCTGAACCAATCTGAATTAACTTAGGGCTTTCTAAGGTTCCGAGATTGAAAGAAGTGGTTTGATCAAGGTTGGGTTTGGGTTTGTCTTTGACCCATTCTTGAATTTCTAGAGGCACCTTAATGTCATCCTGTATATCCATCAAGGCTGAATTCATCTCTACTTCAAAAGTATAATCCTTGTGTAGGAGAGGCATCGTATCCGCAAGTACAGGCACATCTAAATTCAGAGTCCTGAAACAAAATATGCTTTCACTTAGTATATATGAAATGTTTTGATCATACACACGGTGTTAGCATATATCGGCAAAATAAACCGCTAATACCGTATGTAAAAAGTAAGCGGTTATTATATCTAAGAGGCGTGAAGAGTTTCGCCGCTTTACCCTCGACGACCAATGCAAGGAGTGTTGTTCCAATTGGCAAGGGTAAAGTCCGGGTGGACCGCAGTGATGGAGGGATTGTCATCATCCTCCTCGTCTCGAATGATGGCCATTACGTCTGGGCCATCATCGTCTGGGGTGTATCTGTTGGTATGTTCATCATGAACGATGATGCGTATACCGGACATCATCCGTATGACGTCTTGCTTGATTCTTCATTCCTCTTCTTCCACTGCGGGATTTGGAACGAAGATTTCTTTATCCTTCACCGGTACCGGCTTGGGAAATAATATAGCCATTACATTGGCTGGCACCTTTACGGGAGGTTGTGCGGACTCGGAGTTTGAAGGTGCATATAAACGCCATATGGTTGAAGCTGCAAGAATCTGCTGATGCTTATGAGGATTTCTGTGACTAGAGCTGGCAGAATAGCCTAGTCCAGCTGTTCCAGCTTGCTTGTTTAAGCGAATAGGGTACTTGATACCCAGGAAATCCCCAACCCTTGTCCCGGTTTATGACCCAATGACATCATTTCTTGAGTGGCTGACATCACCTCGGCAGAAATCTGGGGTTCGGGCAGTGGCGTTCCAACAGCATGGTATTGGATATTGCTTATTTCCAAAGTATGAAAACTAATTGGCTCAACATCCTCATTGGCATTGATGAACCAGCATGTCCCTCGTCCGAGGATTCTCCTGCTTCAAAGTCGATCGTGACTGCACTATTGTTGATAATATATTTCAACTGTTGATGAAGAGTGGAGGGGACTGCCCCTGTCATATGAATCCATGGTCGTCCCAGGAGCAGGTTGTATCCCGAGTTTATCTTGAGCACATGGAAAGACACGCAGAATGTGTGAGGACCAATTTCGATTTGCAGCTCAATTACTCCGACCGAGTTACGGGGGGCTCCATCAAAAGCTTTGATGATAGTATGGCTACTCCGAATTCTGTTGAGATTGATATTCATCTTCACCAAGGTAGCGTATGGGTAGATATTCAGAGAGGAACCTCTATCTATTAAGACTCCAGCTTCCATATATATGAGACCCCAGATTTTATAAATAAAGATTTAAATTTCCCGAAATATTTTTTTTATATTATGGTGTGGATTTGAGATAATGTTATAGTTATAGGTAATATTTATAAATTTTGCAAAGTATGCAAGTTGTCATATTATATTCGATTGGTGGGGAATATTCGCTTTAAAATGTAAAATATTCGTATGCGACGGCACAATCATTAGTGGACCCTACAATGTAATTATTGTTTTGATTGAGAAAAACGCACATAAATATTTTATTGAAAATAACGACGGAAGTTTTACCGTTGATACTGTTGAACTACTCGGTAGTAAAAGTACAGTAATACGCGTTGTTGCATAGTAGCACACGGTATTGATTATTGATATTTATGTGAGAAGTCACTCAGTTTTGTTCAATTATTGCTACAATAGTTGCTGCATAGTATCTCACATTATTTGATTCAATTATTGTTGATTTAGAGGTTTTGTTTTATTCACGTAATAAAATAGAAACATCTTTTTATATAAAACAGAATACTTTATTAAAGTTATTCTATAAATAGAATATATTATATTCTATTATGCATAGTATTTGCATAGTGCCCGCATAGTCTTTGCATAGTAAAAATCTTTTTATATAAATAGAATATATTATATTTTATTTAAAAAATTTCTTTAAATATGGACCATCGATTAAAGTAAATCAATCGGACCATTCATGGATTAGCTACTATGCATTCTATTTTTCTATAAATAGAAGCTCATTCCTTCATTATTTTCTTACGAATTCACTGAACTCTAGAGAGAGAAACTATAGAGAGAGACTACAGAGAGATAGAAGAAAAGTTTTCTGCTACTTCACTACTCTTATATCAAGTATTATTTTACTAGTAAGGGATATTATTCTTTTGTATTCAAGAAGAGAACTTCGTTAATCCATTTCTTTATTGTTCATTGAATAACTCAGATACGCTGGCTACCCTATACTTGGTGACATTCTTCTATTATTTTGTCTTTATTATTCGTCCTTTAATATCCTCTATGTGCTATATCTGTGGGACTGGTTCAATTTTTATTATTTCGCCTTTATTATTCTATCTAATATCATGTACATAAGTATACATGGGACCTAGTTCCATCATTTATTATTCCACATTTATTATTCTGTTGGAACATCCCGCTTGCAGAATTTCACCGACCGGTTCCGTTATTATTATTCTGTTGAAATAACCGCCTACATCTGTACCGCATGCATGGTGATATCTTTTGTTATTCCATTCTAGATTATACTCGATTGATTAAAATTTTGACTTCTATACTCCATGAAATTAGTGGAATAACCTTGATATTTGCGCTTCATCCAAAGATCTTTTCGTGGAAATATTCTTCCGAGCATTCTTGAATTTTACTCTACAAAGCAAAGATCATGTTGACAATTTGGACGTTATCGGTTCTGGACAAATTAATTCTTGAACTTGTTTTATTGAATTCTTATATCATTGTCATCATCCTCATGTTTATATTATGTTGAAAGTCATCTGTGGCCTGTAGTGCATAGATGGACTTGGTATAATTATGACCAGGGATTATTCGGTATAATCATGACCGTAATGTTACAAATGATGTGGAAAAAATCCTCATTGGCCCGTAGTGCATTGATGGACAGTTTTTGGAATGATTATGGCTATGGATTCTCTTCGGCCAAGGGTACAAAGATGAATTGTTTTATGGCATGATCAGGACCATTGATGAAAACACGATTATCTTTGACCCGTAGAGCATGGATAATTCGTGGTCGTGATACTAAAGAATATCCTTGGCCTGTAGTGCAGGGATGATTTCATGATGTGGATTATTTATTAAGCTGAGTCTCAGCGATAACAGTGATGTAAAACCTTTTAAATCATAAAAGATAGTAGATTTTATTTTTTACTTGACTCTTTTAATGGATTGCTTGTTCCGCAGCAGTTAAACTTGATGTCTATTGTATTTTATCAGTTTAACATTGTTGGACGCTAATGATAATTTATTCTGCATTATCTTAGTCATAATATTTCTTACTGGGCTAGTTGAGCTCACCCTTTCTTCACTGTTCTCTTCAGGAAATGTTACTTGACTCTTTTAATGGATTGCTTGTTCCGCAGCAGTTAAACTTGATGTCTATTGTATTTTATCAGTTTAACATTGTTGGACGCTAATGATAATTTATTCTGCATTATCTTAGTCATAATATTTCTTACTTCTGGGCTAGTTGAGCTCACCCTTTCTTCAACGTTCTCTTCAGAAATGAGAATATAGTTGGGACGAGTCGGGGAACGGAGTGATGGTCCAGAGGATAGCATTAGTAGTCCTCACTATTCTGTGAAATAGTGTGATAATAATTGTAATGAGGACTCCTTTTGAGTTTGTATAATCTCTAGTAGATAATATTTGTATTCAAACTCACAGTTTATGTTTTGTCGTATTGTACACGACAATTGTATTAGTAAGTTGTATTTGAATTCTGTACCATGTATCTAGCGACCCAAGATGGGTGATGTATACCTAATTTTGGGGGCGTCACAGTTGGTATCAAAGCTTAGGGATATGATCCCTGGCTAAGATGTGAGATAAGAACTAGGAGGGGAGAGACGGGGAATTCCTTCGCTAGTATGACCTACCTAAGTTTATTTGGTATTTATTTGGTCGGTCAAAGTATAGGGATAATATGTGATATGTTAATTAACCCTTGTTTTGTGGCAGTGTTTGAAAATGGCATCCGAGAATGTTGAGATTATTAATGGAGCACAAGAGACCGTTGAGTCTCCACAGATCAATAATCAGGATAATGTGCAACCAGAGGACAATACTCTTCATGAAAACAATAACACCGATGAAATGGTGAATGATGGGATGATCAGAGGCTTTATACAATTCATGCAACAACATGCGAAGGCAGCTCCTGTCCAAAATGCAGGTAGAATACTGATAACTCTCGGACGGTCACCGCTAAGCAGTTTAAGGAGCAATCATTCAACAACGGGCGAAGGCAGCTCCTGTTCATAATGAAGGAGGAAACAATGGCAACCCACGGTTGGTCACCGCTAAGCAATTCAAGGAGCTGGGACCACCGGAGTTTTTGGGAAAGCCAGAACCACTTAAGGCGGAGACATGGATAAAGCAGATTACCAAGATATTTGATGTCTTGGAATGCTCAGAGGAGCAAAAGGTTCCATTCGCTACCTTTATGTTGCGTGAAGAAGGAGATCATTGGTGGGAATCTGTAAAATGTACCCAGCCTGACGCACTCAAGATGTCTTGGGAGAAGTTCCAAGAATTATTCAACGACAAGTACTTTCCTAAAAGTATTCGTCAAATGAAAGAGGTAGAATTCATCAAGCTGGAGCGAAACAATATGACCGTGTCGCAGTACGAGGCTAAGTTTGCGGAGTTATCCTAGTTTGCATCCCATTTGGTTCATAATGAGGAGCGAATGACGCGAATGTTTTTGCGAGGTTTGAGACCTGATATACGTCAATACCTTATTTCTCACAAACTTTGTTTATATTCAGATGTTGTGAATAGGGCTCAGTTATTGGAGCGCGATAATGAGTCAGTACAACCAAAAGGAAACGACCAATAATGCGATAATAATCATACTGGTGGCAACGGTCATCGGAACAACGATAACCATCGTGGGGAATATTATCATGCCAAGAATGGTAACCATTTCGGTGGTAATCATGGCCAAGATAATAAGAATGGGTATTTTAAGAAGAGAAGGTTCAACAATGACGTGAAGACGTCGGCACCAGCACCCATTTCAAAGGAAGAAGAATGCCCATCGGTCGTATGTTTCAAATGCGGACAAGAGGGACACATCCGTCCAAACTGTAAGCAACAATCCAAAGCGTGTTTTAATTGCGGAAGAGAAGGTCACCTAGCTCGATTTTGTCATATGGTGAAGTCAAGTCCAACTGGGATAGTGATGCCAAAGGATGTCCCAGACAAGCCAAAGCCAGAGCGTTTTTTTTCACGTGACGAGGAACCTGAATAAAATTATCACGGGTAAGTTAATCATAAGCTCTTACGAAGTCTATACCGTGTTAGATACCGGTTCTACTCACTCTTTTATTTCACCTAGTTGTGTTCAATGTTTGTACTTAACTCTGGAGAAGTTAAACTTTGATTTATCTATTGAAACTCCATTCGGAGAAACCTTCGTTACCTCCACTGTTTATAAATCTTGTTTGATTCAAATCGACACTTTCACGTTACCTATCGATCTTATCTCTTTGAAAATACTTGCCTTTGATGTGGTTTTTTTTGAAACGATTGGTTAACTACTCATCATGTTTTTCGTAAGGTTGTTAGCTTTCATATTCCTAACCAACCTATTATGCGAATTCAAGCAACCAAACCACTAAATTCAATCATTGTCATATCAAGCCATAAGTAAAGAGCCCCGATCCTTTTGTTGATGACTTCATCGTTGTGGAATGCACGAAGCCGACTTTTCACGTAGGCGACGTCGTGAAGGACGATGACAAGTTGATAGGTATCATTGTGAGGTGCTATCTAGGTTAAGGGATAGAAGTCACAATTGGTATCAATGTGACGTACTATCCAAGTCTTGGATGAGAGCAATAATTTTGAATTATATTTCTATCATTAATAAATCTCTTGACGTATTCTTAAAGACTTCTTAGCCTACCCCAGAGCGTGAAATCGAATTTTGTATTGACACCAGTACAAAACCCATTTCTTAAACCCTCAAATATTTCTTCAACCAAAACGAACGTATAATGCGCCAAAGACGTTGACTCGAGCTATTGAAGATTACGATCGTACCATTCAATATTATCGTGGAAGAGCGAACGTGGTAGCTAACGTGTTGAGTAGAAGATCATATGCGTTTACAAGTGCGATGTTGTTAACACAAAGACTCATTTCGAATAACTTACAAATGATGAAGATAGAGTTAAAGACTCTAGGGACCCACGTGAAGATAACGAATATACGAGTAAAATCGACTTTAATCGATAAAGTTAAAGACGCTCAAGCTACATACCCGAATCTGATGAATGTGAAGAAGAAGGTTCAAAAGGGCGTTATTCTAGAAGCAAGAGTAGCTGAAGAGAGGAAATCTCAACCCTCGATTTAATTGGCCCATTTGAAATCCTCGATTGAGTAGGAACTGTGGCTTATAGACTCGTTTTACCGCCAAGTATGTCACGTGCTCATAATGTTTTTAACGTATCAATGTTACGTAAATATGTGGATGACCCGAACCACATTATTAATTTAGAATCGGACGAGATAGCGGATGATTTAACGTATGAGATCTCGTGTTAAAATCTTGGATAAGAAGAATCGTATCCAACACTCAAGGGTTATACCTCAAGAGTTAGAATTTGAAGTGAAGTCAAGGTATCCTCACCTGTTCGGCATACCAGGTACGTACGTAAATTTCGAGGGCGAAATTCCATAAGGAGGGGAGATTGTGAGACCCCAGATTTTATAAATAAAGATTTAAATTTCCCAAAATATTTTTTTTATATTATGGTGTGGATTTGAGATAATGTTATAGTTGTGGGTAATATTTATAAATTTTGCAAAGTATGCAAGTTGTCATATTATATTCGATTGGCTCAGGAATATTCGCTTTTAAATGTAAAAATATTCAGACGACGACACAATCATTAGTGGACCTCCATAATGGAATTATTGTTTGATTGAGAAAACGACAAAAATATTTTATTAAAATAATTCATGAAGTTTTACCGTTGATATCACGAACTACTCGGTAGTAAAAAGTACAAGAATGTCTGGCGTTGTTGCATAGTAGCACACAAGATTGATTATTGATATTTATGTGAGAAGTCACTCGCTTTTGTTCAATTATTTCTACAATAGTTGTTGCATAGTATCTCACATTATTTGATTCAATTATTGTTGATTTAGAGGTTTTGTTTTATTCACATAATAAAATAGAAACATCTTTTATATAAAACCTAATACTTTATTAAAGTAATTCTATAAATAGAATATATTATATTTTATTATGCATAGTATTTGCATAGTGCCCTCATAGTATTTTGCAGACAAAGAAAATCTTTTTATATAAATAGAATATATTATATTTTATTTAAAAGATTTTCTTTAAAGTAAATCAATCTGACCGCTTCATGAATTAGTTACTATGCATTCCATTTTCCTATAAATAGAAGCTCATTCCTTCATTATTTTCTTACGAATTCACCGAACTCTAGAGAGAGATAGAGACTATGATAGATAGAAAAGTTTTCGCTACTTCACTACTCTTATATCAAGTATTATTTTACTACAGGTAAGGGATATTATTCTTTTGTATTCAAAAGAGAACTTTTGTTATTCCATTTCTTTATTGTTCATTGAATAACTCAGTAATACGCTGCTACCCTATACTTGGTGGCATTCTTCTATTATTCTGCTTTTTATTATTATGTCGTAATATCCCATGTCTCATGCTATATACTTAACCGGTTCCATTTTTATTATTCCGCCTTTATTATTCATCAAATATCCTCGTCTCGCATATATATACCGGACCGGTTCCATCATTTATTATTCCGATTTATTATTCTCATTGAACATCCTCGTCGATGTGAATTTCACCGACTCGGTTCCGTTATTATTATTCTCGTTGAAATAACCGCTTATGCAAAGTACCGCATGCATGGTGATATCTTTTGTTATTCCATTCTATATTATACTCAACATGATTAAAATTTTACTTATACTCCATGAAATTAGTGGAATATCCTTGATATTTGCGCTTCATCCAAATCTTTTTTTGTGGAAATATTCTTCCGAGCATTCTTGAATTTTACTCTACAAAGCAGTATCATGTTGACAATTTGGACGTTATTGGTTCCTGGACAAATTAATTCTTGAACTTGTTTTATTGAATTCTTATATCATTGTCATCATCCTCATGTTTATATTATATTAAAAGTCATCTCATGGCACATGAGTGCATAGATGGACTTGGTATGATTATGACCGTGGATTATTCGGTATAATCATGACCGTAATGTTACAAATGTTGTGGAAAAAATCCTCATTGGCCCGTAGTGCAATGATGGACAGTTTTTGGTATGATTATGGCTATGGATTCTCTTCGGCCAAGGGTACAAAGATGAATTATTTTATGGCATGATCAGGACCGTTGATTAAAACACGATTATCTTTGGCCCGTAGAGCATGGATAATTCGTGGTCGTGATACTAAAGAATATCCTTGGCCTGTAGTGAAGGGATGATTTCATGATGTGGATTATTTATTAAGTTTCTAGTCTCAAAGAATAATAATGGATTTAAAAACCTTTAAATCATAAAAGATAGTAGATTTTATTTTCTGTTTTACTCTTTTAATGGATTACTTGTTCCGCAGCAGTTAAACTAGATGTCTATTGTATTTTATCAGTTTAACATTGTTGGAGGCTAATGATAATTTATTCTGGATTATCTTAGTCATAATATTTCTTACTGGGCTAGTTGAGCTCACCCTTTCTTCACTATTCTCTTCAGGAAATGAGAATATAGCTGGGACGAGTCGGGGAACGGAGTGATGGTCCAAAGGATAGCATTAGTAGTCCTAACTATTCTGTGAAATAATGTGATAATAATTGTAATGAGGACTCCTTTTGAGTTTGTATAATCTCTAGTAGAAAATATTTGTATTCCAACTCACAGTTTATGATTTGTCGTATTGTACACGACAATTGTATTAGTAAGTTGTATTTGAATTCTGTACCATGTATCTGGTGACCCAAGATGGGTGATGTATACCTAATTTTGGGGGAGTCACAATATATCTGGAGGACAAGATCGCAATGTGCAACGGTTTGCAATGACCGGTCCCTTCGGGCGGTATGTAATCATCAGTGAAGTATATCACATTGTTGTTGAAAATGTGATCAACCATATGTTAAAACTTTTTCGTATCCACTGATGTCGGGATATAGGCTTCTTCTAGAACTTTTAACAAGACCTTCCGGTGATTCTCGGAAGTTAGGACCAAGTCCAAAATTGATATTTTTGTGGAGCTTCTTTCAAGCTTAAAACCACCGTATCTTCATTATGACCCACAAAGCGGAGGAATTTTTCAATCTTCTCCATGGGTATTTTCCCCTTTAATTTGGTGGTGGGCTTCATCACCCGTTGGGGAAGATACAGTGGATTTTCCTTTGACACTGTAGCAGTTGTATGCGAGGTGGATCCATCACCTTCTCCATAGTTCCACAGAACTTCGCGCAAGCTAATAATAGGATATTGTGCTCTGCACGGCAAGTTGATTGGCTTGGGAGCGGCCACTTTCAAAGGATTATTGATTCCCTTGAGTTGAACTATTAGCATGGCGAGTGATTTGTTAACCCCGTCATTTTCAGCGGATATGACTGCTTCCGCACTCTTCCACTTAGTAGGACCCGAATCCTCACTTGCCCGCAACACAGTGTCGTTATCTGCTAGGAGCAGTACACCACTGTCGATTAAATTTTGAATAAGGTGGCGGAGTGCCCAGCATTCTTCTGTGATGTGACCGCTAGACTGGGAGTGATATTGACATACTCCATCAGAGTTGTATCGTCCCGAACGGGGGTTGATTGGAGGTAGAAGGGAACTTATCCTTCCTTTATTGATTAACATATGAAGGATTTCCTCCATAGGTTGGCCCAAATAGGCGAATTCCCTTTTGTTGGCGAAATCCCGATGGGCTTTGGCATTTTCTCTCTTCGTCACTTTGTCTTCCAGCATTTCATTTTTTGAAAGTGAAGAGGGAATATTCATGACAATAGGTAGGAGACTGGCATGCTCCTGGCTGATTAGCTGACGAGTCACTTGATGTTGATAAGTCACCAGTTCCGCCAATTGCTTAATTTGTTTGCAGAGAGCTTTCATCTTTCGTTCCATTGTGAATTGGAACTTGGCATAATCCCATTTGTCACCACCTTCTTTGAGGGTCTGGGAAGAATCACAGCTGAAATTGGAACTCTGTCCATTGCTCCAATTAATCATGTTGACCTCTTCTTCTTTGTGTTGAGGAAGAGAGTTGTCTTGAACATGAGGCTGATCGGGTTTGGTGACTACGATCTCCCCGTTGTCTATTAGGTCCTGGATCTTGTGTTTCAAGGCCCAACAATCCTGAATATCATGTCCAGGTGCCTCGACATGATAAGCACATTTCCTAGCGAGATTGAAACCCCGTCCCATTAGGGTAATTTGGTGGTGGAAGAAGATGCGTAATTTTCTTCTATGTCATGTCGAAGATTAAGAATGTTCTCGAGGGTATCCCCTAAGGGTGTAAACACTCGAGGCGCTTTGACTTCTCCACCTTTTGGTATTGGAGGGTTTGTAGATCTTTGGAAAGGGAGTGTAGTTTCTCCTTTGAATAGGCATGTTTTGATTGCCTTTTTGCCCCTCGTGGTATCGTGAAACATCTTCTTCTTTCTTTTTATGGACCCTCCCGGTTGTTCCCATAATTTCCAGATTGATGTGATCGAAGAATGACTTTGAGTGCAAACTAGGTCTTGAATCTTTCCTGACTTCAATCCCATCTCAGCCATCTCCCCATGCTTGACAATTTCAGAAAATGGTTTACCGATGCCGGCTAAAACTCTCTCATAGAAGGGAGCCTCTTGTATATCTATGAAAGTCATGACCATTTCTGATTCTGTCATGGAAGGACTAACTTTGGCAGCCAGGCATCTCCAACTTTGAGCATACTCTCTGAAAGACTCGTTAGACTGTTTCTTGATCTTGATAATTTGATACCGATCAGGAGCCATCTGAGTTTGAAAATTGTATTGTGTGAGGAAAGAGTGTGATAGCTCTTCCCAGCTATGGATTTTTGGAGTTGTCTAATCTTGTGTACCACGAACGGGCTTCTCCAGTTAGACTCTTTTATAACAATTGCATTCTGAGTTTTTCATCCTCTCAGATAGATCCAAGTTCTCCAATAAATACTTTTAAATGTGTATAAGGATCTCCTAATCCATCATATTTTTCAAAGTCAGGAGTTTTAAATTTTTCTGGGTAATGAACACCAGGAAAAATACACAGATCAAAGATATGAAACACTCCCGTGTTCCAATTCCTTTGATAAGCGCCAAGGGTCTCTTCCATTTGAGGACTTTCTTTTTTGATGTCACCAATTATGCGGATCTCCGATTGGGATGGGCAGCATCATGAGTTTTGTTGGCCGTATCCAACTGTGGTTCATGTATGGTAATGACCGGGATTCCCCTTGTGTGGAGGATTCAGCATGTACGGGTATTTTTCTGACCCTGTGTAGACTGGTGTAATTCTTTTAGTAGAACAGCCAAATCTGTAATTTGTTTGTTTAATCCGTCGAATTCTTTATGAAAAACTGGATTAAGTTCAGTCTGGTCAGATGACGACATGATTGACTGTAGGCCTGTTACCTTTTTGGACTTTGAACGGGTGGTAGGTCCGGTTGATTCCCTGCGAAAGACTTGAATAGTTTAGTCTTTAGGGGAGGTGTATAATAACATGTTATGTGATGTGTCCATTTTAGGAATTTTATCCTGCAAAACGGATGTCAGTTGTTCGTAACATGTATGTGGACATATTGCTTCATATTTCTCATTACATGGAGATATATATGGAGTGAAATTACAAGTAATTGTGTTTACAAGTAATTTTGAAATGAGAGAGCATGAAGAGACTTTCCTTCGCTTTTGGGTTTATCGAGGTCACCTATCTTAGGTTACTCTCATGCTTTTTAGCATGAAGGTTCCCAAATCATCGCAATCTACTTGACGGGAAGTTAATCCGGTCTTTTCAACTGGAGCGAATTTGGGTGGTGCCTTTCCCGAGCCTTAGAGAATTAGTCTTCTCACGAGTCCAAAATCAAACACCGACGGATAGCCTCCTGGTGGAGGGACCACACAACATACATTCACATACATCGCGTCTCACCGTATAAAAATGATAACATGTGCGAAGCACTAATATCATAAGCAGATATAGTGCGAAGCACTAATATCACAAGCAGTTATGGTGCGAAGCACTAAGTGCAATAAGGAAATGCATTCGTACACATTCATCAAATGTAAATGCAACATCCACACATAAGCAGATAACAGTTTTAAAAAGATTGTAATAGCGGCTTTAGTCCTCTTACTAGAGTCCCCAGCAGAGTCGCCACCTGTCGACGTCGGGATTTTTGGATGTCCATTTCCTTTACTTGTTCTTTGGTGTTCTCATTTTAGGTAAGATTTGTTTGAAAAAATAAGTGAAAAAGGTCCGACATGTATAACGTCGACAATGGACTGTTAAGAGTCGCTAGTTGGTTTTTTAAATGGTTGTACCAACACAACCGAGAAAAGGTTTGCACATTGATCCAGTGGTGTGACACTGATATACGGGTCGGTGAAACCGAGATTCGTTTAGGGTCTGGGGACTTGGTTATGCGGGGGGAAGGTGTTAGGCACCCCAGACATCCGTGTTTACCACACAATGATGCCTCTTTTCAAGAAACTATTATCTGAGTGTGTTTGTGTGTGTGGGTCAATGTGCTGTTATATGGAAGTTGTGCGAGGCCTCGTTCGAACCTAAATGCACCCGGTTTGAATTCATGTAAAATTCAGTTTTTAGCAAGATATAGCAATGATGTTTTATAAAAAAGGTTTTTCCAACCCTAATGCTCAATAGTAATTTAGACCTTTTACACTCCCATTTTATCCGTACGAAAATAATATACAAAATAATGTCGACTTCCTCGTAGGTATGAAAACCATCTGAGGAAATTCAGACACCGCAAAATAATTTACAAGCTGCTTACAGCTGAAAATGTCCATCATGGGAACCGAATCTAGATCCAATAGGCTGAATCTGTGATTACATGATTCCTAGGCGCACAGAATACTGCAATTTGTATGAAAGCAATAAGCATGTATATATATCAATGCTGTAAATATATATATACAGACATGATCACCAACCACGAAGCACCTCCATGCGAGATCAGAAATGTAAATAAAGCTATAAAAAGTATCAACCGCCACGGAGGAAACTCCAAAGTGACGAAAACGTAAATAAAGTCAGAATACTACATTGACCACCACGAAGGAAACTCGGTAGGAAAAAAATATATATATATATATATATATATATACTTATATATATGAATCTGTATATATATATATATAAGAGAGTAAACGCATTGGATATAAAATCTGTGCTCATCGAATGAGTCCTACACACAATTAATATATATATATATATATATATATATATATATATATATATATATTAAAGCGATAAACGCACTGCATCAAGTTCAGGCTCATCGAACAAAGTTCGACACACGCTTAATATATATAAATGTAAGTATATATATATTAAAGCAATAAACGCCTCCCGCATCAAGTTCAGGCTCAATCGAGGCATAACTCGATAATGTTAGTCAATATATATATATATATATATATATATATATATATATATATATATATATATATATATATATATACAGAATCGAATAAAACCACTGAATCAAGTTTGGGCAGCAAAAGCAAGCAACACGACTCTCAACGTGTAGAAGGCAAACACGACTCTCAACGTGTAGAAGGGTGTGTGCAAAGATGAAGAGAAAAACTCTAAAGTGTGTGAGAAGGCTTACAGCTGACTGCTAAAAAAGGCTTCTATATCTTTAGAGTGGGTAAACACTAGCTTTTGTGGGTACAAAAGAGGCTATATATGAGCTCATAGGTGTTTAAAAGTGGGAAAATACACTGTATGGGCGAGTGCGGAGCGAATTGTGTAGGGTTTCCTCGTCTTTTCTCCTTTTAAAATCAGCACCCCAAGCCTTCTATTTACAGGCATTTTAGCCGCAAGTGTACCTGCGGCTGTGCCGCAGGTGTACCAGAGGCAACTGTAATGTCCACTCAGATTTTCAGAAGTGCAATCCGGGCATCCGTTTTAGGTATACATGACCTATTTCGGACCGCCGTTGTCGAGAGTTGTACGATGGCATGGGATTAGAGTTTGTACGAAGTCATTGAAGATGGGACGATGCCCTTCGGTCTTCAAGCTTCAACTTTCACCCGTTACCCCGCACAATAGTCACTCGGGATTGGTTAGCCTTGTGGGACATCATTGCGTAGAGATGTGACGTGGCATCGTGTTGACGAGATGACGATGTTTCTCTCACCGGTGTTATCGCCGGATTGGGCTGATAAAGCTGATGTTGCTCAGGCTTCGCTGAGATTGGACTGCTGCCATTTGTTGAAGGTCCTCATTGTCATATTTGAGGTGTGCCTGTCTTCCCGATGTTATTGTCGGGTTGGTACAGTGTAACTCGTTGTGAGCGCCCAGATTGAAGCTAGTTGCATTTGAAATAAGCATTTCTGGGGTTATCGCCGAAACTGCATCCCATGGGGTTATCACCAAGGTTGGTGGCTATTCCCATGGTTGGGACTGAGACTGGATACCTCTGGGTCATCTCCGAGATTAATCTGTCTTCTCCGGTGTGTGTGTGTTCTGGTATTGTATCTACAGGTCTCGGGGTTATCTCCGAGGTTGGATTTGGTTACTCCTAGACTGCGATCCTGGGTTTGCTGCTGAACTTCCGATAGTATCCGGTATGGATTTGGATTGTCTTTCAGGGTTCCCTCTTAAAAGACGAATCTATCCTCCTGCATTGTTAGTAACAGTAGTACAGAAAATTTCGAGTGTCTACAGGTCTGACAACCGAATGTCAGACCTTCTAGATCTCAATGTATTTATTGTTTTGGTGTTTTAAGTGTTTGATATTGTAGTGTGATATGAGATCTTTACTCTAGAACTTGAATCAAGGTCATAGCATGAACAGATTGTGAGATATTGATGGTCAAAACCTGTTGACCGGCAATGACTGGGTGTTTCTGGGTAACCCATAAGCTGCCCAGAAAGGGCCTGACAACTTATTCAAGCACCCAGATCTTTCTTGTGTTTATTGTTTTATTCTTGTCCTTGTATCCAGGTTGTTGTATGTTATTTAACTGTTAAATCAAGCTTTTAGATCACCTAAATATTTGTCAGGTAGATCACAGTGAGTGGTCAAACCAGGCCAAAAGACCATGAAATACGTTTTCTGGGTAAACCAGAAAACGCATGACCATGTCTTCTGACATAGTTTGACCGGCATGTATCTTAAGATGGTATTGTTGTTATGATGATGTTATGTACTAGATATGTACAACTACATGTTGTCTACACATTAGACCCTTAAGATAACTAAAAAGTCACTTAGATTGCAAGTTGTAGAAGCCCAAAGTAGGTTCATTTAATCGTTTCTTCATTTCGGGTAACCTGAAATGAAGAAACGACTCGATAACTTGTTCAAGGCCCCAGATCTCACTCGTCATATGTGTTTTGGCTAAGTTTGTTGTTAGACAATGTAATCTTACACTAGGACTACAAGATATGACCAATATCGTGTCCAGAAACATTATAGTTTACAAATTAAACTTGGTCAAACTAGCCTAGACGAGCACGAACTCGATTTTCTGGGTAACCCAGAAAACTGATGAACGTTGTCTCTGACAATGTTTGACCGAATGCTACCTTATGATTCTGATATCTTTTGACTGACCTGATGATTGATAAATGTACTTTGTCATGTGGACTACAACCCTGACCCATTCGAACACTTTAACAACTAACAGAACCCGAAGACAATTAAGCCTCAAACTGCCTACTCGAAGCTGACTGGATTTCTGGGTAACCCAGAAAACCCAGAAAGTTCTGAAAACGAGTTTGAGGGGTTAGATCTTCATGATACATGATTGTTTGACTTATAAGATAGTTGATTCATGTAGTATTACCTAATCACTACATGATTAGTGTTTAAAAAGTCCTAGATCATGCTTAGACTGTGAATTAAAGTCGGTTAAAGGGAGCCACTTGAACACTTCCTTGTCAGTGTTCTTAAGCTCAAGAACACCTAAGGCGACAGATTTTGTTGCTAAAGGCTATAGCGACATGTTTATTAATTTTAATTAATTAGATTTCTAAATATCATTTAAAAATAGTAAATAAATTTTGAAATTTATAAAATAAGTTTTAAAAATTATTTTAAGTCATAAAAAATTAACTTTTAATAATTTGGCATATTTTCCATAAATATTAGTAATTATTTGAATATTATAAAGGCATTAAATAAATTAACTAAAAATGATTTTATTATATTAAAAATCATTTTAAATGATAATAAGGTACTTCATAATATTTTAAGTTATAAAATGTAACTTTCAATATTTTAAAGTAAATTTCATTAATTATTTAATATTAATGATCTTAGATTTATTTAATAATTATATTAAATAAATAGATTAAAAATGATTTTATTGATTTAAAAATCATTTAAAAAGGATATAAAGGGTTTAAAAATATTTTAGGTTATTATAATTGACTTTTAATATTTTAGTGAATAATACCTTAATATTTTAATATTAATGGTAATTGTTTAAAATGATTTTAAATGTTTCAAAAATCATTTAAGGGTAATATTAATACTTTAAAAATATTTTGAGTTATTATAAATAACTTTGATATTTTGGCAATGGTTGCATTAATATTTTAATATTATTTAAACATTAATGATAATAGAATTATCTAATATTTAAATCATTTAATAATGATTCGAGAGTTTGAAAAATCAAAATAAATTGTAATAATTATTTAAAAATTATTATAAGTCATTTAAAAATAATACGACTGATATTTAAAATATCCAGGATAATATTGAACTTCATGATAGAGTTTTTGAACTCGATAATTACTCGATAAAGCCGTCGGTACACCAAAATACTACCGAAATTGATCCGAACCTATATAGTTTGCCTGTTTAAGTATTTGTTTGTGTCTTAATGACTGATATAACTATGTCACAATGTGATTAGATTATGTTTTGACTGTAAATAATAGTACTATGTGTTATGATATGTTATTCTAATCATTAGAACGATCTTATAAATGATAGGTCGTTAAATTAAAGATAGAACTAAGTTATGTAAGCAGCAGACCAGGCAAGTATCCTAAACTCTTGTTTTACTTTATTCAACGGATATCGTAAGCAAGTTTCCTAAACTTACTCCAATTATTATTGAGCAAATATCTGAACCCTACTTTACTTTATGTAATGGACATGGGTAAGAAAGTTTCAGAATTATATTATCATTGTGTCAGATTATTAACTCTATTGTTATTGATTATATAGTCAAGTATTCGTATTCATGCAAGTTCTCGAACTTTATTCTTACATTATTTATCAGTACAATATTACTAATAGATTCATATATATTTATTATGTTCGTAAATTTCTAAGATTGGTTATACAAGTGTCCTCACTTAGATAATTATTGAACATGTTAATACATACTTATTGATTTCCAATGTGTATATCTTAATTGAACGTTGTCTAAGCTTTTTATCTTTGCTAGACACATATTTAAAATATCTTTTGAATATGATAGAACCTTATTGATATCCAACCGAATATTTTGGTTTGGATTCCCGACTAAGTATGAACATCCCAAACATTTGAAAATTTTTGTGCGCCTAAGGCGGATATGATGAACGAGAATATCGTTCTAGTATGTAGTATTGATCAATACAGGGCACATTGGGATGATCATCCTTGTGCCCGTATGTTATGACGGTTTGCAGATGAAGTTCTGTTTAACCCTATCAAAAATTGAAAACCAAGTTCATAGTATGTCGATTGCTCACCAATTATAGTCAGTACGTAGTTTTAAAATTTGAAATAGATTTGTTATGTTGTTTAGTGTTACTTCAGTTTACTTCATAACTATTGCTTCGTTGTAGAAGTGTCCCTCAAAGAAAACATTTAACCCTTTTAGCTAATGTTCATTATTTGATATTACTTGCTGGGCACTCAAATGCTCATTCTTGCTTAATGTAAATGTTTTTAGCTATGTATGATCGACCTGAAGGTTAAGGCAAGAACAAAGGGAAATGAAAGCTAGCAGAATAAGTTTGTATTATTGTATGTAATAGCTAGACTTAAATAAGATGACGATATTTATTATCTATCATGTAATGAAATGTTTTAAAGGTCGCATACCTGAGATTTAGACAACTTTGATATTTAAATTAAGTTTGATATTTATGACATTATTATTATTATTCCACTCAAAGAAATGGTATCGTGAAGCACTGAATTAGGGTTTCAAGTACCTGAATTTGGGGGCGTCACAACAACTTTGCCCCTCACCGGGGTTATCGTCAGTTTGGGCTGATAAAGCAGACGTTGCTCAGGGTTATCTTTGAGATTGGACTGCTGCAAGTGTTGAAGGTCCTCAGTGTCATCTCTGAGGTGTGCCTGTCTTCCCGGTGTTATCTCCTGGTCTTGTACTAAGTGCCTCGGTGTGAGTACCGAGGTTGAAGCTGATTGCATGCATTTAAAACAAAAATTTCCGAAGTTATCGCCGAAACTACATTCCTTGGGGTTAGCTCCAAGGTTGGTAGCGGCTACTCCTAGTGTTGGGACTGAGACTGAATATCTCGGGGTTATATCCGAGAGGGATCGGTCTTCTCCGGTAGAATTTCTGGTATTGGAATTGCATGCCTCGGGGTTATCTCCGAGGTTGGACCTGAAACTCCCAGTGTGTGTTCCGGGGTTGAGGATGAACTTCCGGTAGTATCCAGACTGAATGTGAGTTATCTTCCATGGTTATCTTCGAAAGACGAATCTGCCCTCCTGCAATGTCAGTGAAAGGTGTGCAGAAAATTTCGAGTGTCTACAGATGCCCCTCTTTATCATATTCATGCAAGGCCATGCATGGATAGGATAAAGAATCCTTGACACTTGAAATGCAACATGATAAACATGATGCAATGTACAGCAACATGATGCAAATATATGATGCATGTGTGCGGGGTTGTTGCCCAACATGATGGGGATGATTGCCGGCTCCTTGTTGCTTTTATCGGGGATTGACAACAATGACCAGATTGGATGTGTGATACAAATCTTGGAGGATGTTGACATTGGGGTTATCACCAAAGTCCTTAATCCTTGATACAGACATGATTTCGAAGATGTGCCTCTCGTGTACAAGAGATATGTGGGGATAACGCTCTGTCTATTTTGAGGATGTGTATAACATATTCCATTATCGATCCTCCTCGATGATGATGACTTTTCTTGGTTTGTATCGCCAGGTCATATAAATGTTCTGCTGGATTTACTGCCAACAGTATGTGTTATCAGGGTTGCCTGACCTTCGTTGACGTGTGAATCAACGGAAAAATGCCCCTGTTGGGCAGACGGTCAAGGCTGCTTGACCTTCGTTGACGTGTGAATCAACGGATCATGCGTTTTAACCTCCGTCGGGGATTTATTTGATTTTCGTTGATGTGTGTATCAACGGAACATGCGTTGTAACCCCCCACTGGGATCTTGTGTAATCTTCGTTGATGTGTGTATCAACGGAACATGCATTGTAACCCCCGTCGGGGTCTCTCTTCTTAAGTCTGCGTTGTGACCCCCGCCGGGCATCGTTTAATTTATCGTTGATGTGTTTATCAACGGCTGAAATCATCGGATGGCTTTTGAAACATTCATTGGATTTACTTGCCAACGGTATACTGTTGTCAAGGCTGCTTGACCTTCGTTGATATGTGTGTCAATGGATGAACACGCGTTGTAACCCCCGTCGGGGACTGTTTGATAGAGAATGCGTGATGCCCCCGTCGAGGTGATGTATTTCGACATATACAAACATGTGATGCCCCCGCCGGGGATCTCATTTTGAGAATGCGTTATGCCCCCGCCGGGGTTTCTTGACCAGATTAAGGTTACAACACTGAATTGGCGACATTGGACCTGCATCAGGTATTGTCGAGTATGACTTATAACAGTTGAGATTATCGTCATAGTGTACCCTATGCTTGGGTGAACACCAATGAGTGATTTGTAGACCCACAGCTCGGTCTGAGAAAACCAGGATCTGCAAGCCATTCTGCTCAATCGGGTAGAATTTTTATTCCTGATTTGGCTTTTTAGAATATGAGAACTCCGGTGCAACTCAAACTGGACCGAGATGGAAGGGTGGGACCCACGTAGAGGTGTCGCAGGTACACCTGCAGCAGCCGCAAGTGGACCTGCGGCCAACCGTGGATACTTAATGCCACCAGGTTGCTTTCATAAGTCATTTTCATTTTCATCTATTTCTTATACTTATTTGAGGACAAATGAGCAAAAGGTAAAAATGCAAAGTAAGGCTGGTAATTAAACTACCATTATGGATTGATGACTGTGGGTAGGTGGGCTACTGAATGGCCACCTAGTCATGCCTATGTGTATGTGGATAGTCATATTTACAAAGGGGACTATGGCAAAAAAAAAATCAAAATGTAGGCATTAAAAAGTCATGCATTTTTAACTCTACTGTAGATGTATGTTAAAGTAATGCATGCATGCATGTAATCATAAAATGCATTTTGAAAAGAAAGCTCCAGGTTAGAAATTACCACACCCTTTCTGAGGTGATTTAGAGACTTTTGTCCAAATATTATGGATCCGAATCAGCCGAGAAGTTCCCGTAGGACCACTTCTATAATACGGAGGAGGGCTTCTGAAGTGCCTCACCCCTGTTCTGTTTGACAGCCTCGTCGGTTGGTTGAGGCGGTGATACGTCCAGTCCGGGTTGATGTGCCAGACATCGAGGACGAGGAGAAGGATGTTCTGGTTGTGGACCTCGCTCCTACTGCACATGTTCCCCGTAGGGACCTCCCGAGTATTCAGGTGGCAACCCCAGAGCTCCTGGGTGATTTGAGTCGACATCCCTCAATGTATTTGCATGCCAATGAGGTATGACGTTAGATCTTAATCTTCCTTCTTTACCATTGATGAGGACTAAAGGGTTTTGATGTTGATCTGCATTTCATGTACGTTCCTTGCTTTACATAGCCTCGAGGGAACTAGTTCAGCATTCACTCCATGTACCAGGCTCTGCATCCTGACTATAGAGCGATCGTGCATGATTGGGAATTTGAGGCGTTCTTTTCCATCATTCCCCGCTATTATCCCTGGGGTTACCTCAGGGCATTGTATGAGCGCTAGTTTCACCAGACTAAGTCACTCCATTTGCTGGACTGTGAGGTGATGATGACACCGATGGATTGGCGGTTTATCACAGGTATGGAGTTTGGAGGGGCACCAGTGCCTTGTATGGCGGATATTACCCCTACTGCTGTCAGATCCTTGCTAGGAGTTCTGGCTGAGGCGCTCAAGGGCAGGACCGTCCGTAAGGGTCCTTTGAGCGTAGATGCTATGAGTGGGCAGTTGAGAGAGATCCCATGCCAGATGATGTCAGAGTCAGGGATCTCATTCTTCGACGATTGTTCTTGATGATCATTAGAGGCTGCTTCAGAGCAGATAACTCTTCTATGGTGTCGTTCGCTTTGATCAGCGCCACGCGACATGTGGACCATATATGAGAGTATGACTGGGGTTCCTATACCTTTTCCTATTTCCTCAGGGGCATGCATGTGCGTTCCGAGGGCTTGACCGAGGCTTGGTTAGGATTCTGCCCATTTCTGCTGGTGAGTATTTCTCTTGTAGTTTCCCATATGTAGGATAAGAGTGTTTACTGACCGCATATGTTTGCCTTTGTGTTGGCAGTTTTGGGCCTATGAGAGGCTTCTATGTTTTTGTCCTGTGAGCGTGTTAGGTTTAGATACCTATCCACGAGGACGACGATGGCATCATTCCATACTGGTGGAGGTCCCTGTAGCTGAGGGTTTCACTCATTGCCGCCTATAACTTGAGTTGTTGACAACTGATGTCATCGCATAGATTCCCTATTCTGTGGAACACTTGGCCATGGGTTTTGAGGATGGGTACCCGACTTGTGTTGAGTATGTGATTTCCACCTGTAAGGTTCCTCTCTTTACTAATGGAGGATGAAGCTCTATTTAGGAGAGCGTGCTATCAGGAGCACCACAAGAGAGATCTGTATGCTGATCTTTCCTCCTGCTAGGCATTATTGGCCTGTGTCGCAGTCACCCATCATTGGTATCCCATTGTTGGGGGTTGACGGTTTTACATTATCAGAGGGTCCTTACACTCAGGAGATGTTCTAGCGTTGGTGGTCCCCTCACACTATTGGAGTCCAGTCCCGCGCCACTCAGTTCATGGGGGATATGGTTCCAGGATCCGTGATGATGATGGATTGGCTAGCCTGTGTCCGAGATCCGACTCAATTGACATAGATTAACAGTTTGACTCAGTGACTGGACCGGGCACATTTCTTTATCTGACATTTGGGCAGAGATCCGGTAGAGGCAGATTTGTTTGATCCTTCCAGCTCAGGCACTGGCCCCTCAGATGACCCATTTGGCTTTGTCGGCGCAGATCCTCCTTTGTATAGGCATGACATCCATGTTGATAGAGATCCAGTGACTCAGGAGGAGTTATATCAGGTGGACAGGATTGATGATGTAGATATTGACACCATTGTCTTCTTCTGATGTGTATTCTCGTTATCTCTTTTGATATGCCTCTGTTAGATATTGGGTGGTTGTGCCCCATTCTCGCTTTATCTTTTGATAGGCCTCTGTTAGTAGTAGAGCGTCTGTGCCCCATTTTCCTATATTTTTAGCTGTACAGAGATGATGTATATAGATGATGATATACTTAGGAATGTATGTACTATTTTCCTTTCCCTATATCATATTGCCATCTATTACCTATAATGCATGTATCATGTTATGCATATGTATGTATTTCTAGAGATATTCAGCATTGACCCCTGGATGGTCTTATGACACGGCTCGTACAGATGTCTTCTTCGATAGTTAGTCGTATTGATCATACCCCATCATTATTGGTGGCATCTGGTATGCGATCGTGGAATGATAGCATGTCACCATCAGACAGGGTGACTGTAGATCATTTGTCGCAACATACTATGATCTTGTTGATGTTTTAGGTTCCCACGTGATTCATTGAGGGCATGCTGGAGTACTGGGTATCGGAGAGGCATGTTTTTCAATTTGGTCCCCATGAGTTGACTCCGACTTTGGAGGAGTATGCACGGTTGATGATGCTGCCATTAGACAGACCTTGCGCGCATATGTCTATTGGAGATATGAGCAGACAATTTATGAACCTCAACGGACTGCGGCGTAGGGTGGTACATGATGAGCTAACATTTGGTCACGTTATATCCCAGCATTTTCTATTTGACAGATTTGGCTCTAAGGATAGCTATACATGACACTCTGGGGATTTCACCGCACCGGAGGATTATTGGCGCTCGGATAGAGTAGTTGTCCTCCTACTATGCATGTTGTCATATTTATATATGCCACGGTACATGGATGAGATAGACATCAGAGTCATCATGGCAGTGAGAGCTCTCAGGGAGGGTCATTCCATTGTACCAATGATCTTGGCAGAGACACTGAGGTCGGCCACAAACTGCTACACTTATCCAATGGGAGTGTTTACAGGCAGCGCGGTCATGCTATATGTGTGGTTCATGTCACACTTGAGACTGATTGGGACCTTTTGCAGTCATGGGTATTGCTTCACCCATGATATAGCTATGTCTTACTCCTTTCAGCCATCGGAGTGTATATACACTATGTCTTGGTTGATGTTCTTGGCGGATATCAGAGATCTGTTTGGCATTCTGCAGTGCACAGGGCTTAGCTCACCCTACAGCTTCATTACTCATGCTCCAGGCATGGACTATCTCCCTTTGGCTGGTTTGAGGGGCATGAATACCTATCACCCGCTGGCCGTGATGTCGCGGTTTAACCAGTTCTAGGATTTCCATCCTTTTGAAAGGGCTCTAGGTCAGCGTTTAGCTTCCCGCCATCTATTAGTAGAGGACCGATCCAGGGTGTATGCATGTTGGGATCAGCGTGAGATAGCTGCTTTCTCTATTAGCCATCCGTGATGTTCGCCAGAGTATTATACATGGATGGAGATAGAGACTTCATCGGCTGTGGCAGTATCCACAGTACCGGATAGTGATTTAGACGATGGAGAGCCCATGGAGGATGTTGATTCTCACATCGAGGAGGAGCAGTTTACTGTGTTGCCAGCATCTCCTTTAGATTCTCCAAGTACTAGCACTGTTGTGATTCAGCATTTGGCATAGTACTTCGAGCAGAGTCTTCATCTGATTACCTTTGAGAGAGATTAGGCTAGAGCCTTGATGTTGACATCCCTTGACGGGAGAGACAAAACTCTATTAGAGAGAGATGAGGTATTAGCTCATAGAGACGCTACTATTGTTGAGCGGGATGAGGCCAGATCAGCCAGAGATACCATGATAGTTGAGAGGGATAGTGACATATCTACCCGGGATGTAGCCGTTACAGATGGTACTATAGTGAGGTCTTTTATCACTAGCATGATTTCAGAGATGAGCACGTATATTGATGAGCATAGAGTCACCATGCAGATGGCTATAGATCTGTTAGCCCGTGTGGATACCCTTGTACAGGAGACCACATCGTTACCTCCTTCTGCTGAGAGGGATGCCATGTTGGGCTTGATAGCTCGTATATAAACTGATTTGTAGATGAGCTTGTATTTTCTCGCGCAGACTTGCTTAGCCATTTTGTCATTTACAGTTTACATTGTGTATATCAAACAGCCTTATATATAGCAGGGAAATATATTTTTGATCACTTCCCTTTTAGATATGTTTGTTGCTTGCTTGATATTTTGTTATCTTCTTCAGGGCTTGTGATCTTGATGTGTTCTGAATTCTTCCTTGATGGATGAGCATTAAGTTGTCAATGGATATTTCAGAATGGATCATTGATCTATGTGTATCCCTACCTTCTTTGGTGTGTTGGGACTAGTTTTTGTATGAAAATATGGAGAAGAGTGTGGTTTTCCTCTCTAAGATTGACCTCACCATAGATGGTCGCCAGTACTTCTATTTGGGAGAAGCCTAGTTAATTCCATCTTTTATGGATTGGTGTTGCTCTTTAAGGCACAACCACATCTTAGATGGTCGCCGAATCTCCTATTTGGGAGGAGTTCAGGTAATTCCACCCCTTTGGTCTAAAGACGAATGAAATGTGATGGATTGAAGTTTGATCCCAGTACCATTGACAACTATTTGTGTTTTGGTAGGGGGTGAGACCGAAACATAAATGGCTGCCTATGTACTTCTATTGAAGAGGAGATCAGGTCTGCGTAGTTCGAACCTGGTGTAAGAGGTTCAACGTTGTATGTGGCAGAAATGGTGTAGGAATGTTTTTGTTATTTTTGTTTTTGTAAGGAGAAGGGTAGAAATGTTTTTGTTTTATTATGACCGGGCCATGTAAAATAGTCGCTTACGTACTCCTATTAAAGAGGAGATGAGGTCGACGTAGTTCGCCCCTCAAGACGATTTACAGCCGAAGAGAAGTATGTATCCCATGTGCAAGCTTGCGGGGAGAAGAAAGTTTGATCCCATGATTGGGACAAACTACAGGTGTAAAAAAGTTTGATCCCGTCTTCATGAAAAACTGCAAGCCTGAAAAAGTTTAATCCCGTCTTTAGGATAAACTACAGGTGTGGCGAAGAGTTGTATGTGATGAAGGGTTAAAGAACCAGAATGATTGGTGATCTGATGATCCAACACCAGGATGTTTGTTTGATGGTAACTTTAGATATAGTACCGCTTCACGGTGTCCAAAGTTGATGAGTTGTGGAAATTCATCGCCGTCCATTTCCTGCAGTCTAAGAGCGCCTCCTGTCAATACCTCCTTGACAACAAACGGGCCTTCCCAGTTAGGGGCAAATTTTCCTTTGGAATGATCTTGGTTGTCAAGTATCTTCTTTAAAACCAAGTTATGTTGTTTAAACTGCCATAGTCGGACTTTTCTGTTGTAGGATTTGGCGATCCTTTGTTGATATAATTGACCATAGAAGATAGCCGCGGTTCACCTTTCGTCTATTAGAGACAATTGGTGATACTTGTCTTGTACCCATTTATCTTCATCCAGCTGAGCGTCTATCAACACTCTGAGGGATTCCATTTCAACTTCTATGGGGAGCACTGCCTTCATCCCATAGGTTAATGCGTAGGGGGGTTGCCCAAGTGGAAGTGTGCATTGATGTTCTGTAGGCTAATAGAGTAAGAGGCAATAAGTCAGGCCATTCTTTATGGTTGGCGGACATCTTTTGCATGATCTTTTTGATGTTTTTGTTAGCCGCTTCAACAACACCATTCATCTTTGGACGGTAGATAACGAAGTTAAGATGTTTGATGTGGAATTTACTGCATAACTCCTCCATCATTTTGTTGCTGAGGTTCTTAGCATTGTTTGACACAATTACATCTGGTTGTCCATATCGACAAATGACATTATTTCTGATGAAAGCTATAATGACTTCTTTAGTAACACTAGGGAAGGAGGTTGCTTCTACCCACTTGGTGAAGTAGTCGATCATGGTGAATTTAAAACGATGCCCATTACTGGCTTTGGGATCGATGGGTTCGATCACGTCCATTCCCCACATTGAGAAGGGCCAAGGTGAACTAATATTGTGTAGCTCCCTCGAATGGGCGTGAATGGCATTTCCATAAATTTGGCATTAATAACACCTTTTGACGTGATCATCATAGTCATCTTTGAGGGTAAGCCAGTAATGTTATGTTCTGAGGATCTTCTTAACAAGCAAGGGGCCACTCATGTGTGGTCCACATACTCCATCATAGACCTCATCCACGAGCCTCTGAGCTTGGTCCTTGTCCAGACATCTGAGGAGACCTAGTCCTGCATCTCTCTTGTAGAGTGCATCTCCGCTCAGGTAGAATTTCATAGCAAGTCGATGGATCCGCCTTTTCTCAGTTGGGCTCACCTCAGTGGGTGTAGATCTATCTCGTAGGTACTCCTTGATATGCTGATATCAAGGATGCTGGATGGGAGGTAGCTCATCCGATACTTTTCCAACATAGTTCCCATAGGCTGGTGCCTTGTGCAGGGAAAATGTGACGCTTTGCATGTGTTCCTTGTCAGCCATGTGAATCGAGGTCAAAGTCACTAACGCATCTACGAAGTCATTCCTATTACGAGGAATGTGTAGAAAGGAGATTTCTTCGAACTCCAAAGCCATCTGTAAAACTTGTCAATGGTAAGGCAGTAAATGTAGCTCTTTGGTTTGATTGATTCCCGTGGATTGTCTGATTACCAACTCTGAATCCCTAAAGACAGTTAACCGCCTGATGCCCATTGCATAGGAAAGTTTTAGCCCCATGAGACAGCCTTCATACTCAGCTGTGTTATTGGTGCTGACAAACTGCAATTTGACGACGACGGATATCTGCTCCCCGCATCGGGATATACGTAATCGATCCAGTCCAAAACCTTCCATATTAATAGCTCCATCGAAATACATTTTCCATGTATGGCATATATTGTACTGATGGTGTTGTTGAACTGTTATTACCCCTTCATTGGGGAATTAGGTTTCCAAGGGTTTGAAATCCCCTGAAGGTGCGGAGGCCAGTTGATCCGCAATTCCTTGACCTTTGATAGACTTTTGCGTCACATAGACGATATCAAATTGTTGTAGGATCAACTGCCATCTAGACAGCCGGTAATTTAACATGGGTTTGTTGAACACGTACTTGAGAGGATCCACGATGGATATGACTTGGGTTGTATGACCATGGAGGTAATGCTGTAACCTCATGGAAGCCCATACTAAAGCACAACAAGTCTTCTTAATCAAAGTGTACTTGTGTTCACTGCTGCTGAATCTTTTGTTGAGGTAGTAGATAGCTCTCTCTTGGCCTCTATCGTCTTTCTGTCCCAGCATGCAGTCCATTGCATTGTCACTTATGGACAGGTACATGAACAGGGAAACATCATCCCTGGGTGGTATTAAAATAGAAGCTTTGACTAGCCGTTCTTTAATTGTGAGGAAGGCATTTTGGCACTCGTCGTTCCATTTCATGGAGGAGTTCTTCCTTAACAACTTGAAGATAGGCTCACAGGTTGCTGTGAGTTGAGAAATGAACCTGCTAATGAAGTTGATTTTTCCCAAAAATCCCTGTATTTCCTTCTTTGTCTGAGAAATGGGCATTTCCGTTATGGCCTGGATTTTAGTGGGGTCCAGCTCAATCCCTTTGCAACTTGCCTGATTTAATGCCAAAGGCACACTTGGCTGGATTCAACTTCAAGTTGTACTTATGCAACCTATTGAATAGCTTCACGAGATGGTCTAAGTGGTCATCTTCCCTTCGGGATTTTACAATGATGTCATCCATATAGATCTCTATCTCTTTATGCATTAAGTCATAGAAAAGAGCCATCATAGCTCGTTGATAAGTGGCTCTGGCAATGATGAGGCCGAATGACAACCGTCTATAGCAAAACGTTCCCCAAGGCGTGATGAAAGCAGTTTTCTCATGATCTTCCTCATCAACCATAATCTGGTAGTATCCAGCGAAACAATCCGCAAAGGAGTACATGTCGTACTAAGCAGTATTGTCAATGAGAATGTAGATAAATGGCACGGAAAAGCTATCTTTAAGGCAAGCTTTGTTCAGATCCCGGTAATCCACGCAAACTCGCACCTTTCCTCCAGGCTTCGGCACATGAACGATGTTGGATATCCATTCAGGATACATAGACACCATGATAATTGCAGCTTGAAATTGTTTCACAATTTCTTCCTTTACCTTTAAACTTCACTCAGGTTTCAATCGCCTGAGCTTCTGCTTGACTAGTTTGAATCCCTCTTTAATGGGAAGGCAATGAAGAACAATGTCAGTGGACAAGCCCACCATGTCTTCGTGAGACCATGCAAACATATCCTGGAATTGGGTTAGTAGCGTAACCATGTCATTCCTTTTGTTTGGAGTAAGATATGAACCAATCTGGATTAACTTAGGGCTTTCTAAGGTTCCGAGATTGAAATGAGTGGTTTGATCAAGGTTGGGTTTAGGTTGGTCTTTGACCCATTCTTGAATTTTCAGAGGCACCTCAATGACCTCATGTATTTCTATCAAGGCTGAATCCAGCTTCACATCAAAGCTATAATCCTTGTGGAGAAAAGGCACCCTATCAGCATGTACAGTCACATCTAAATTCAGAGTCCTGAAACAAAATATGCTTTCACTTAGTATATATGAAATTATCTAATCATACAAAGTGTTAGCATGTACTGACAAAACAAAACTGCTAATATTGTACAAAAAATTAAGCAGTTATGATATCTACAGGGCATAAAGAGTTCTTGCCCGCTTTACCCTCGTCGACCAATGCAAGAAGTGCTACTCCAATTGTCTAGGGCAAAGTCCTGAGGGACTACAGTGATGGAGGGGTTGACATCGTCCTCCTTCTCCCGAATGATGACGATTACGTCTGGGTAATCATCATCTGGGGTGTATCTATTTGTATGTTCATCATGGACAATGATGCGTATACCCGACATCATCCGGATGACGTCTTTTTTAATTCTTTGTTTCTCTTCCTCCACTCTGGGGTCTGGAACAAAGATTTATTTCCCCTTTATCGGCATCGGCTTGGGAAATAACATAGCCATTACGTTGGCTGGCACCTTTACTGGAGGTTGTGCGGACTCAACATTTGTAGGTTTAGACAAACGTCATGTAACTGAAGCTGGAGGAATCTGATGATGCTTATGTGGATTCCTGTTACTAGAACTGGAAAAATAGCCTAGCCCACCTGTCCCAACTTGACTAATAACTTGAATTGGGTGCTTAATATCATGATGACTCTTACCCAGCCCTTGTCCTGGCTGATGTCCCAAATATATCATTTCTTGAGTAGCCGCCATTACTTTGGCAGAAATATTGGGTGTGAGAGGTTGTGCCCCAATAGGGTGGTAGTGAGTGTTTCTCACCTCCAGGGCATCAAAACTGACCGGCTTAACTTCTGAATTGAAGCTGATGAGCGGTATGTCACTTTGTTTAGGACATTCTGACTCAACGTTAACCGTGACTAAGCTTTCATTCATGATGTATTTCAGTTGCTGATAAAGAGTGGAGGGGACTGCCCCAGCCATATGAATCCATGGTCTTCCCAATAGAAGGTTGTATCCTGAATATATTTTGAGCACGTGAAAAGATACGCAGAATGTATGGGGACCAATCTCGATTGGTAGCTTAATCTCTCCAACTGAATTTTGGCGAGCTCCGTCAAAAGCTTTATAAACCATTTGGCTGCTTCAAATCCGTTTGAGATTGACATTCATTGTGACGCCCCAAAAATTAGGTATACATCACCCATCTTGGGTCGCCAGATACATGGTACAGAATTCAAATACAACTTACTAATACCACTGTCGTGTACAATACGACAAAACATAAACTGTGAGTTTGAATACAAATATTATCTACTAGAGATTATACAAACTCAAAAGGAGTCCTCATTATAATTATTATCACACTATTTCACAGAATAGTGAGGACTACTAATGTTATCCTCTTGACCATCACTCCGTTCCCCGACTCGTCCCATCTATATTCTCATTTTCTGAAGAGAACAGTGAAAGAAAGGGTGAGCTCAACTAGCCTAGTAAGAAATATTATGACTAAGATAATGCAGAATAAATTATCATTAGCCTCCAACAATGTTAAACTGATAAAATACAATAGACATCAAGTTTAATCATAATGAAACAAGCAATCCATTAAAAGAGTCAAGTAGAAAATAAAATCTACTATCTTTTATGATTTAAAAGGTTTTTCATCACTATTATCGCTGAAACTCAGCTTTATAAATAATCCACATCATGAAATCATCCCTGCACTACAGGCCAAGGATATTATTTAGTATCACGACCACGAATTATCCATGCTCTACGGGCCAAAGATAATCGTGTTTTCATCAACCTGTCCCCGATCATGCCATAAAATAATTCATCTTTGCACCTTGGTCAAGAGAAATCCATAGCCATAATCATACCAAAAAGCGTCCCATCAATGCACTACGGGCCAATGAGGACTTTTTCCACATCATTTGTAACATTATGGTCATGATTATACCGAATAATCCCTGGTCATAATCATACCAAGTCCATCTATGCACTATAGGCCAAAGATGACTTTCAACATAATATAAACATGAGGATGATGACAATGATATAAGAATTCAATAAAACAAGTTCAAGAATTAATTTGTCTAGGAACCAATAACGTCCAAATTGTCAACATGATACTGCTTTGTATAGTAAAATTCAAGAATGCTCAGAAGAATATTTCTACGAAAAGATACTGGATGAAGCGCAAATATCAAGGATATTCCACCAATTTCATGGAGTATAGAAGTCAAAATTTTAATCAACTGAGTATAATACCGAATGGAATAACAAAAGATATCACCATGCATGCGGTGCCTTTATGAGCGGTTATTTCAACGAGAATAATAATAACGGAACCAGTCGTGAAATTCACACCGACAGGATGTTCCAATGTAATAATAAATGCGGAATAATAAATGATGGAACCAGTCCGTATGATAGCATGAATCGGATATTTTGACACAATAATAATAAAGGCGAATAATAAAAAATGGAACCAGTCCTCTGCGTATATAGCATGCATGTGATATTCCGCAGAATAATAAAGACAAAATAATAGAATAATGTCACCAAGTATAGGGTAGCCAGCATGATCACGAGTTATTCCAATGAACAATAAAGAAATGGAATAATGAAGTTCTCTTCTTGAATACAAAAGAATAATATCCCTTACCGTAAAATAATACTTGATATAAGAGTAGTGAAGTAGCAGAAAACTTTTCTTCTATCTCTCTATAGTCTCTCTCTATAGTTTCTCTCTCTAGAGTTCAGTGAATCCGTAAGAAAATAATGAAGGAATGAGCTTCTATTTATAGGAAAATGGAATTCATAGTAACTAATCCATGAACGGTCCAGCTTGATTTAATTTAATCTGACGGTCCATATTTAAAGAAAAATCTTTTAAATAAAATTTAATATATTCTATTTATATAAAAAGATTTTTATTATGCAAACACTATGCGGGCACTATGCAAACACTATGCATAATAAAATATAATATATTCTATTTATAGAATAACTCCGTTTTATCGTTTTCTCAATCCGATAATAATTCCGTTGTGGGGTCCACCAATGATTGTGTCATCGTACGAATATTTCTTGTTTAAAACGAATATTCCCCGACCAATCGAATATAATATGACAACTTGCATACTTTGCAAAATTTATAAATATTACTCACAACTATAACATTATCTCAAATTCACACCATAATATAAAAAAAAATTATTTCGAGAAAATTAATTCTTTATTCATAAAATCTGGGGTTTCACAATCTCCCCTCCTTATAGAATTTCGCCCTCGAAATTTACGTACGTACCTGGTATGCCGAACAGGTGAGGATACCTTGACTTCACTTCAAATTCTAACTCTTGAGGTATAACCCTTGAGTGTTGGATACGATTCTTCTTATCCAAGATTTTAACACGAGATCTCATACGTTAAATCATCCACTATCTCGTCCGATACTAAATTAATAATGTGGTTCGGGTCATCCACATATTTACGTAACATTGATACGTTAAAAACGTTATGAGCACGCGATATACTTGACGGTAAAACGAGTCTATAAGCCACAGTTCCTACTCAATTGAGGATTTCAAATGGGCCAATTAAATCGAGGGTTGAGATTTCCTCTCTTCAGCAACTCTTGCTTCTAGAATAATGCCCTCTTGAACCTTCTTCTTCACATTCATCAGATTCGGGTATGTAGCTTGAGCGTCTTTAACTTTATCGATTAAAGTCAATTTTACTCGTATATTCGTTATCTTCATGTGGGTCCCTAGAGTCTTTAACTCTATCTTCAACATTTGTAAGTTATACGAAATGAGTCTTTGTGTTAACAACATCGTACTTGTAAACGCATACGATCTTCTACTCAACACGTCAGCTACCACGTTCGCTCTTCCACGATGATATTGAATGGTACGATCGTAATCTTCAATAGCTCGAGTCAACGTCTTTGGCGCATTATACGTTCGTTTTGGTTGAAGAAATATTTGAGGGTTTAAGAAATGGGTTTTGTACTGGTGTCAATACAAAATTTGATTTCACGCTCTGGGGTAGGCTAAGAAGTCTTCAAGAATACGTCAAGAGATTTATTAATGATAGAAATATCATTCAAAACTATTACTCTCATCCAAGACTTGGATAGTACGTCACATTGATACCAATGTGACTTCTATCCCTTAACCGGATAGCACCTCACAATGATACCTATCAACTTGTCATCGCTCATTCACGACGTCGCTTACGAAAGTCCGCTTTTGCATTCTACACCAGGAAGTCATCAACAAAAGGATCGGGGCTCTTTACTTATGGCTTGATATGACAATGATTGAATTTAGTGGTTTGGTTGCTTGAATTCACATAATAGGTTGGTTAGGAATATGAAAGCTAACAACCTTACGAAAAACATGATGAGTAGTTAACCAATCGTTTCAAAAAAAACCACATCAAAGGCAAGTATTTTCAAAGAGATAAGATCGACAGGTAACGTGAAAGTGTCGATTTGAATCACACAAGATTTATAAACAGTGGAGGTAACAAAGGTTTCTCCCAATGGAGTTTCAATAAATAAATCAAAGTTTAACTTCTCCGGAGTTAAGTACAAACATTGAACACAACTAGGAGAAATAAAAGAGTGAGTAGAACCGGTATCTAACATGGTATAGACTTCATAAGAGTTTATGACTAACTTACCCATGATAATTTTATTCAGGTTCCTCGTCACGAGAAAAAAAAATGCTCTCTCTTAAACTACCGGCTTTGGCTTATCTGGGACATCCTTTGGCATAACTATCCCGATTGGACTTGACTTCACCATACGACAAAATCGAGCTAGGTGACCTTCTCTTCCGCAATTAAAACACACTTTGCATTGTTAAATCTGGTTTGAACGGATGTGTCCCTCTTGTCGCATTTGAAACATACGATAGATGGGCGTTCTTCTTCTTCCTATGAAACGGGTCTTTGATGTTGGCGTCTTCATGTCATTATTGAACCTTCTCTTCTTAAAATGTCCATTCTTATTATCTTTGTGACGCCCCCAAAATTAGGTATACATCACCCATCTTGGGTCGACACTTACATGGTACAGAATTTAAATACAACTTATTAACATAACTGTCGTATACAATACGACATAAACTGTGAGTTTAAATACAAATATCGTCTACTAGATATTATACAAACTCAAACAAAAAGTCCTCATTACAGTTATTATCACACTATTTTACAGAATAGTGAGGACTACTAATGCTATCTTCAGGACCATCACTCGCTTCCCCGACTCGTCGGCTATATTATCATTTCCTCAGAAGAATAAACGGTGAAAGAAAGGGTGAGCTCAACTAGCCCAAGAAGAAATATTATGACTAAGATAATGCGAATAAATTATCAATAGTCTTCAATAATGTTAAACCGAAAAATACAATAGACAACCGGTTTAATCTGCAATTGAATATGCAATCCATTTAAAAGAGTCAAGTAGAAAATAAAGTCTACTATCTTTTAGGTTTTAAAAGGTTTTTCATCATCGCTTATAGTGAGACTCACTTTAATAAATATTTCACATCATCGAATCACCCCGCACTACTGACCAAGGATATTCTTTAGTATCACGACCACAATTATTCATGCACTACGGGCCAAGAATATTTGTGTATTCATTAATGGTCATGATCATGCCAACAATCTGTCCCATCAATGCACTACTACTACCATCGAGGATTTTTACCACATCATTTGTAACATTACGGTCATGATTACACCGAATAGTCTCAGTCATAATCATACCAAGTCCATCTATGCACTCACAGCCACGATTGACTTTAAAAAATATAAACATGAGGATGATGACAATGATATAAGAATTCAATAAAAAAGTTCAAGAATTATTTTATCTAGGAATTATTAACATCCAAATTATCAATATGATCTTGCTTTGTGTAGAGTAAAATTCAAGAATGATCGTAAGAATATTTCCATGAAAAGATCTCGGATGAAACGCAAATATCAAGGATATTCTACTAATTTCATGGAGTATAGAAGTCAAAGTTTTAACCAACCGGGTATAATAAAGAATGGAATAACAAAAGAAATCACCATGCATGCGATAGACCGCACAGCATGTGTTATTCCAATGTAATAATAAATAACGGAACCGTGTCGGTGAAATTCACAATCGACAGATGTTCCAACAGTAATAATAAAGATGGAACCGGATCCGGTGTAAAACATACGATAGGATATTCCAATGAGAATAATAAAGATTTTAACCAGGTCCTGTAAAACACACAGACAGGATGTTCCAATGTAATAATAATAAAGATTTTAACCCGGTCCCTGTAAAACACACATGCACGTGGATGTTCCAACGTAATAATAGAAGAATGTCACCAAGTATAGGGTAAACCACTTATACAGGTTATTCCAACAGAATAATAAGCAATGGAATAACAACAGTTCTCTTCATGAATAAGAAAGAATAACACCCCTTACATTTGGTAGGAGATTGAATACTACAGCAGTGTAGTAACAAAATACTCTTCTTCTTTCTCTCTTATTCTCTCTATACTTTCTCTCTCTATAGCTTGAATGAATTCGTGAAAAATAATGAAGCCCTAGGCCTCTATTTATAGAAGATTTCTAGCTTAGCACCGCCGTGAAAAGCGCATGGGCTTGACGATTGGTTTAGCGCTTTGTAATGTGAAACGACAAGTGGTTCGACGCCTGTAATGTGAAACGACAAGTGGTTCGACGTCTGGTAAAGGTAATTACTATTAACGAAGGTAAATACTATTGACGAAGGTAAATACTATTCACAAGGGTAATTACTATTGACGAAGGTAATTACTATTGACGAAGGTAAATACTATTCACAAGGGTAATTACTATTCGATTGAAGGTAATTACTATTGACGAAGGTAAATACTATCGATTTAAGAGACTCTTAGATGATGACATATGAGCCCCCATAAAATAATCAAACTTACCACAAATCATTTTTTTTCATCAACACATATTTAATCTTTCAACAATTATTAATCATTTATAACTTGTCGTCTCAATTATTGATTTAATACTATAACATATTATACGATGATAATCTTGTGACAATAATTGAATCAATAATATAAGAGATATGATGCAAGAATTATCGTGTAGCAATAATTGAGCATAGTAGTGTGACTTCTCACGTAAAGATCAATAATCAATACCGCAGTGCTACTATGCAACTACGCCATTCATCGTATTTCTTTTACCACCGGGTAGTTCAACAGTTTTAACGGTAACACCTCCGCCGTTATTTTTATAAAATATTTTTGTCGTTTTCTCAATCCGACAATAATTCTGTTATGGGGTCCACCAATGATTGAGCCATTGTACGAATATTCCCTAACAAAAAGAATATTCCCAGAGCCAATATTTTTTATAACAACTTGCATACTTTGCAAAATTTATAAATATTACCCACAACTATAACATTATATCAAATTTATTCCATAATATTCAAAAATAATATTTATAGAAAAATTCATCTTTATTTATAAAAGTTGGGGTCTTACAACCTCCCCTTCTTATGAAATTTCGCCCTCGAAATTAGGGTACATACCTGGTATGTCGAAGAGGTAAGGATACCTTGATTTCATTTCAGATTCTAACTCCCAAGTCATTTCCTCAACATCGTGGTTCCTCCACAAAACTTTGACTTGAGGTATAACCTTGGAGCGTAGAATATGTTCCTTCTTATCCAAAATTTGAACAGAACCTCTTCATACGTCAAATCTTCCGCTATTTCGTCCGGTTCTAACTCAATAATATGGTTCGGGTCTTTCACATATTTACATAACATAGATATGTGAAAAACGTTATGAACACGAGACATATTTGGCGGTAAAGCGAGTCTATAGGCCACAGTTCCTACTCGATCGAGGATTAAAATGGGCCCGATGAATCGAGGGTTAAGTTTTCCTCTCTTCCAAATCTTGTAACTCCTTTCCATGGAGCAACTCTTAACAACACATGATCTCCTATATCGAATTCCATGTCCTTTCGATGAAGATCAAGATAACTCTTTTTGTCGATTTTGTGAGGTTTTTATACGTTGTCGGATCGTTTGAATCTTTTCCGTAGTCATACGTACCAACTCCGGTCCCAAACAACGTTGCTTCACCCACCTCATCTCAAAGATACTTTGAAATCTACACTTTCTTCCATACAACGCTCAATGGAGCCATGCCAATACTTGCTTGATAACCATTGTTGTGAGGAAAACTCCACCAATGGTAAGAACTTGTCCCAACTCCCTTGAAATCAAGGACACGAGTCTTAATAGATCTTCAAGAGTTTGAATAGTCCTCTCCGATTGTCCGTCTGGTCTCGAGGATGATATGCCGAGCTAAATCGTAAAGTCTGTGCCCATAGCTTTTTGCAAACTAACCCAAAATCGTGAAGTGAATCTTGGGTCTCGATCGTAAACTATGGATACCGGCAGATACCATGCGATCTCTTACAATCTCGTTTATGTACATACGAGCAAGACGTTCAAGTGTATAAGTTTCTCGTATCGGTAAGAAATGAGCAGACTTGGTCAACCTATCAACAATGACCCAAATCGCATCAATGCCTTAAGAAACCTTAGGAAGACCGGTAACGAAATCCATGGTAATGTGCTCCCACTTCCATTCTGGAATTTCAAGTGGTTGCAATGGACCTTTTGGTACTTGATGCTCCGCTTTAACTCGTTGACAAGTTAGACACCTTGAGATAAACAACGCTATCTCTCTCTTCATATTGCTCCACCAAAATGTATGACGAATATCATGATACATTTTGGTACTCCCAGGATGGATTGCAAATGGTGTGTTGTGTGCCTCCATCATGATATTATACTTTAAATCAGGGTCGTTAGGAACACAAAGTCTGGAGTTGACTCAAAGTATTCCTTCTTCATCGATTCTTGCTTCCGGCATAGAACTTTCTTGCACTTTCTTCCTCATACGCATCGGCTCCAGTCCAGAGCTTGAGCGTGCTTTAACTTTATCAATTAAAGTCGGTTCTACTCGTATACTCGCTATCATCACATGCGTCCCTGGAGTCTTTAATTCTATCTCCATCCTTTGCAAGTCACACAAAATGGGCCTTTGCGTTGACAATATCGCACTCGTACTTGCATATGATTTTCTACTCAATGCGTCGGCCTACCACGTTCGCTTTTCGTGGATGGTATTGGATGGTATGATCATAATCTTTCAATGAGTTCAAGCCAACATCGTTGTCGCATGTTGAGTTCCTTTTGAGTGAAGAAATATTTGAGGCTTTTATGATCCGTAAAGATCTCCACTTTCTCCCCATACAAGTAATGCCTCCAAATTTTAAGTGCAAAGATAACAACGGTGCTTAACTCTAGATCATGAGTAGGATAATTCCTCTCATATTCTTTGAGTTGTCACGAGGCATAAAGCTATTACTTTTCCATGTTGCATGAGAACACATCCCAACCCTTTGCACAAGCATCATCAGAGATGACAAATCCTCCGAGCCGGATGGTATTGTCGTAACAGTCTTTGAAATAAGTCTCCTCTTGAGTTCTTGAAAACTCTTCTCACATTCTTCGCTCCAACCGAACTTTGTATCTTTCCGAGTCACCTGAGTCAATGGAATAGCGATTCGAGAAAATCCTTCCACGAATCTCCGATAATAACCAAATAAACCGAAAAGCTACGTGCTTCTATCCATCGATTTAGGTTGTTCCCGACTTTGAATAGCTTCAATCTTTCTTTGGGTCAACAGATATTCCATGACTTGATACCACGTGCCCAAGGAATGCTACTTCTTCAAGCCAGAACTCGCATTTCTTCAACTTGGCATAAAGCTTATATTCACAAAGCTTTTGGAGTGTCAGCCTCAAGTGTTGCTCATGATCTTCACGGCTTTTGGAATAAATAAGGATGTCATCAATAAAGACGACCACAAAGTGATCTAAATATTCCCTGAATACTTGGTTCATCATATCCATGAAGGCGTAAGAGGAGCATTAGTCAATCCAAAGGACATGACTAGGAATTCATAATGCCCGTACCGAGTTCTGAAAGCCGTCTTTGGAATGTCAGCGGTTCTAATCTTCAATTGGTGATATCCGGAACGAAGATCAATCTTTGAAAAGAATTTGGCTCCTTACAAATCGGGTCAAACAGTCATCAATACATGGCAATGGATACCTATTTTTTATGGTGACGTGATTCAACTCCAGATAATCAATACAAAGTCGCATACTCCCATCTTTCTTCTTCACGAATAGAAACAGAGCACCCCAAGGAGAAGTACTAGGACGAATAAAGCCAATGTCTAACAATTCCTGCGCATTGGGTCTTTAACTCCTCAAGTTCAATAGAGCCATTCGATATGGGGCTTTGGAAATAGGTTTTGTACTGGGTTCAAGGTCGATACAAAATTCAATTTCACGCCTGGGGTAGGCCAGAAGTTCTTGAGAATACGTCAGAAATTTATTAACAATAGGAATATCGTTTAAAACTGACGTATTTTTATTTAAATCTGTGACATGAGCTAAGAAAGCTTGACATCCGTTTTTTAATAAACGAATAGCTTTATGGCTTGAGATGACCGTGATTGATTTTAATGGTTTGGTCGTTTGAATTAGCATAATAGGTTGATTAGGAATATGAAAGCTAACAACCTTACGAAAACAATCAATTTTTGCATGATAAGTAGTTAACCAATCAATCCCTAGAATCACGTCAAATGCAAGTATTTTTAATGAAATAAGATCGACAGGTAATGTGAGGGTACCGATTTGAACCAAACAAGACTTATAAACGATTGGATGTAATGAAGGTTTCTCCCAATCGGAGTTTCCACAGATAAGTCAAAGTCTAATTTCTCTGAGTCAAATTTAATCGATGAGCGCAAGTAGGAGAAATAAAAGAATGGGTAGAACCCAGTATCAAATAAAGTATAGACTTCATTAGAGTTTATGATAAGCTTACCCGTGATGACCTCATTCGGATTCCTTACTCTTTGGGAGGTCACAACAAATGCTCTCCTTGCACTTCTCTAGGTTTTGAATTTTCGGGATGGCCTTTGGTGCCTCCATCCTAGTCAATTTGTCTTGATGAAACGACAAAATCGAGCTAAGTGACCTTCTCTTCCACAATTATAACATGCTTTGACTGACGTGACGCAGCTTGGATCGATGTGTCCCTCTCCTCCGCATTTGAAGCATATGATAGGTGGTCTTTCTCCTTCCTTAACAATGGGTCTTTGGTCTTTGACGTCTTTCCATCATTGTTGAATCTCCTTTTCTTGAAATGTCCATTCTTATTGTTTTGGCCTCGATTACCACCAAGTGGTTACCATTTCGGCCCGTTGATTCCTCCACGCTTGTTGTCACCGCCTCGATGACTATTCTCATTGGTATTATAATTTTGCTTACCGCTCTCTTTTTTAGTTATATTGACTCATTATCGCTACTCCACTAATCGAGCCCTATTTACAACATCCTGAATACAAACACGGTTTATGAGAAATAAGATGTTGACGTATCTCCGGCTTCAAACCTCTTAAAAACATTCGCGCCATTCTCTCTTCATTATCCACCAAGTGGGACGCAAACCGTGATAACTCCGCAAATTTTGCCTTGTATTGCGACATGGTCATATTGTTTTGTTCCAACTTGATAAACTCCACCTCCTTCATGTGGCGAATACTTTCGGAAAGTATTTGTTGTCGTTGAACACTCCTCTGGAACTTCTCCCAAGATATCTTGATGACAAATTTGGTTGAGTACGCTTTCTGGATTCCCACCAAGAATCCGCCTCCGCCGTAGAACATAAAAGGTGGCAAGGGAACCTTTTGCTCCTCGGAGCATCCCAAGACATCAAATATCTTGGTAATCATTTATCCATGCTTCCGCCAAGTGGTTTTGGCTCTCCCTTAAACTCCGGTGGTCCCAGCTCCTTAAATTGTTTAGCGGTGACCGCCCGAGAGTTTTCCGTGTTTCCACCTACGTTTTGGACAGGAGTCGCTCTCGCCTTCTGTTGCATAAATTGCATAAAACCTCTGAACATTTGATCATTCGTCATTTGGTCAGTGTTGTTGTTTGCATGAGGATTGTCGCCTTCCTGATGCACATTATCCTGATTATTGATATGTGGTGAATCAACAATCGCCTGCGCTCCATTGCTATTCTCAACATTCTCAGATGTCATTTTCAGATACTGCCACAAAACAAAAGGTTAATTGACATGTAACAAATTATCCCTATCTTCTGACCAACCAATAAAATATCACATAAACTTAGGTAGGTCATACTAGCGAAGGTATTCCCTGCCTCTCCCTCCTAGTACTATTCTCACATCTTAGCCGTGATCATATCCCTAAGCTCTGATACCAACTGTGACGCCCCCAAAATTAGGTATACATCACCCATCTTGGGTCGACACTTACATGGTACAGAATTTAAATACAACTTATTAACATAAATGTCGTGTACAATACGACATAAACTGTGAGTTTAAATACAAATATCGTCTACTAGATATTATAAAAACTCAAACAAAAAGTCCTCTTTACAGTTATTATCACACTATTTTACAGAATAGTGAGGACTACTAATGCTAACTTCAGGACCATCACTCGTTTCCCCGACTCGTCCCAGCTATATTATCATTTCCTGAAGAGAACAGTGAAAGAAAGGGTGAGCTCAACTAGCCCAAGAAGAAATATTATGACTAAGATAATGCGAATAAATTATCAATAGTCTTCATAATGTTAAACCGATAAAATACAATAGATACAACCGGTTTAATCTGCAGTGAATATGCAATCCATTTAAAAGAGTCAAGTAGAAAATAAAGTCTACTATCTTTTAGGTTTTAAAGGTTTTTTCATCATCGCTTATATATTTGAGACTCGACTTTAATAAATATTTAACATCATCGAATCACCCCCACTTTTCGGCCAAGGATATTCTTTAGTATCACGCACCACAATTATTCATGCACTACGGGCCAAGAATATTTGTGTATTCATTAATGGTCATGATCATGCCAACAACTATCCATCAATGCACTACTACCCTATCGAGGATTTTTACCACATCATTTGTAACATTACGGTTATGATTTACAATCCGAATAGTCTCGTGTCATAATCAAACCAAGTCCATCTATGCACTTTTCATGAGCCACGGATGACTTTAAAAAAATATAAACATGAGGATGATGACAATGATATAAGAATTCAATAAAACAAGTTCAAGAATTATTTTATCCGGGAATTATTAACATCCAAATTATCAATATGATCTTCGTTTTGTAGAGTAAAATTCAAGAATGATCGGAAGAATATTTCCATGAAAAGATCTTTGGATGAAACGCAAATATCAAGGATATTCTACTAATTTCATGGAGTATAGAAGTCAAAGTTTTAACCAACCGGGTATAATAAAGAATGGAATAACAAAAGAAATCACCATACATGCGATAGGCCGCAGCATGACATGTTTATTCCAATGTAATAATAAATAACGGAACCGTGTCGTGAAATTCACAAGCGATGGATGTTCCAATGTAATAATAAAGATGGAACCCGGATCCTGTAAAAACACACGATAGGATATTCCAACGTAATAATAAAGATTTTAACCAGTCCGTTATAAAACACATGCAGCGTGATGTTCCAATGAGAATAATAATAAAGATTTTAACCAGTCCTGTAAAACACATGCATGTGATGTTCCAATGAATAATAGAAGAATGTCACCAAGTATAGGGTAAACCACTTATACAAAGTTATTCCAATGTAATAATAAGCAATGGAATAACAACAGCTTCTCTTCATGAATAAGAAAGAATAACACCCCTTACATTTGGTAGGAGATTGAATACTTTGCGGCGGTGTAGTAACAAAATACTCTTCTTCTTTCTCTCTTATTCTCTATATACTTTCTCTCTATAGCTTGAATGAATTAAGTGAAAAATAATGAAGCCCTAGGCCTCTATTTATAGAAGATTTCTAGCTTAGCACCGCCGTGAAAAGGCAAGTGGCTCGACGAATCGGTTTGACGCTTTACCATAATGTGAAACGACAAGTGGTTCGACGCTTTGTAATGTGAAACGACAAGTGGTTCGGCGATCTGGTAAAGGTAATTACTATTAACGAAGGTAAATACTATTGACGAAGGTAAATACTATTCACAAGGGTAATTACTATTGACGAAGGTAATTACTATTGACGAAGGTAAATACTATTCACAAGGGTAATTACTATTGACGAAGGTAAATACTATTGACGAAGAGACTCTTAGATGATGACATATGAGCCCCCCATAAAATAATCAAACTTACCACAAATCATTTTTTTTCATCAACACATATTTAATCTTTCAACAATTATTAATCATTTATAACTTGTCGTCTCAATTATTGATTTAATACTATAACATATTATCTGAGATGATCTTTGTGACAATAATTGAATCAATAATATAAGAGATATGATGCAGCAATTACTGTAGCAATAATTGAGCATAGCTGAGTGACTTCTCACGTAAGCATCAATAATCAATACCGTGTGCTACTATGCAACTACGCGTATTACTGTACTTTTACCACCGGGTAGTTCAACAGTTTTAACGGTAACACCTCCGCCGTTATTTTTATAAAATATTTTTGTCGTTTTCTCAATCCGACAATAATTACATTATGGGGTCCACCAATGATTGAGCCATTATATTTAATATTCCTAACAAAAGAATATTCCCCACCAAACGAATATTTTATAACAACTTGCATACTTTGCAAAATTTATAAATATTACCCACAACTATAACATTATATCAAATTTATTCCATAATATTCAAAAATAATATTTATAGAAAAATTCATCTTTATTTATAAAAGCTGGGGTCTTACAATCTTGGCCATGATTACCACCGAAATGGTTACTATTCTTGGCATGATAATATCCCCCACGATGGTTATCGTTGTTCCAATGACCGTTGCCACCGGTATGATTATTATCGTGTTGCTGGTCGTTGCCTTTTGGTTATGCTAACTCATTATCGCGCTCCAATAACTGAGCCCTATTCACAACATCTGAATATAAACAAAGTTTGTGAGAAATGAGGTATTGACGTATATCGGGTCTCAAACCTTGCAAAAACATTCGCTCCTCATTATCGACCAAATGGGATGCAAACCGGGATAACTCCACAAACTTAGCCTCGTACTGCAACACAGTCATATTGTTTTTCTCCAGCTTGATGAATTCTACCTCCTTCATGTGACGAATACTTTCAGGAAAGTACTTGTCGTTGAATAATTCTTGGAACTTCTCCCAAGACATCTTGAGTGCGTCGCCAGTCGGTAATGCTTTTACAAATTCCCACCAATGATCTCCTTCTTCACGCAACATAAAGGTGGCGAATGGAACCTTTTGCTCCTCTGAGCATTCCAAGACATCAAATATCATGGTAATCTTCTTTATCCATGTCTCCGCCTTAAGTGGTTCTGGCTTTCCCAAAAACTCCGGTGGTCCCAGCTCCTTGAATTGCTTAGTGGTGACCAACCGTGGGTTACCATTGTTTCCTCCTACATTATGAATAGGAGTTGCCTTCGTCTGTTGTTGCATGAATTGCTCCTTAAACTGCTTAGCGGTGACCGTCCGAGAGTTATCAGTATTTCTACCTGCAATTTGGATAGGAGCTACCTTCGCCTATTGTTGCATGAATTACATAAAGCCTCTGACCATCCCATCATTCACCATTTCATCGGTGTTATTATTTTCATGAAGAGTATTGTCCTCTGGTTGCACATTATCCTGATTATTGATCTGTGGAGACTCAAGAGTCTCTTATGCTCCATTAATAATCCCAACATTCTCGGATGCCATTTTCAAACACTGCCACAAAACAAGGGTTAATTAACATATCACATATTATCCCTATACTTTGATCGACCAATTAAATACCAAATAAACTTAGGTAGGTCATACTAGCGAAGGAATTCCCCATCTCTCCCCTCCTAGTTTTTATCTCACATCTTAGCCAGGGATCATATCCCTAAGCTTTGATACCAACTGTGACGCCCCCAAAATTAGGTATACATCACCCATCTTGGGTCGCCATATACATGGTACAGAATTAAAATACAACTTACTAATACCACTGTCGTGTACAATACGACAAAACATAAACTGTGAGTTTGAATACAAATATTATCTACTAGAGATTATACAAACTAAAAAGGAGTCCTCATTACAATTATTATCACACTATTTCACAAAATAGTGAGGACTACTAATGCTATCCTCTGGACCATCACTCCTTTCCCCAACTCATCCCAGCTATATTCTCATTTCCTGAAGAGAACAGTGAAAGAAAGGGTGAGCTCAACTAGCCCAGTAAGAAATATTATGACTAAGATAATGCAGAATAAATTATCATTAGCCTCCAACAATGTTAAACTGATAAAATACAATAGACATCAAGTTTAACTATAGCAGAACAAGCAATCCATTAAAAGAGTCAAGTAGAAAATAAAATCTACTATCTTTTATGATTTAAAAGGTTTTTCATCACTGTTATCGCTGAGACTCATCTTAATAAATAATCCACATCATGAAATCATCCCTGCACCCTGCACTACAGGCCAAAGATATTCTTTAGTATCACGACCACGAATTATCCATGCTTTACGGGCCAAAGATAATCGTGTTTTCATCAATGGTCCTGATCATGCCATAAAATAATTAATCTTTGCACCCTTGGCCGAAGAGAATCCATAGCCATAATCATACCAAAAACTGTCCATCAATGCACTACGGGCCAATGAGGACTTTTTCCACATCATTTGTAACATTACGGTCATGATTATACCAAATAATCTCTGGTCATAATCATACCAAGTCCATCTATGCACTACAGGCCACAGATGACTTTCAACATAATATAAACATGAGGATGATGACAATGATAATAGAATTCAATAAAACAAGTTCAAGAATTAATTTTTCTAGGAACCAATAACGTCCAAATTGTCATCATGATACTGCTTTGTAGAGTAGAATTCAAGAATGCTCAGAAGAATATTTCCACGAAAAGATACTGGATGAAGCGCAAATATCAAGGATATTCCACTAATTTCATGGAGTATTGAAGTCAAAATTTTAATCAACTGAGTATATTACCGAATGGAATAACAAAAGATATCACTATGCATGCGGTACTTTGCATAGACGGTTATTTCAACAGAATAATAATAACGGAACCAGAGTCGGTGAAATTCACAAACGACAGGGATGTTCCAACAGAATAATAAATGCGAATAATAAATGATGGAACTAGGTCCCACAGATATAACACGTATATACATGATATTCCGGCGAATAATAAAAAACGGAATAATAAAAATGGAACCAGTCCCACAGATATAGCATGAAAGGATATTCCGAAAGTAATAATAAAGACAAAATAATAGAAGAATGTCACCAAGTATAGGGTAGCCAGCATGACATGAGGTTATTCCAATGTAACAATAAAGAAATGGAATAATGAAAGTCTCTTCTTAAATACAAAAGAATAATATCCCTTACCGTAAAATAATACTTGATATAAGAGTAGTGAAGTAGCAAAAAACTTTTTCTTCTCTCTCTATAGCCTCTCTCTATAGTTTCTCTCTCTAGAGTTCAGTGAATTAGTAAGAAAATAATGAAGGAATGAGCTTCTATTTATAGGAAAATGGAATGCATAGTAACTAATCCATGAACGCGATCTAGATTAATTTACTTTAATCGTGATCATATTTAAAGAAAAATCTTTTAAATAAAATATAATATATTCTATTCATATAAAAAGATTTTTATTATGCAAACACTATGCATAATAAAATATAATATATTCTATTTATAGAATAACTTTAATAAAGTATTATGTTTTATATAAAAAGATTTTACTATGCAAAACACTATGCATAATAGAATATAATATATTCTATTTATAGAATAACTTTAATAAAGTATTCTGTTTTATATAAAAAGATGTTTCTATTTTATTACGTGAATAAAACAAAACTTCTAAATCAACAATAATTGAATCAAATAATGTGAGATACTATTCAGCAACTATTGTAGAAATAATTGAACAAAACTGAGTGACTTCTCACATAAATATCAATAATCAATACCGTGTGCTACTATGCAATAACGCGTATTACTGTATTTTTACTACCGAGTAGTTCAACAGTATCAATGGTAAAACTTCTGCCGTTATTTTCAATAAAATATTTTTGTTGTTTTCTCAATCCGACAATAATTCCGTTGTGGGGTCCACTAATGATTGTTCCGTCGTACGAATATTTCCTGTTTAAAACGAATATTCTCCGACCAATCGAATATAATATGACAACTTGCATACTTTGCAAAATTTATAAATATTACTCACAACTATAACATTATCTCAAATTCACACCATAATATAAAAAAATTTATTTCGAGAAAATTAATTCTTTATTCATAAAATCTGGGGTTTCACATTCATCTTTAGCAACGTAGCATAAGGACAGATATTCAGAGATGAACCTCCATCTATCAAAACTTCGGCTAGCATATATCCAGAGGACAAAATCGCAATATGCAACAGCTTGCAATGATCATTCCCTTCGGGCGGTATGTCGTCATCAATGAAAGATATCACATTGTTGTTAAAAATGTGATCAACCAGATGTTGAATTTTTTTTGTATCCACTGATGTCGGTAAGTAGGCTTCTTCCGAAACCTTCAGTAAGATTCTCCTGTGATCCTCGGAAGTTAAAACTAAGTCCAGGATTGAAATTTGGTGTGGAGCTTCTCTTAAGCTTAAAACCACCTGGGCTTCGTTATGACCCATAGTGCGGAGGAATTTTTTAATCTTCTACATGGGTATTTTCCCCTTTGACTTGATGGTGGACTTGATCACCCGTTGGGGAAGATACAGTGGATTTTCCTTCGACACTACAGTAGTTTTATAAAAGGTGGATCCTTCAGCTTCTCCATAATTCAATGGGACCTTTTGTAAGCTGATAACAAGATATTGTGGTCTGAATGGAAAGTTGATTGGCTCGGGAGCAGCCACTTTCAAAGGTTTGTCAATTCCTTTGAGTTGAATTTTTGCATTGTGAGAGGTTTGACAGTCCCATCAGCGTCAGCGGATATAACTACTACCAATCCCTTCCATTTAGTAGGACAAGTATTCTCACTCTCAAATAGCATCGTATCATCGTCTTCTAGCTGCAGGACACTATTATCAATTAGATTTTGAATGAGGTGGCGGAGTGCCTAGCATTCTTCAGTGTTGTGACTGCGAGAATGGGAGTGATATTGGCATACTCCATCAGAATTAAACCATCTTGAACGTGGATTGATTGGAGGTAGAAGGGAAGTGATCCTTCCTTTATTGATCAACATCTGAAGTATTTCCTCCATAGGTTGGCCCAGGTATATAATTTCCCTTCTATTGGCAAAATCCCTACGGGCTTTAGCGCTTGCTCTCTTTGTCACTTTGTCTTCCAGTGTTTCTTTATCTGAAGGTGACGAAGGAGTTTTCACAACAAAAGGGACCAAACTAGCATGCTCCTGGCTAACTAATTGGCGTGTGACTTGATACTGATATGTCACTAATTCTACCAATTGCTCAATCTGTTTACAAAGAGCTTTCATCTTTCGTTCCATTGCGAACTGGAAGTTTGCATAATCCCATTTGTCAACACCATCTTTGAGGGTCTGGGAAGATTAATTGTTAAAATTGGAGCTCCGTACACTACTCCAATTAATCATGTTGACCTCTTCCTCTTTGTGTTGAGGAAGATGGTTGTCTTGCACATGAGGTTGATCCGGTTTGGTGACCACGATCTCATCGATGTCTATCAAATGTTGGATCTTGTGTTTCAAGGCCCGACAATCTTGAGTATCATGTCCAGGTGCCCCGGCATGATAAGCACATTTCCGAGCAGTATTGAAACCCCTCCCATTAGGGTTGGCTGGTGGAAGAAGATGCGTAATTTTCTTCTGAGTTGTTAGAAGAGTGAGAATGTTCTCGAGTGAGTCCCCTAAGGGTGTGAATACTCAAGGGTGTTTGACTTCTCCACTTTTTTGCATTGGAGGGTTTGCAGATTGTGCTTGAAAGGGAGTGTAATTTTTCCTCTGGATAGGCATGTTCTGATTGCCTTTTTGACCATGTAGTATCAGGGAAACATCCTCATCTTTCTTTTTATAGACCCTCCGGGGGTTGTTTCCATAGTTTCCGGATTGGATGTGCTCAGCAACAACTTTAAGGGCAGTTAGGTCTTGAATCTTTCTGGACTTCAATCCCATCTCAGCCATATCTCCATGTTTAATCATTTCAGAAAATGGTTTACCAATGCCAACTAAAACTCTTTCATAGAACGGAGCTTCTTGTATGTCTATAAAAGTCATGACCATTTCTGATTCTTTCATGGAAGGAATAACTTGAGCAGCAAGGCGCCTCCACCTTTGAGCATACTCTCTGAAAGACCCGTTAGACTGTGTCCTGACCTTGGTAATTTGGTACCGGTCATGAGCCATCTGAGACTGGAAGCTGTATTGATTGAGGAAGGCATGAGCTAGCTCCTTCCAACTATTGATCTTTGAGTTGTCTAATCTGGGATACCATGAACGGGCTTCTCTAGTCAGACTCTTCTGGAACAGCTGCATACTAAGCTTCTCGTCCTCTGCATAAGATCCAAGTTCTCCAATGAACACCTTCAAATGTGTGTAAGGATCTCCTAACCCATCATATTTTTCAAAGTCAGGAGTTTTAAACTTTTCTGGATAATGAACCCCATGGAATATACAAAGGTCAACATATGAGACACTCCCGTGTGCTCCAATTCCTTTGATTGAAAGAAGGGTTTCTTCCATTTGAAGGACTTTCTTCCTAATATCACTGATGTCTGGATCTTTTTTGAGATGGGTGATATCATGACTTTTGTTGATCGTATCCAACTACATTTTAGGTTTTATAATGACTTTATCACGATCCTGGGTTCCTCCTTGAGTAGAGGATTCAGCATGTATGGGTATCCTCGTACTTTGAGTAGAGTGGTGTAGTTCTTTAAGGACAACAGCCAAATCTGTGATTTAGTTACTTAATCCGTCAAATTCTTTGTGCGAAACTGGATTAAGGTCAGTCTGGTCTGATGACGACATAATTGACTGTAGGCTCGTGGCCTTTTTGGATTTTGATCGGGTAATAGGTCTGATTGCTTCCCTGCAAAAGACTTGTATAGTTTAGTCTTTAGGGAATGTCTAAATGTTTACATGCTATGTATCCGTTTTAGGAATATTATCTTGCAAGGAGGATGTTAGCTATTTGTAATTCAGGATAATATGTTTTAAAATATGTATGTACACATGTTTCTTCATATTTCTCATTACATGGAGATGAATATGGAATGAAATTACAAGTAATTGACTTTACAAGTAATTTGAAATGAGAAAGCATGAAAAGACTTTCCTCTGTGTTTGGTTTATCAGAGGCTGACCTATCTTAGGTTACTCTCACGGCTTTTTGGCATGAAGGTTCCCAAATCATCGCAATTTACTCAACGGGGAGTTAATACGGTCTTTCAACTGGAGCGAATTTGGGTGGTGCCTTTCCTGAGCCTCGTTAGAATTAGTCTTCCTACGAGTCCAGTAATCAAACACCGATAGGATAGCCTCCTGGTGGAGGAACCACACAACATACATTCACATACAACGTGTCTCACCGTTTATGAAAATGATGACATGTGCGAAGCACTAATATCAAAAACAGATATAGTGTAAAGCATTAAGCGCAGAAAAATATATGCATTCGTACACATTCATCATAAATGTAAATGCAACATGTAGACACTCGAAATTTTCTGTACTACTGTTACTAACATTGCAGGAGGACAGATTCGTCTTTTAAGAGAGAACCCTGAAAGACAATCCAAATCAATCCCTAATACTACCGGAAGTGCAGCGTCAACCCCGGATAGCAATTTGGGAGTAACAGTTTCAACCTCGGATCTAACCCCAAGACCTGCAGATACAATACCGGAACACACACCGGAGAAGACCGATTAATCTCTTGAGATGACCCCGAGGTATCCGGGCCTCGGCCCCAACCATAGAATAGCCACCAAACTTGGTGATAACCCCAAGGAATGCGAGCTTTGAGATAACCCTTAAATGCTTGTTTCAAATGCCATCGCCTTCAATCTCTAAGACTCACAATGAGATACACCGTACTAAACCCGTAGAATAACATCGAAAAGACAGGCACACCTCGGAGATGACAATGAGGACCTTCAACAAATGCAGCGAGTCAATCTCAATGAAATCTCGAAAGCAACGTCTGCTTATCGCCAATCCGTGAAGAATAACCGGTGAGGGGCAACATCGTCATCTCGTCCCAAAAGATGCCACATCACGCCTCTACGCAACAATGTCCCACAAGGCTAACCAATCCCAAGTGACTATTAATGCGGGGGTAACGGATGAAAGTTGAAGCTTGAAGACCGGATGGCATCGTCCCTTCTTCAAAGACTTCGTACAAACTCTAATCCCATGCCATCGTACAACTCTCGACAACGGCGGTCCGAAATAGGTCCTGAATACCTCAAAACGGATCCCCGGATTGCATTTCTCAAAATCCGAGTGGACATCACAGTGCCTGAGTGCACGTACTTCGAGACGATCGGACCAAACAGAACCGGGCCGACCCGACCCGCCTCTAGTACACCTGCGGCACATATTGCCTATAAATAGAGGGCTTGGGGTGCTGATTTTTAAGAGAAAAAAGACGGGGAAACCCTGCACAATTTGCTCTGCACTTGCCATACAGTGTATTTTCCCACTTTCAAACACCTGTGAGCTCATATATAGCCTCTTTTGTACCCACAAAAGCCTAGTGTTTACCCACTCTAAAGATATAGAAGCCTTTTTATCAGTCAGTTGTAAGCCTTCTCACACACTTTAGAGTCTTTCTCTTCATCTTTGCACACACCCTTCTACACGTTGAGATTCGTGTTGCTTGCTTTTGCCCGGACTTCGGTCCATGGTTTCATTCCAGTCTATATATATATATATTGACTAACATTATCGAGTTATGCCTCGATTGAGCCTAGACTTCGGTCTGGAGCATTTACTGCTTTAATATATATATATATATATATATATATATATCAACTATGTGTCGGACTTTGTTCGATGAGCCTAGACTTCGGTCTGGTGCGTTTATTCGTTTATATATATATATGCTTATATATATGAATTGTGGTAGAACTATGTTCGATGAGCTTGGATTTTCCATCCGGTGCATTTATTGCTTTTATATATATATATATATATATATATATATATATATATATATATATATCCTCACTGAGTTCCTTCGTGGTAGTTGATCGCTTTTACGACTTTCTTTACATTCCGTCCCGCCTTTGAGTTTACTTCTTGGCGGTTAATAAAATATTCTGACTTTTAATAGCTTTATTTACATTTCGATCCCCGTGGAGGTGCTTCGTGGTTAGTGATCATGTGCGTATATATATATATATATATATATATATATATATATATATATATATATATTTTATATATATACCGCTTATTGCTTTTATACAAATTGCAATATTCTCATGCGCTTAGAATCATGTGATTACTGATTCATCCCATTGGATCTAGATTCGGTTCTCGTGATGGACATTTTCAGCTGTAAGCAGCTTGTAAATTATTCTGCGATGTCTGTACTCCCTCAGATGGTTTCCATACCCACGAGGAAGTCGGCATTATTTTTGTACATATTATTTTTTTAAATGGATGCCTCGCATCCGGCCAAATAAAATCAATTCAAATTACCACTTAATAAAAATGGAAGTGTAAAAGGTCTCAATTCCTATTGAGCATCGTGGTTTGAAAAACCTCTTTTATAAAACATCATTGCCATATCTTGCTAAAAACTGAATTTTTACACAAATTCAAATCCTGTGTATATTGGTTCGAACGAGGGCTTGCACAACTTTCATATAACAGCACATTGACCCACACACACACACACACTCAGATAATAGTTTCTTGAAAAGAGGCGGTCACCGTAGTAACACGGATGTGATGTCTGCCTAACACCTTCCCCCCGCATAACCAAGTCCCCGGACCCTAAATGAATCTCGGTTTCACCGACCCGTATATCAGTGTCACATCACTGGGTCAATGTACAAACCTTTTCTTGGTTGTGTTGGTACAACCATTTAAAAAACCAACTGGCGACTCTTAACAGTCCCATCGTCTACATTATACATGTCGGACCTTTTTCACTTGTTTTTTCAAACAAATCTCATCTAAAATGAGAACACCAAAGAACAAGTAACGGAAAGGGACACCCAAAAATCCCGACGTCGACAGGTGGCGACTCTGGTGGGAACTCCAGTAAGAGGACTTAAGCCGCTATTTCAATCTTTTCAAAACTGTTATCTGCTTGTGTGTGGATGTTGCATTTACATTGGATGAATGTGTACGAATGCATGTCTTGTTTGAGCTTAGTGCTTCCCATCATATCTGCGTGTGATGTTAGTGCTTCGCACTATAAACTGCTTATGATATTAGTGCTTCGCACATGACATCATTTCATATGGTGAGACGCGATGTATGTGAATGTATATTGTGTGGTCCCTCCACCAGGAGGCTATCCCGTCGATGTTTGATTACTGGACTCGTGAGAAGACTAATTCTCCGAGGCTCAGGAAAGGCACCACCCAAATTCGCTCCAGTTGAAAGACCGGATTAACTTCCCGTCTAGTAGATTACGATGATTTGGGAACCTTCACGCCAAAAAGCCGCGAGAGTAACCTAAGATAGGTCAGCCTCTGATAAACCCAAACGAAGGAAAGTCTATTCATGCTCTCTTATTAATTACTTGTAAACACAGGTACTTGTAATTTCATTCCATATCTATCTCCATGTAATGAGAAATATGAAGCAATGTGTCCACATACATGCTACAAACAGCTGACCCCCGTTTTTGCAGGATAAAATTCCTAAAATGGACACATCACGTAGCATGTTATTATACACCTTCCCTAAAGACTGAGCTATGCCAGTCTTTCGCAGGGAATCAATCGGACCTACTACCCGGTCAAAGTCCAAAAAGGCAACAGGCCTATAGTCAATCATGTCGTCATCCGACCAGACTGAACTTAATCCAGTTTCTCACAAAGAATTTGACGGGTTAAGCAAACAGATTACAGATTTGGCTATTCTATTAAAAGAATTACACCAGTCTACACACGGTCAGAAAATATATGTACATACTGAGCCCTCCACACAAAATTCATGATGCTACCCATCCCACTGGAGATCCAGACACTGGTGACATCAAAAAGAAAGTCCTCCAAATGGAATAGACCTTTCGCGCCATCAAAGGAATTGGAACACACGGGAGTGTTTCATATGTTGAACAATGTATTTTTCCTGGTGTTCACTATCTAGAAAAATTTAAAACTCTTGACTTTGAAAAATATGATGGGTTAGGGGATCCTTATACGCATTTAAAAGTCTTTATTGGAGAACTGGGATCCTATGCAGAGGATGATAATCTCAGAATGCAATTATTCCAAAAGAGTCTAACTGGAGAAGCCCGTTTGTGGTACACAAGATTAGACAACTCCAAAATCCACAGCTGGGAAGAGCTAGCACATGCCTTCCTCACTCAATACAGTTTTCAAACTCAAATGGCTCCTGATCGGTATCAAATTACCAAGATCAAGAAATAGTCTAACGAGTCTTTCAGAGAGGTGGAGACGCATGGCTGCCCATGTTAGTCCTGCCATGATAGAATCAGAAATGGTCATGACATTCATAGACATACAAGAAGCTCCCTTCTATGAGAGAGTTTTAGCCAAGATCGAAAAACCGTTTTTCTCAAAATGGTTAAACATGGGGAGATTGCTGAGATGGGATTGAAGTCAGGAAAGATTCAAGACCTAGCTGCACTCAAAGTTATTGCAGATCACATCCAATCTGGAAATTATGTGAACAACCCCCGGAGGATCCATAAAAAGAAAGAGGAAGATGTTTCCCTGATACTACAGGGACAAAAAGGCAATCAAAGTATGCCCATTCAAAGGAGAAACTACACTCCCTTTCCTGCACAGTCTGCAAACCCTCCAATACCAAAAGGTGGAGAAGTAAAATGCCATCGAGTTTTTACACCCTTAGGGGATACTCTCGAGAACATTCTTAATCTTCTGACATCACAGAAGAAAATTATGCATCTTCTTCCACCAGCCAGCCCTAATGGACGGGGTTTCAATGCTGCTAGGAAATGTGCTTATCATGCCGGGGCACCTAGACATGATACTCAGGATTGTTGGGGACTGAAACACAAGATCCAGGACCTGATAGACAATGGGGAGATCGTAGTCACCAAACCCGATCAGCCTCATGTACAAGACAACCCTCTTCCTCAACACAAAAAAGAAGAGGTCAACATGATTAATTGGAGCAGTGGACAGAATTCCCACTTCAGCTGTGATTCCTCCCAGACCCTCAAAGACGGTGATGACAGATGGGATTATGCCAAGTTCTAATTCACAATGGAACGAAAGATCAAAGCTCTTGGCAAACAAATTGAGCAATTGGTGGAACTGGTGACTTATCAGCATCAAGTGACTCGGTAATTAATCAGCCAGGAGCATGCTAGTCTCCTACCTATCGTCATGAATATTCCCTCGTCACTTTCAGAAAATGAAATGCTGGAAGACAAAGTGATGAAGAGAGCAAATGCCAAAGCCCGTCGGGATTTCGCCAACAAACAGGAATTCACCTATTTGGGCCAACCCATGGAGGAAATCCTTCACATGTTAATCAATGAAGGAAGGATCAGTTCCCTTCTACCTCCAATCAACCCCCGTTCGGGACGATATAACTCTGATGGAGTATGTCAATACCACTCCCAGTCTCGCCGTCACAGCACAGAAGAATGCTAGGCACTCTGCCACCTTATTCAAAATCTAATCGATGGTGGTGTACTGCGCTTGGTAGATAACGACACTATTTTACGTGCAAGTGAGAATGCAGGCCCTACTAAGTGGAAAAGTGTGGTAGCAGTTATATCCACTGAAGTTGAAGGGATTAATACTTTGCTCACAACACCGATAATTCAGCTCAAAGGAAGAAACAATCCTTTAAAAGTGGCCGCTCCCGAGCCAATCAACTTGCCATGCAGAGCACAATATCCTATTGTTAGCTTGTGCAAGGTTCTGTGGAATTATGGAGAAGGTGAAGGATCCACCTCACATACCACTGCTGCAGTGTTGAAGGAAAATCCACTGTATATTCCCCATTGGGTGATGAACCCCACCACCAAATCAAAGGGGAAAATACCCATGGAGAAGATTGAAAAATTCCTCCGTGTTGTGGGTCATAATGAAGCCTCGGTGGTTTTAAGCTTGAAGGAAGCTCCACCACAAATATCAATTTTGGACTTGGTCCTAACCTCTGAGAATCACCGAAAGGTCTTGTTAAAGGTTCTAGAAGAAGCCTATCTCCCGACATCAGTGGATACGGAAAAGTTTCAACACATGGTTGATCACATTTTCAACAACAATGTGATATCCTTCACGGATGATGACATACCATCCGAAGGGACCGGTCATTGCAAACTGTTGCACATTGCGGTCTTGTCCTCCAAATATATGGTGGCTGGAGTATTAATAGATGGAGGTTCCTCTCTGAATATCTGCCCATATGCCACCTTAGTGAAGATGAATATCAATATCAACCGAATTCGAAGTAGCCATACTATCATCAAAGCTTTTGATGGAGCCCGCCGTAACTCGGTTGGAGTAATTGAGCTGCCAATCGAAATTGGCCCTCATACATTCTGCGTATCCTTCCATGTGCTCAAGATAGATTCGGGATACAACCTGCTCTTGGGATGACCGTGGATCCACATGGCAGGGGTTGTCCCCTCCACCCTTCACCAACAATTGAAGTACATTATCAATAATAGCCTGGTCACGGTCAACGTTGAACCAGAGATTCCTCAGCACGGGGACATTCCGTTCATCAATGCCAATGCAGACGTAGAACAAGTTAGTTTTCATGCTTTGGAAATAAGCAACACCCAATACCACGCTATTGGAGCACCATTGCCCGAACCCCACATTTCTGCTGAGGTGATGTCAGCCACTCAAGAAATGATGTCGTTGGGTCATAAGCCAGGACAAGGGTTGGGTAAAGATGGCCAGGGTATCCAGTACCCCATTCAATTAACCAAGCAAGTTGGATCAGCTGGACTAGGTTATTCTGCCAGCTCTAGTCGCAGGAATCCTCATAAGCACCAACAGATTCCTTTAGCTTCAACCATGTGGCGTTCGGCTTCGCCTTCAAACTCTGAGTCCGCACAACCTCCAGTAAAGGTGCCAGCCAATGTCATGGCCATGTTATTTCCTAAGCCGAAACCGATAGAGGAAAAGAAAATCATTATTCCAGATCCCGCAATCGAAGAAGAGGAACGGAGAATCAAGGAAAACGTTGTTCGAATAATGTCGGGCATGCGCATCATCGTCCATGATGAACATACCAACAGATACACCCCAGACGATGATTGCCCTGACATAATGGCCATCATTCGGGACAGAGAGGATGATGACAATCCCTCCATCACTGCGGTCCACCCGGACTTTACCCTTACCAATTGGGACATCATTCCTTGCTTTGGTCGACGAGGGTAAAGCGGGCAGAAATTCTTTTCTGCCCTGTAGATGCAATAACTGCTTACTTTTCTATACAGTATTAGCAGTTTATTTTGCCAGTATATGCTAACATTATGTATAATCAACGCATTTCATATATACTAAGTGAAAGCATATTTTGTTTCAGGACTCTAAATTTAGATGTGCCTGTACTTGCGGATACGTTGCCTCTCCTACACAAGGATTGTACCTTAGATGTAGAATGAATTCGGTCATGATGGATATCCAGGATGACATTGAGGTGCCTCCAGAAATTCAAGAATGGGTCAAAGACAAACCCAATCCCAACCTTGATCAAACCACTTCTTTCAATCTTGGAACCTTAGAAAGCCCTAAGTTAATCCAGATTGGTTCAGACCTTACCCCAAACCAACGGAATGACATGGTTATGCTATTAACCCAATTCCAGGATGTGTTTGCATGGTCTCATGAAGACATGGTGGGTTTGTCCACTGACATTATCCTTCATTGCCTTCCCATTAAAGAGGGATTTAAGCCAGTCAAGCAAAAGCTCAGGCGATTGAAACCTGAGTGGAGTTTAAAAGTGAAACAAGAAATTGTGAAACAATTTCAAGCCGGCATCATCGTGGTGTCTACATATCCTGAATAAATATCCAACATCGTGCCCGTACCTAAACCTGGAGGGAAGGTGAGAGTTTGCGTGGATTACCGGGACTTGAATAAAGCTTGCTTGAAAGATAGCTTTCCCATGCCATTTATCCACATTCTCATGGACAATACTACGCAGTACGACATGTACTCCTTTAGTGATTGCTTTGCGGGGTACCATCAAATCATGGTTGCCGAGGAAGATCGTAAGAAGACTGCTTTCATCACTCCTTGGGGAACTTTTTGCTATAGACGGTTGTCATTCGGCCTCATCAATGCCGGAGCTACCTATCAACGAGCTATGATGGCTCTTTTCCATAACTTAATGCATAAAGAAATTGAGATCTACATGGATGACATCATTGTCAAGTCCTGAAAGGAGGATGACCATCTAGACCATCTCAGAAAGTTGTTCAACAGGTTGCGTAAGTACAACTTGAAGTTGAATCCAGCTAAGTGCGCCTTTGGCGTCAAGTCAGGCAAGTTGCTAGGATTTCTAGTCAGCCACAAAGGGATTGAGCTGGATCCTGCCAAACTCCAAGCCATCACAGAAATGCCCATTCCTCAGACAGAGAAGGAAATACGGGGATTTTTGGGAAGGATCAACTTCATCAGCAGATTTATCTCCCAACTCACAGCAACCTGTGAGCCAATCTTCAGGTTATTAAGGAAGAACTCTTCCATGAAATGGAATGATGAGTGCCAGAATGCCTTCCTTATAATCAAGAAACAGCTAGTCAAAGCTCTTGTCTTGATACCACCCAAGGATGATGTTCCCCTGTTAATGTATCTGTCTATAAGTGACAATGCCATGGGCTGTATGCTGGGACAGAAAGACGATAGAGGCCAAGAACGAGCCATCTATTACCTCAGCAAAAGGTTCAGCATCAGTGAACACAAGTACACTCTGATCGAGAAGACGTGTTGTGCTTTAGCATGGGCTTCCATGAGGTTACAGCATTACCTTCATGGTCACACAACCCATCTTATATCCCGCGTGGATCCTCTCAAGTATGTGTTCAACAAACCCATGTTGAATTAAAATGCATGTCCGGATGGCGATTGATCCTACAACAATTTGACATCGTATATGTGACTCAAAAGTCCATCAAAGGTCAAGGAATCGCGGATCAATCGGTCACCGCACCTTCAAGGATTTCAAACCCTTGAAACATATTTCCCGATGAACGAGTAATGACAAGATGCAAAGAACACCATCAAGATGATATATCGCCAATCATGGAGGATGTATTTTGATGGAGTCATTAACATGGAAGGTTCTGAGCCGGAGAAATTCTAATATCTCGATCTGGGGAGCGATATCCGTTGCCAGCTCAATTACGGTTTATCGGCACCAACAATACGGCTGAATATGAAGGATGTCTCACGGGGCTAAAACTTGCTCGTTCAATGGGCATCAAGCGGTTAACTGTCCTTGGAGATTCGGAGTTGGTAATCAGATAATCCACCAAAATCTATCAAACCAAGGAACTATATTTGCTGCCTTACCATCGGCAGGTTTTGAAGATGGCTTCAGAGTTCGACGAAATCTCCTTTCTACATGTTCCTCGTAATAGGAATGATTTCCCGGACGCATTAGCAACTTTGGCCTCCTTGATTCGCATATCAGACAAGGAACACTTGCCAAGCGTCACAATTGCCCTGAACAAGGCCCCAGCCTATGGAAATTACATTGGAGAAGTATCGGATGAGCTACCTCCCATCCAACCTCCGTGGTATCAGCATATCAAGGAATATCTGTGAGATGGATCTACACCCGCTGAGGCGAGCCTGACTGAGAAAAGGCGGATCCATTGACTTGCTATGAAGTTCTACCTGAGTGGAGATGCGCTCTACAAAAGAAGTGCAGGACTGGGTCTCCTCAGGTGTTTAGACAAAGATCAAGCCCAGAGGCTTATGGATGAAATCCATGGTGGAGTCTGTGGCCCCCACATGAGTGGCCCCCTCCTTGTCAAGAAAGTCCTCAGGACGGGACATTATTGGCTGTCTCTCAAAGCTAATTGCAACGACCACGTCAGAAGATGCTATCAGTGCCAGATTCATGGGAATACTATACACGCCCCTCCGCGGGAGCTCCACAATATGAGTTCGCCTTGGCCTTTCTGAATGTGGGGAATGGACGTTATCGGGCCCATTGAGCCTTAAGCCAGTAATGGCCACCGATTTATCTTCACTATGATCGACTACTTCACCAAGTGGGTAGAAGCAGCCTCCTTCCCCAAGGTCACTAAAGAAGTCATCATTGCTTTCATCAGAAACAATGTCGTTTGTCGATATGGACAACCAGAGGTGATTGTGTCAGACAATGCCAAAAACCTCAACAACAAAATGATGGAGGAATTATGCAGTAGATTCCACATCAAACATCTTAATTTTGTCATCTATCGTCCGAAGATGAACGGTGCTATTGAAGCGGCTAACAAAAATATCAAGAAGATTATGCAAAAGATGTCAGCTAACCACAAAGATTGGCTTGACCTATTGCCTCTGACTCTATTAGCCTACAAGACCACAATGCGTACTTCAACTGGGCAACCCCCTACGCTTTAACCTATGGGATGGAAGCAGTGCTCCCCATAGAAGTTGAGATGGAATCTCTCAGAGTGTTGATCGACGCTCAGCTGGATGAAAACCAATGGGTACAAGACAGGTATCACCAATTGTCTCTGATAGACGAAAGGCAAACCGCGGCTATCTTCCATGGTCAGCTATATCAGCAAAGGATCGCCAGATCCTACAACAAAAAGTCCAGCTATGGCAATTTAAACAACATGACTTGGTTCTGAAGAAGATTCTTGACAACCAAGATCAGGCCAAAGGAAAATTCGCTCCTAACTGGGAAGGCCCGTTTATTGTCAAAGAAGTATTGACAGGAGGCGCTCTCAGATTGCAAGAAATAGACGGCGATGAATTTCCACAACTCATCAACTCGGACACCGTAAAACGGTATTACGTATGAAATAACCAGCAAATACCCTGGTGCATCATTATCAGGTCACCAGTCATTCCAGTTCTTTAACCCTTTACCGCATACAACTTATCTATACTTTGCCCCTCAGGGAAACATACTCTTCAAGCCAACAGCCTGGCTTTCTCCTTTGTGCTCATAAAACTTAGGTCATCCCACCGCGGATTAAACCTCTTGCGTTTGCAGTTTGGCTACCCATACATGGGATCAAACTTCTCGTACCTGCATTTTATCCTCAACCTAGGATTAAACTTTCTCTCCCCGCACTCTGACCTGCATATGGGATTACTTTTTTTTTCTCGCCCTGAGGGTCGAACTACGTCGACCTGATCTCCTCTTCAATAGGAGTACGTAGGCAACCATTTCATATGGCCCGGTCGCAATAAAAAAAACAACAAAAACATTTCTACCATTTTCTCCTCACAAAAACAACCAAAAATATTCCTACACCATATCAGCCATATACAGTGTTGAACCTCTTACACCAGGTTCGAACTACGCAGACCTGATCTCCTCTTCAATAGGAGTACGTAGGCATCCATTCATGGTGCGGTCTAACCCCCTACCAAAACACAAACCATTGTCAACGGGTATTGGGATTCTCTTTCAATCCATTACATTTCATTCGGCTTCAGACCAAATGGATGGAATTACCTGAACTCCTCCCAAATAGGAGATTCGGTGACCATCTAAGCTGCGGTCGTACCTCGAAGAGAAATAACAATCCATAAGAGATGGAATTAACTAGGCTTCTCCTAAATAGAAGTACTGGCGACCATCTGTGGTGCGGTCAATCTCAGAGAGGAAAGCCACACTCCTCTCCATATTTCCATTCAGAAACAAGTCCCAAGACACCAAAGATGGTAGGGATACATAGATCGATGATCCATTCTGAACTATCCAGAGACAGCTCAATGTCCATCCACCAAGGAAGAATTCAGAATACATCAAGACCACAAGCCCTGTAGCAGCAGGCAAAATATCCAGCAAATAGCAAGGCATATCTAAAAGGGAAGTGATCCAAAAAATATATTTCCCTGTCATATATAATGTTGTTTGATATATATACAATGTGAACTGTACATGACAAAATGGCTAAGCTAGTCTGTGCAGGTAAATACAAGCTCATCTACGAATCAGGGTACTTATGAGCTAGCAGGACCAACATGGCATCCCTCTCAGATGAAGGAGGTAAAGCTGTAGTCTCCTGGATAAGAATATCCACACGACCCAACAGATCTGTAGCCATCTGCATAATGACCATATGCTCATCGATATAAGCGCTCATCTCAGCGATCATACCAGTGGTAAAGGACCTCGCTGCAGTACTATCTGTGACAGTCACATCCCGGGCAGATATAGCACTATCTCGCTCAACTATTACTGCGTCTCTGTCTGATCTAGCCTCATCCCGCTCAACAACAGCGGCATCTCTACGAGCTAATGCCTCATCTCTCTCTAATAAAGCGGTGTCCCTCACATCAAGAGCAGTCGACATCATAGATCGAATCTGGTCTCTCTCAAAGGTCATCAGATGAAGACTCTGCTCTAAATCTTTGTCTTAGAGTCTTTGGATCACAAAAGTACTGGTACTAGGAGAATTCAGAAGAAATGCTAGCAACCGAACAGCGGTATCCTCCTCGATGTGGATATCAATGTCCTCTATAGGCTCTACATCGTCTGACTCAATCTCCGGTACTGCAAATATTGATGCAGCCGATAAAACCTCCGTCTCCATCCATGCGGAGTACTCTGCGGAATAACCGGGAAGATCGGGGAGAAAAGCGACTAGCTCACACTGATCCCAAAGAAGCGTATACGCGAGATCGGTCCTCTACCGAGAGGTATCGAGAAGTCGAGTCTTGACCTTACCCCCTCGAAAGGATGAAAATCTTGGGCCCGGTCAAATCTGCGACATCATAGCCAATGGATGATAAGTCGTCACGCCCTCAAGCCACCTAAAGGAGGAAATCCATGCCCGGAGCATGAGTAATGAAGCTGTATGGTGAGCAAAGCCCCGAGCACAGAAATATGCTAAATGGATCTCTGATATTTGCCAAAAATGCGGACCAGGACTGAGCATCTACACACTCCGATGGTTGAAAGGAATACGACATAGCCACCTCATGGGAGAAGCAATACCCGTGTCGTCTAAGGGTACCGACCGGTTGCAAGTGTGACATAAACCACACGTATAGCATGACCGAACTCCCAGTAAACACGCCTGACGGGTAAGTACTGTAGTAAGATGTTGATCGCAGGGTCTCTGCCACGATCATGGGTACAATGGTACGACCCTCCCTGAGAGCTCTCACAGCCATAATAACTCCTATGTCTATCTCATCCATGTATCGTGACATATACACGTATAACAGTACACAAAGCATCAGTACGTCAACTCTGGCCAAACGCCAATGATCCTCCATCACGGTGAAATCCCCTGAATGTCGTGAGTAGCTATCCTCCGCACCAAATCTGTCATACAGAAAACGCTGAGAGATCACATGGCCAGATGTCAGCTCATCTTGTACCACTCTGCACCTCAACCCTATGAGAGTCATGAATCGTCTACTCATGTCTCCCAAAGCCATGTGTACGTAAGGTCGGTCTAGGGGCAGCATCGTCAAACGAGCATACTCCTCCAGAGTAGGAGTCAACTAATGGGTGCCAAAGCGAAATACCTGCCTATCAGGTAGCCAGTGCTCTATCATCCCGTCCACGAATCCTGCAGGAACCTGAAATACCAAAATTGTCATGGTATGCTGCAGCAACAAATCTAAAGTCACCTTGTCCGGCGGTGACATGTTATCGTACCACGATCGCATACCTAATGCCACCACTGACGGTGGGGTATGATCTATCTGACTAACTCGTCGAAGAAGACATCTCATGCGGTAGTGTCATAAGACCATCCAGGGTCAATGCTAGAATATCTCTGGACATACATACATATGCATAACATGATACATGCATAATAGATAATGGATGGCAATATAATATAAGGAATAAAAAACGGTGCATACATTCCTAAATATATCATCTTCTAATACATCAGCTCTATACAGCTACAAGTACATGAAAATGGGGCACAGACACCCTACTACTAACAGAGGCCTATCAAAAGATATAGCGAGAATGGGGAACAGCCACCCAATATCTAACAGAGGCCTATCAAAAGATATAACGAGAATATACATCAGAAGAAGACCAGGGTCTCGATGTCCACGTGCTCAATCCTGTCCACCTGATGTAACTCCTCCTGAGTCACTGGATCTCTATCAACAGGGATATCAGGCCTATAAAGGGGAGGATCTGCACCGGCAAAACCAAATGGGTCGTCTGAGGGGCCAGCACCTGAGCTGGAAGGAACAAATGTCTCCGCCTCTGCTGGATCTCTGTCCAAATACCGAATAAATATGTGTGCCTGATCCAACTGCCGGGTCAAGCTATCGATCTAGGTCAGATGAGTCGGAGCTCGGACACAAGCCACCCAATTCGTCATCATCAAAAATCATGGAACCATGTCCCCCATAAACTGTGTAGCACGGATCGGGCCCCAATAGTCTTGAGGGAGCCACCAAATACCGGAATATCTCCTGAGTACATGGACCCTCTGATAAATCAAAATCGTCAACTCCCAACAATGGAATATCAGTGGCGGGTGACTGTGATACAGGCCAATAACACCTGACAGGAGGCAAGATTGGTAAACGAATCTCCCATGTGGTGCTCCTAATAGCACGCTCTCCTAAATAGAGCTCCCAGCCTCCATCGATGAAAAGAGGAAATCTCTGAGTGGAAATCAAATACTCTACTCCAATAGGGTGTCCATCCTCAAAACCAATGATCAAATGATCCCCTGAGTATGGAAGCCATGTGATGGCGTCAGTCGTCAGCAACTCCAGCTACATACGGCAGTGAGCGAAGCCCTCGGATACAGGGACCTCTGGCAAAATAGAATGGTACCATCGTCATCCTCGTGGATAGGTATCTAAGCCTAACACACTCACAGGACGCAAACATGGAAGCCTCTCATAGGCCCAAAACTGCCAACACAATGGCAAAACATCTGCTATCAGTAAACACTCTTAACCTATGAAAGGAAAAGATAAGAGAAATACTCACCAGCAGAAATGGGTAAAATCCTAGCCAAGCCTCGGTCAAACCCTATGAGCGCAGACACATGCCCCGGAGGAAATAGGAAAAGGTGTAAGAGCCCCAGTCATACTCTCCTATACGGTCCACATCGCGTGTGGCGCTGACCAGAGCGAAAGATACCGTGGAAGAGTTATCTGCTATGAAGCAGCCTCGAATGATTATCAGGAACAATGGCCACATAACGCAATCCCTGATCCTGACATCATCAGGCATAGGCTCACTCAATAGCCCACTCATAATATCTATGCTCAAAGGACCTTAACGGACAGTCCTACCTTTGAACGCACCCGTCGAAACTCCTAAAAAGGACCGAACGGCAGTAGGGGTGATGTTCGTCATGCAAGGCACTGGCTCCCCTCCAAACTCCATACCTGTTATAAATCGCCAATCCATAGGCATCATCATTACCTCGTAATCCAGCAGGTAGAGTGACTGAGTCTGATGAAACCATCACTTAGACAACGCCCTGAGGTAACCCCAGGGACAACGACGGGGAAGGATGGAGAAGAATGCCCCAAATCCCCACTCATGCACTACTGCTCTATAATCAGGATGAAGTGCCTGGTACATGGAGTGGATGCTAAACTAGTTCCCCCGAGGCTGTGTAAAACCTGGAACCTGCATGAAAAGCAGATCAACATCAGAATCCTTTTAATCCTCATCAATAGGAAAGAAAGAAGATAAAGTCTAACGTCATACCACGTTAGCATGCAAGTACATCGATGGGTGTCTACCCAAATCACCTAGCAACTCTGGGATCACCACGTGGATGCTCGGAAGCTCCCTGCGAGGGATATATGCAGCAGGAGCGGGATCCTCAATATCCACCTCCTCGTCCTCGACGTCCCTGAACCTCTACACGGGCGGGGCGAATCACGACCTCCACCAACCGACGAGGTCGTGCGACGAAAGTAAGGGGATGAGGCACTTGAAGCCCTCTCGCCAGACGCCGTAAGTGGTCCTATAAGAACCGCTTTCAAATTTATCCGAATCTATAATATCTGGACAACAAATCTCCAAATCACCTCAGAAAGGGTGTGGTATTTCCTTACCTGGAGCTTTCTAAAATGCATTATATGACTATATGCATGCATGCATTTACTTTAACATATAATAGAGTTAGAATGCATGACTACCCAATGCCTACATTTGGAAAAAAATTTCCATAGTCCCCTTTGAAAATAGGACTATCCCCATGCATGCAGGCATGTCTAGGTGGCCATTCAGTAGCACACCTGTCCCAAAGTCATATACCTAATATATGCATTAAAAATCAAAATTATCATACATAAGGCCAACCTCAATGCTATGAGTATTTTGCCTTCCTACCTTTTGCTCATTGGACCTCAAATAGGACAAAAAATAGCAGAAAAAAGGTGCCAATTTGACTGTCTCAGAAGTCAAATTTTTTTACATCATTATGTTCAGCATGGTTTAATACTAACATGTAATATCTTGAATATTTTTTATCAAGTCATTTGTGCATACATAATCACTACTATGTGTTTAGATGCATTTCGTGCAATATCTCACAATCTAACGGACAGAAACTGGAAAAAAATACATACATACGTTACCAGGACAGTGTAGAACACTTGTACGGTGATAGAATTTGCAGAAAGCAGCCCGAACTCAGCAGATCTGAAGATGGCTCACGATTTTGTCCTAAGCGAAGCAAGTAAGAAATGAATCTGCAAAGGCATGCTGCTGGATTTATCATCCACGCCTGGCCGCAGGCTCACCTGCGGCTGCAGCAGGTGCACCTACGGCTCCTCCATGTGGGTCCCAGCCCTCCGGCTCGGTCCAGTTTGAGTTGAAACGGAATTCTTATAAGCTAGAAAGGTCAAATCGGGAATAAAAATGCCACACGATTGAGCAAAAACAATCCTGGTCTTCTCAGATGAGACTTTGAATCTGCACATCACTCATTGGTAGTCGCCTGAACACAAGGTATACTCTGCCGATGACCTCAGTAGTCACAAATCATATATGGCAATACCTTAGACAGGTCCGATGCCGCCGACTTCAGGTCGTTACCCTACGTGATTCCCCGACAGGGGTTACAATGTGATTCCTCGACGGGTTACAACGTGAGTCCCCAACGGGGGTTACAACGTGAATCCCCGACGGGGGTTACAACGTGAGTCCCCGACGAGGGTTACAACGTGAATCCCCGATGGGGGTTACAGCGTATATCTTCGGCGGGAGTAGCAACACATGATCAGTCGTTGACTCATATATCAACGAAGGTCAAGAAACCTTTACGTCATTTCAGCCGATAGCGTTTAAACCTGTCAAAGCTATAGAGCTATTTGAGGTTTTCATACCCAGCTGCTCATATTCCCCAACGGATCCCCGACGGGGGTCACAACACAATGCTCCATTGATCTACACGTCAGCGAAGGTCAAGCAGCCTCGACTATCTACTCACAGAATCTCAGCTGTTGACTCACATGTTAACGAAGGTCAGGCATCCCTGACAGCATTTGTTGTTGGCAGTAAATCCAACAGAATCGTGACATATCCTGGCGATACTAACCAGGAAAAGGTCAACATTATCACAGAGGATAGATGATGGAATATGTTATACACATCCTCAAACAGATCAAGCTTTATCCCCACAGACCTCTTGTACATAAGAGGTACCCCTTCAGGATCAAGTCGTTATCAAGAACACGGGAATTTGGTGATAACTCCAACATCAACATCCTAACAGATTTGGCTTGCACATCAGATCTGGTCAATATTGCTAATCCCCAGTTGAAGCAACAGGGAGCCAGTAATCATCCCCAGCATGTTGGGCTACAACCCCGCACACATGCATCATACATTTGCATCATGTTGCTATCCATAGTACCATGTCTAACTTGTTGCGTTTCAAGTGTCTAGGATTCTTTATCCTACCCATGCATCACCATGCATGAGTATGATAAAGAGGGGCATCTGTAGACATTCGAAATTTTCTGTACTACTATTACTAACATTGCAGGAGGACAGATTCGTCTTTTAAGAGAGAACCCTGAAAGACAATCCAAATTCATCCCTGATACTACCGGAAGTGAATCGTCAACCCCGGATAGCAATCTGGGAGTAACAGGTTCAACCTCGGATTTAACCCTGAGACCTGTAGATACAATATCGGAACACACACCGAAGAAGACCGATTAATCTCGGAGATGACCCTGAGGTATCCAGTCTCAGTCCCAACCATGGGAATAGACACCAACCTTGGTGATAACCCCAAGGAATGTAGTTTCAGAGATAACACCAGAAATCCTTATTTCAAATGCCATCAGCTTTAATCTCGGCACTCACAACGAGATACACTGTACCAACCCGGAAATAACATCAGAAAGACAGGCACACCTCAAAGATGACAATGAGGACCTTCAACAAATGCAGCAGTCCAATCTCAGCGAAGTCTAAGCAACGTCTGCTTATCGGCCCAATCCGGCAGTAACACCGGTGAGGGGCAACATCGTCATCTCGTCCAAAATGATGCCACGTCACGTCTTTACGTAATAATGTCCCACAAGGCTAACCAATCCCGAGTGACTATTGTACTGGGTAACGGATGAAAGTTGAAGCTTGAAGACCGGAGGGCATCGTCCCATCTTCAAAGACTTTGTACAAACTCTAATCCCATGCCATCGTACAACTCTCGACAACGGTGGTCCGAAATAGGTCCTGAATACCTCAAAACGGATGCCCGGATTGTACTTCTCAAAATTCGAGTGGACATTACAAAGATTGCACGAGTGCACGTGCTTGAGATGACCGACCCAATGAATCCCAGGCCGACCCGACCCCCCTCTGGTACACCTGCGGCTCAGCCGTAGGTACACCTGCGGCACATATTGCCTATAAATAGAGGGCTTGGGGTGATGATTTTTATGAGAAAAAAGACGGGGAAACCCTGCAAAATTTTCTCTCTGACTTGCCATACGATGTATTTTCCCACTTTCAAACACACAGTGAGCACATATATAGCCTCTTTGTACCCACAAAAGCCCAAGATTACCCACTCTAAAGATATAGAAGCCTTTTTATCAGTCAGCTGTAAGCCTTCTCAGACACTTTAGAGTCTTTCTCTTCATCTTTGCACACACCCTTCTACACGTTAAGAGTCGTGTTGCTTGCTTTTGCCCTTGACTTGATGACGTGATTTCATTCGATCAGATATATATATATATATATATATATATATATATATATATATATATAACTGTCTGCGGGACTTTGTTCGATGAACCTGAACTTGATGCAAAGCGTTTATCCGCTTTTATATATATATTTTATATATATCAACTGTAGTGTCGAACTTTGATCGATGAGCCTGAACTTGATCCAGTGCGTTTATTAAACTTTTATATATATATATATATATATATATATATATATATATATATATATGCTTATATATATGAATTGTGGTCTAACTATGTTCGATGAGCCTAGATTTTCCATCCTGCATGCATTTATTGCTTATATATATATATATATATATATATATATATATATATATATATATATATATATATATATTTATTTATTTGTCCTGCACTCGAGTTCCCTTCGTGGCAGTTGATCGCTTTTACAGCTTTCTTTACATTCCGTCATGCTTGGAGTTTACTTCGTGGCAGTTGACCGTATTTACAGCTTTTAATAGCTTTATTTACATTTCTGATTCCCCATGGAGGTGCTTCGTGGTTGGTGATCATGTCTGTATATATATATATATTTATCACTTTTATATATATACCTGCTTATTGCTTTTATACAAATTGCAATATTCTGTGCGCCTAGGAATCATGTGATCACAGATTCATCCCATCGGATCTAGATTCAGATCCCGTGATGGACATTTTCAGCTGTAAGCAGCTTGTAAATTATTCTGCGATGTTTGTACTCCCTCAGATGGTTTCCATACCCACGAGGAAGTCGGCATTATTTTTGTACATATTATTTTTCGTACGGATGCCTCGCATTCGTCAAATAAAATCAATTCAGCAGCTCACTTAATAAAAATGGAAGTGTAAAAGGTCTCAATTCCTATTGAGCATCAGGGTTTAAAAAACCTCTTTTATAAAACATCATTGCCATATCTTGCTAAAAACTGAATTTTTACACAAATTTAAATCCTGTGTATATAGGTTCGAACGAGGCCTCGCACAACTTTCATATAACAGCACATTGACTATATACACAGGTAGTGCGAGGCCTCGTTCGCACCTATAGGTGCGTGTGTGGATTAATGTGCAATTATTTGGAAGTAGTGTGAGGACTCGTTCGCACCTATATACACAGGGTTTGAATTTGTTTAAAAATTCCATTTTAACAAGATATGGCAGTGATGTTTTATAAAAGAGGGTTTTCAAACACTTTTGCTCAATAGTAATTGAGACCTAGTACACTCCCATTTTTATTAAGTGTTCGGCTTGATTGTTTTTAATTTTCGAGATGCGAAGCATCTTCAAGAAAATAATATATAAAATAGTGTCGAACTCCTCGTGAGTATGATAACCATCTGAGGAAATCTGAACACCGTGAATAAATTTACAAGCGGCTTACAGCTGAAAATGTCCATCATGGGAACCAAATCTAGATCTGTAAACTGAATCTGTGATCACATGATTCCTAGGCTCAAATGATGCCACAATTGATAATAAAGCAGTAAGCAGGTATATATATAAAAGCTGTAAATATATATATATACAGACATGATATGCCGTCACGAAGCACCTCCATGGGGGATCATAAATGTAAATAAAGCGGTAAAAAGCAATCAACCGCCACGGAGTAATCTCTAGGCGTGACGAAAAGTAAATATAGCTGTAAAGATGGTCAACCGCCACAAAGTAAACTCCATTGGGACTAGATGTAAATATATATATATATATATATATATATATATATATATATATATATATATATATATATATATCTGATCCTGGGATCAAGTGCATACCCTTATCTTACTCACTCAAGTGCTCACCCCCATTTGAGCAGCGGTTTGGGTTATATATAATCGTCGTAAATACATACTTTAAGCGACGCCATATGTTGTCCGTCACTAAAAGTATGTAGGCGATGGTTGTATGACCAAAAACCGCCGCCTAAAGGGAGGTGAGCACGAGTGAGTAAGATAAGGGTATGCACTTGATCATCATATATATATATATATATATATATATATATATATATATATATATATATATATATATTAAAGCAAAAGAACGCCCTCAGGATATAAAATCCAGGATCATCGAATGAGTTCGACAAGCAGTTTATATATATATACATATATATATATATACATATATATATATACATATATATATATACACAAAAGCAAATAAATGCTCCAGACTGATGTCTGGGCTCAATCGATGCATAACTCGATAATGTTAGTCAATATATAAAAAAATATATATATTTATATATATGTACAAACTAAAATAAATCCACGGACCGAAGTTCGGGCAAACACACGCAACACGACTCTCAACGTGAAGAACAGTGTGTGCAAAGATGAAGAGAAAGGCTTTAAAGTGTGTGAGAAGGCTTATAGTGGGCTGCCAAAGAAGACTTCTATATCTTTAAAAGGATGAACACTCGGCTCTCGCCGGTACAAGAGTAGCTATATGTGAGCTCACAAGTGTTTAAAATGAGAAAGCACTCAGTGTAGGGTGAGTACATAACAAATTTCACAGGGCTTCCTCGCCTTTTTCCCTTACAAAATGGCCACCCCAAGCCCTCTATTTATAGAGGGGGGAGCTGCAGGTGTACCTACAGCTAGGCCGCAGATGTACCTGCGGCTGGCCGGGTTACCCCAGGCTTCGCGCATGTACGTGCACGCATGGGCTATAATGTACGTGCACGCATGGACTATAATGTCCGCTCGAACTTTCAAAATTGCATTCCGGGCATCCGACTGAGGTATGTAAGACCTATTTCAGACTGCCGTTGTCAAGAGTTACGCAATGACATGGGATTAGAGGTTGTACGAATTCAGGAAGATGGGACCATGCCCTCCGGTCTTCAAGCTTCAAATTATATCCGTTATCATGTATAATAGTCACTCGGGATTGGACATCATTGGTTCTTATGGGACATTGCTATGTAGAAATATGTGTATTAAAATGTTGAGATGATGTGATGTGGCGTCAAGGTGGCAAGATGATGACTTTGCCCCTCACCGGGGTTATCGTCGGTTTGGGCTGATAAAGCAGACATTGCTCAAGGTTATCTTTGAGATTGGACTGCTACAAGTGTTGAAGGTCCTCAGTGTCATCTTTGAGGTGTGCATGTCTTCCCGGTGTTATCTCCGGGTCTTGTACTGAGTGCCTCGGTGTGAGTGCCATGGTTGAAGCTAATTGTATACATTTGAAACAATCATTTCTGGAGTTATCGCCGGAACTGCATTACTTGGGGTTATCTCCAAGGTTGGTAGCTGCTACTCCTAGTGTTGGGACTGAGACTGAATATCTCGGGGTTATCTCCGAGAGGGATCGATCTTTTTTGGTGGAATTTCCGGTATTATAAATGCATGCCTCGGGGTTATCTCCGAGGTTGGACCTGATACTCCCGGTGTTTGTCCCGGGGTTGAGGCTGACTTTTCGGTAGTATCCGGACTGGATGTGAGCTGTCTTCCAGGGTTATCTCCGAAAGACAAATCTGTCGTCCTGTAATGTCAGTCACAGGTGTGTAGAAAATTTTGAGTGTCTACACCCTCATTTCAGAATCTACCGTAATGCTGAAAATATCTACATTCCCTACTATCTCTTAGAAAAGTTAGATAGTAGAAAGGCCACACCAAATCCCACGATCGTAGAGGTCTCATATTATGTGATTGCAAGTGATCAAGCTCACCCTGATACCCAAACATCAAACCCCACATTCAGTACTCCAAGTATTAATCCTATAATACCCTCTGATATCCCCACTTCATCTACCAATGATCTCTTGGACATTTTCACTGCCTTTGAAAATATTTACAAAAATGAGAAACTAAAATCAACTGCCCAAATTCCTAAAAATCTTGAGTTGTTGAAAAACTCTAAAGAATTGGTTGAGAAATTTTCCTATATTATTGAGGAAGCAAAGAGCCTGTCAGAAGGAGAGGACAATGAGTTCCACAAGAAGCTTCAAGCAACCATCTCAGATATATCCAATAAGCTTCATCAGAGAGATCAAATCTATTTGGAATCTATCGAGCAACAAAGGAAAAAAGCCCTGCAACTTCAGAAGAATAGTGAAGAATCTATTTTGTCTCTCTCCGAGAAAATAGATACCCTCAACCAGTCTCTTTCCCGACAACTAGAGCTTAGCCAGCAGGAGCTAAAGATTGAAGTTGGAAATTCATCCTACCTTCTTAAACAGCTTATGACCAATGTCCAACATCTCTCTCAAGTGATTGATGACAAAAAGGGGGAGAAAAAGAGACAATCAAAGAGACATAAGAAGAGACGAATGGAGATACAGGAGAAAAGAAATGGAAAGATGAAGGCAAAGTAGAAAGAAGAAGACTCATCATCTGAGGGGGAGCCAAAAGAAGATGAAGCAATAAAGCCATCATCTAAGGGGGAGCATGTGAAGCCTCCAAATCTGGGTATCTTCCAACCCGATAAATGGTGTTACACGGTGCTACTGTTCACACATGCATTCAATTAAAATACCTCAATAGAGTGAATATGTCTTCTATATATTATATAATAATAATTCCCTTCCCAGGTTCTTTGTAACCATTATATATGTTCTTCGTCATAGTATCAAATTAATACAAAAGTAATACTATTATATTACAAAGATAACTACTTGTCCGCCTTAGCCTTCCCTTTATCCTTACTGGATCCTTCGGTCCGTTCATTTTTAGCTGCATTCATATGGTTCAAGCAAGGGTGAGCATAACTAGCTTAACAAGTATAATAGTTATAGTCGAGCAACATGCTGGAATCATATGAATATATATCTTCTATAACTGAATCAATAGTTATGAAGTACTATGGATAATTCAAAATAGCACTTATCTTTTCTTTAAAATGTTTAGCGTTGAACACCATTAGTTAAACATTTAGTTTGGTCAAAGACCTTGAGCATTTCATTCTTTCTTCCTTTAAAAATGGCAACCCGACACTAAGTCCGTAAGTCCGACATTTCTTACGAGCACGTAAAGGTGATCATCCTATAGTACTTTATGTTGTACAACACTACTACATTAAACATTTCTTCGTTTAAGTTTTGGCAACCTCACGTGCTAGTCACTTTACGACAAAACATTTGGTTGTTTATACTCAATCTTTCTTTGAATCCATACCAAAACAGTTGGCACACGATATCAATGTCAACAATATTTTGATAGATTGTAATTGAAATCCACAAAATATTCTAAGTTTAGTCTAGCCGAAGGAAATGGCTTCGACTTCTTTGTTACGTCAATTCATGCGTAAGATACATGAATCATAAATCTTGTCCAAAATAAACATAGACAAGGGTTAGAAAACTTGCCTTTAGCGTCTGCTACTGTTAATTCACTTTCCTTGAGGGTCTTTAAAGATTCTACATCACATAATTACATAACATACCACATTTGACAACCCCGGGAGTTTCAGTTTCAACCTCGGAGATAACCCCGAGGAATGCAATTCTAGTTCCGAAGACAACCCCAGAATCTTCAGTTTCATCTCGGAGACAACCCCGAGATCTTCAGTTCCAATCCCGGAGACAACCCCGGGAGATAGAGCCCAAACCTCCGAGACAACCCCGAGGCATGCAGTTGCAGTTCCGGAGATAGCCCCGAAAATGCTTGTTTCAAATCCCTACGATCAGCTTCAACACTTGGTGATAGCCCCGAGGCACTCAGTTCAAAACCCACAGATAACCCCTGGAGGATAGGCACACCTCAGAGACAACCCTGAGGACATTCGGCACTTGCAGCAGCCCAATCTTAGAGAAAACCCTAAGCAACGACTGCTAAATTATTCCAAAACGTAGATAACCTTGGTGAGGGGAAAAATCATCATTTTTCCACATCGATCCCTCGTATCGCCATCTCAACAACATTTCAACATACATTTAACACATGAATGTCCTACAAGAACCAAATAAATCCAATCCTGAGTGAGAACTACACAAGACAACACACTGAATAGAATTTGAAGACTTGAAGACTTAGGGCATGGTCCCATCTTCCTGACTTCGTACAGCCTCTACTCCCATGTCATTGTATAGCTCTTGACAACAGCATGCTGAAAAAGGTCTTATACATCTCTATCTGATGCCCAGATTGAAGTTCTAAAAGTTTGAGCGGACATCACGTTGCACGCATTCACGTACTTCGAGATGACGAGGGCCCGCAGAGCCCGGTGCACCCCGGACAGCCGCAAGTACATCTGCGACTGCTGCAGGTAAACTCGCGGTTCCCCCTCTATAAATAGATGGCTTGGGGTGGCCATTTTGCTTAAGAAATCGGCGAGGAAGCCCTGTCCAATTTGCTTTGTACACACTATAAATTGAGTGCTTTCTCATTTCAAACACTTGTGATCTTATATTTGGCTACTTTTTACCGGTGGGAACCGAGTGTTCATCCATTTAAAGCTATTGAAGTCTTCTTTGGCAGGCCATTGTAAGCCTTCTTGCTTTATTTAAAGATTTTTCTTCACTTCTTGCACACACTATTATTCACGTTGAGAGTCGTATGTGTGTATATGTATGTCCCGTCACCATCATGTGGTTAATTCTTATATATATATATATATATATATATATATATATATATATATTTACAGCTTTTATATATATAAATTTTTACCGCTTTCATATAAATTACTACATCATGTGAGCCTAGGAATCATGTGATCACATATTCATCTCATCAATCTAGATTCTTGTTCCGTGATGGACATTTTCAAATTGTCACGTGGCTTTGTAAATTATTCACGGTGTTTGAATTTCCTTAGATGGTTCTCATGCCCACAAGGAATTCGGCACTGCGTTATTTCTTGTTTTATCGAGGATGCTTCATATCTCGAAAATAAAAGCAACTAAGACGAACATATAATAAATGGAAGTATCAAAGGCCTCAATTACTATTGAGCACAAGGGTTTGAAAAAACCTCTTTTACAAAACATCACTGATATATCTTTTTAAAATTAAACTTTTATACAAAATTCAAACCCTTTGTATATAGGTGCAAACGACGCATATCACTACTTTCAGATAATTGCACATTGATCTACACACACACACATTCAGATAACAGTTAAATTGAAAAGTTGTAGTCACCGTGGTAACACAGATGTCGGGGGCTGCCTAACACCTTCCCTCCGCATAATCAGGCTCCTGGACCCTGACGAATCTCGGTTTCACAGAACAGTCAAATAGTATCACATCACTAGGTCAATGTGCAAACCTTTTCTCGTTTGAGTTGGTGCAACCATTTAAAAATACCAACTGGCGACTCTTACAGTCCAATCGTCGACATATACATGTCGGACCTAACATGAGAACACCAAAAGACAAGAATAGAAAAAGGACAAATAAAAATCTCGGAGTCGATAATTCCTATAGTGAAAATAACTAGACTATGGGTCATTAAGCTTAATCTCAAGGGCTACACAAGGTAAATAGATATATGTCTATTCTATTATGCAATATATGCTCTCATTCCCATAGGCAAGGTCATAACGGGTGTTATTATATTTTAGGGTTAGGAATTAAATTCCATTTACCAATTTCCATTAATACCTATATCGATTTCTTTGTCAAGCAACTAATAAATTTTGTAACGCCCAAGAAAATCGGATCTTTAATGAATTAAATTTTTATTAGATTATGTGGATTAAATGAATTTAATTGATTGATTATGTGAGTAAGATATTTGAAGGTCGTTCTATGACCTAGAATGTGTGGATTCGGTTAGTATTCTGGCTATGTGATAGGATTAATTATTTTGAATTACCAAGACGAAAATAAATGTTTTTCGAGAATTTTTCGTAAAAACACTATTCATTCGATGTCGCTCGGAGATTTGGTTTCAAATTCCGAGAAATGCATAATGGTACAATATGAAGACGTAATGGAATATCCAATGATATTTCAGTTATGGCAAACGAAGTTTTCGCTTGCGGACTTAAAACCTAAGGGTTAGTGAAAGTGATTTCTGAGAAGAAAATGTAATGCGTATAATGATTAGAAGTATTATATGTATGTTATATGAGTATGGTATGACTAATAGTATGACGTATAATATGAATATCGTATGAATAATAAACGAAAAGAATATGTGAGTTATACGTGTAGAATACAATGAGTTCTTATTGCATTTTGAGTTAAGGACTTTGTATAATCCAATTGGACTTGGATTTATATCAAGCCCAATGAATTGTGTAATCAAGCCCGAGTTAAGGCCCACTATTAAGTTAATTCAAGCCTGATCCAAGAAACCAAACTGCGGATCGAACCAGCGGGTCACGGGGTGGGTAAAACCCATGGGGCAACCCATGGGGAGAACCATGGGCATGTGGACCGGCCACTTGGCCACCAAGTAAAGTGATTACTTGGTGGCTAAGTTGTTAAGGAGGTGGGGAATAGTAAGGAGGTGGCCAATGGACAATTTTTCCCTCCATTTGGTTTGCCTATAAAAAGAATGCTTAGGTTGGTCATTTGATGTTTTAAAAACTTTGTCCAACATATATTGAGAAAGAGAAAGAGCTAGAAACAAGTAATCAATCTACTTTAAAGCAAAACATAAGAAGTTTATCAAGAACGCGAAGAACAAAAAGGTAATTTTTCGTAAACGTTAGTTTTTAAACTTTTCGATTTCTTTCTCGTAGAGAACCGTAGATTGGTGGACCATGTCTAGTGAGGAGGAATAATGATGGCTATTAATGATGAAAACATTGATAAGTCATGTTTAAGTAGAAATCATAAGAGTTTACGTAAGTTTAAACCGTAGAATCTTTGAACGTTAACTTGGTTGTTGCTGGACAAATTGAAAACCATCATAGATAGGGTATGTGAATCTTTCTTGGTTAGGATGTTGATGATGAATCAATTGAGTGTCCTATTTGATTTAGCATATAGAACACGAGTAACGAAGTTATGACGAATTTTGCAAAAATAGACGTTAAACGTCGAACACGTAGAAATCTCGGATTAGTAGTCAAAAGTTGTCGTGTGACTTGGAAACTTCAGTTTTCAATGTCAACATGTGAGATAGTGCATTCAAGAGTCGTGTGTAGACACTTAAACTTTTGTGCATACCTGTCACTGACATTGCAGGAGGGCAGATTCCTCTTTAAGAGATAACCTTGGAAGACAACTCATATCTAGTCCAGATACTACCGGATGTTCATTTTAAAGCCCGGAACACACACCTGGAGTATCAGTTCCAACCTCGGAGATAACCCCGAGAGACATGCAGTTCCAATACTGGAAATTCCACCAGAGAAAGCCGATTCATCTCGGAGATAACCCCGAGATATTCAGTCTCAGTCCCAACACTGGGAGTAGCAGTTACCAACCTTGGAGATAACCCCAAGGAGTGTAGTTCCATAGATAAGCCCGAAAATGCTTGTTTCAAATGCATGAAATCAGCTTCAACCTCGACACTCACACCGAGGCACTGCATACAAGACCCGGAGCTAACACCGAGAAGATAGGCACACCTCAGAGATGACACTAAGGACCTTCAACACTTGCAGCAGTCCAATCTCAAAGATAACCCTGAGCAACGTCTGCTTTATCAGCCCAAACCGGAGATAACCCCGGTGAGGGGCAAAGTCGTCATCTTGCCACCTTGATGCCACATCGCACCGTCTTAACATTTTATACATACATTTCTTCACAGCAATGTCCAATAAGAACCGAGGAGGTCCAATCCTGAGTAACTATTACGTAGGGCAACCGATATAATTTGAAGCTTGAAGACTGGAGGGCATGCTCTCATCTTCCTGACTTCGTACAACCTCTAATCCAATGTCATTGTGTAACTCTCGACAACGGCGGTCTGAAATAGGTCTTACATACCTCAGTTGGATGCCCGGATTGCAATTCTGAAAGTTCAAGCGGACATTACAGTGCATGCGTGCATGTACTTTGAGACGACAGGACCCACAAAGCCCTGGGCACCCTGGGCAGCCGCAGGTACATCTGCGACTAGCCGTAGGTACACCTGCGGCTCCTGTTGGGTAAAATCTAGTTACGCACAACATGCAAGTATGCTTGGTCAACAAGTAATAAAGTGAAAGTAGATTATCGTTCCTACGAGGAATTGTTTAATAAAAATCACCAAGTACTAACCCGTAGCCAACTCAATCTTATTTAAACGAATGAATTTCAATTTATAATTAAACAACTATTAAATTCTACTAGTTAAATTAAGATTACGAAGATTTAAGATCACAACTTCACTTATTGCTTCATTTAAGTTAGCACACTTCTCATCAATTATTTTCTATCTTGAATTGTTAATCAAGAACACTAAAGCAGATAAAACCACCTCTCGATGCCTAATACCCATACTCACTTAAATCCACAGATGATAGAATTAAGCAAGACACCCTAATTAACTAATCCACTACATCTCTATGTGAATTACAATTAAAAATGATTTAAAGCACAAGTTCTCTACAAGATTACATATGGCGTAGAGGAATATCTCTATCCTAAACACGAATCATGAATTCCATATATGCAGAAATCAGAAACACATGCTATCATGATAAGATCTAAATCAATACTTCATCTCTCAAGTTCATATAGATTATCACGGTAATTGTTAGCTAGGAAATTAAACAATTAAGTCCAAATCACAATAGATAATCCTCACAATAGAACATAATAATTGATAGCGAAGCATATTAAAATAAACTACTCAATAAGATCCATCGTAATCTCAAAGAAAGAATTAGTTCATGATTATTGAATTAAAACTAAGAATCTACAATTGAATAATCAATAAAAGACACAGATAGAAGAAGATAAGAAGATAGAATCTATTATCTGTAGATTTGACGCTCCCTCCTTGCTCCTACTTTGAATCTTCAATGGTCTCTAAGTTGCTTCAATCTCCAAAACTCATTAGAACTATGATTTTGATCTAATTTACTATATTCTAATCTAATTGAATCCTCTATCTAGTCTCTAATCTCCTCTAATCCTTGTGATTCTCCTCCTTTTATAAGTCTCTTTAAATGTCTTTAAGTCCTTTTGGAAGTCCTCTTGGAAGTCCTTGAGTCAATCGGATCGAAACAATCCTTCTCGGACTCAACTTTGACCAAAATTTGCATTTTATGGGCTACCCCGCCGAGGCGGGGTCTAGGCTTGAAAAGGGCCGACCCCAGCGGGCAGGGGGCCTACTTTAAAGCTGGTACGCCCACCCCAGCAGCGGTTTTGTGAAGAAATATTTTCTACTCTAACGTCCTTTGGGAAAATGGCCATAACTTCTTCTTCTGAACTCCGATTTTGATGATTCAAGATGTTCCGAAAAGAGGAGACATAGATCTACAACTCTCATGTAAATGACCACCCAAAATAGTGACATTCGACATCCGTTGGTATAAATTTCATAACTCTTGCATCCGAACTCTGATTTGAATGATTCAAGTTATTCTGGAAAGCTAAGAAGAAGCTCGAAAATGTAATCTAAGTTCCAAGCCAAGAACATGAAATGAACATAAAAACCCAAAAGATGTTCGGATTTCTTTTGTTTGCAATTTCATACTAATCTTTACGATTTCAACTCCCAAGCATATAATCTACAAAATGAACACAAAATGCATGAAAAGTAACTACGAAACATGAGATTAAGCAAATAATTCAATTAACAGATACCGGATAAGTAGGTATAAAACCTACTTATCAAATACCCCCAAACTTAAACCTTTGTTTGTCCTCAAGGAAAAACATAAAACAACAATGCTATACAATGCAACTAATCTACATGCATATGAATCCAACAGTAATGACAGAAACATATCTATTAAACCGGCCTTAGAGAAATCAAGTAAACATGATAATACATCATATCAAAAAAAAATCATTAACTTCCCAATCAATCATCAAATCTTAAACTGTTATCACTAATATAGTGCGTGTGTGCTCCACAACAATGTTAACTGATATAAAATCAAATTTAACACATATTAAGTCTCTTCGAAGGCATTATACAGTGTAAACTCAAGAAATCCAAAAATAAGATAGATCCAACTAAAATCAAACAACTACCAATATCGAGGGTCAAAATGGGATACTTATGCTTTATTTTTCATCTACGAGGGCTTTTTGCTCTTATTTCCCGTTTTATTTATTCTTTTTTTTCTATTTTTTTCTTTTTCTTTTTCTTTTTCTTTTTGGATAGTGAGTGCATTTTACGCTCTATCTCACGCCTGTGTTTATGAGGAGTGCATTTCACGCTTCTTCTCGACCCACCACAGGACTCAATTTATTCAACTCGATATCTTTTTTTAGAAGCTTATATACCCCACTTTTTCCCCCAAACTTAGGTTCTTGCCTAATTCTTCACCTTCACTACCTATTCTTGTCATTCTCTTATTTAAACTAGTATTATCCTTTAGAGGTCCTTTATGTATCAATTTAAACTCAATCATTCAACACGTTGTTTTTACTGTGTTATCCTTGTTATACAAGTTTCAAACAGAAAAAGACTCAATTCATAACAAGAAATCAAATCAAAGCTCTAATGGTCAGTACTATACTTGTCTACCCAATTCCAATCTCATCATTGGCCAAAATAAACTTAAACTATCAAACAGCTGGACTCATGTAAGATGAACATAGTAATTAACTATTATTTTTGATTTTTGATTTTTTTTTTTTTAAGAAAATGAATGCAAAAACTAAATGTAACTATATGAACTACAATGTAAATAACTAACTATATGCAATACTAAAATGCTCTCAAACTTAATCTAGACATTGTCCTCAATGGCTGAAATAGAAAAAAGAAAAGCAGAGGACTTCCTTGAAAATATAGCAATCCTCCTCCTTGTCCGCTAAGTTTAGAGAATAGATTAGGCGCATGGAACAAATTGGGCACCACACTTAAATTTGACTTAAATAACCTTTTCATAATCTTTTGCCTGTCCCTTGAACCTCCAATACCTACAATTAAGAGAGACAACATGGATTAGAATATCACTTGGATTGGTAAGAGAACTTAATAAGCAAATTAATTCCTATCTACTAAATAAACTAGTAAAGCAAATAAATAGAAAAATTCATGGGTTGCCTCCCAGTTAGCGCTTGAATTATAGTCTTTCAGCCTGACTTTGTCTGGTCAACGCTATACAATTCCTCTTTGATAATTGAGGAACCCTCCATCCATCAGAAATAATGTAGCTTTTGGTAGGTTCCCATTTGTGATGGCTATCGAATTAGAGTCACATAGCATACTTTGTTTAAATATGTGCCCAATTGATAATGTTGAATAACTAGGTGCTTTTCCGTCCGTTGAGCCTATGATTCGATTGGGGCTTTGAGGCTTGGCAAGAACAACGGGCTCTTCTTCTATCTTCTCCTCCTTATCCCACCATGGCTTTACATTTGTACTAGCTCTCATGTCATAAAGAGCCTAGCCGACGATATGACTACCAAGCGGGCACGATTTTGCAAATCGAACTGAACCCTTGATCTTTGGTGGAGAAGGAACTTGGGGCACTAATAACATCGACTCATCCTCGTTGGTACTCATAGTTAGTTCTTCACCGACCTTATTTTCATTATCCCCACTTGTCTCCTTTTTTTCAACATCTCGTGTCTCATCCAGTTGTAGATTTAGCTCGGGTACTTCATCAACCTCGGAATCCTCATTATAACACCAATTGTTTTGAGGACAGTTGTTCAAGGCTTTTAGCATTTGATCCATCTGGTTCTGCATATTTTGAATTGATTTCTCTTGATTCTGAATTGATTTCTCTTGATTCTGAATTGATTGCTCTTGATTAATCCTCCTCTCCTCACTTGATGCTACGAACTTGGACAACAATTCCTCCAACCTTGAATTATCTGTCTTAGTCTCGGAAGCCATGTATTGAGGACCATTAGTTGAGGTAGTGATGAGTTATTCCATTCGATTATTAAAATTTTGGGTTGAGAACTCTTGGCTAATCCTCATCTCCTCTAGGTTTGCTAAGCCCTTCAATATTACATCCCTCAGATTTGGCTTTTCTTCTTGTGGCAATGGAGGTGGACATGAAAATTCCTGTGTGAATGTTGGATTTGGAGCATAGTATTGGTCTTCATAAGTATCACTCTATGATGAATTCGGGTGATACCCCCAAACTTGCTGATAGTTAGCATATGTATAATTGTTGAGGTATTCACCACCGTGTTGTCCCAGCCCAAAACTAACGGTGCATTGATGACTCAGATGATTACCAGCACAATAATTGTAATTAACTGCTATCCTTCGAGTACGTTGGGCTGCAACAACGTCCAACCTACTCGAAAGTGTCTCAAGCTGTGCTGATAATGCATAAAATGCATTGAGACAATCAATTTCTTCTCCCCTTGGCTGAGTCATTCTTGTATACGACCATTGATAATTAAATTCCGCCATGGTACCTGAAAAGAAAGAAAAATAAGAAGAGAATTAAAAAAGAAAAAAAAAATTTAAATTAAGACTAATTTGATTGAAGCTAATATTGACAACAATATATTAACTATTTCCCCGGCAACGGCGCCAAAAACTTATTGGGAAAAATCTAATTACGCACAACACACAAGTATACGTGGTCAACAAGTAATAAAGTTTTAGTAGAGTATCATTCCCACGAGGAATTATATAATAAAAATCACTGAGTACTAACCCGTAGCCAACTCAATCTTATTTAAATGAATGAATTTCAATTTATAATTAAACTACTATTAAATTCTACTAGTTAAATTAAGATTATGAAAATTTAAGATCACAACTTCACTTATTGCTTCATTTAAGTTAACACACTTCTCATCAATTATTTTCTATCTTGAATTGTTAATCAAGAACACTAAAGCAGATAAAACCACCTCTCGATGCATAATACCCATACTCACTTAAATCCACAAATGATAGAATTAAGCAAGACACCCTAATTAACTAATCCACTATATCTCTATGTGAATTACAATTAAAAAGGATTTAAAGCACAAGTTCTCTACAAGATTACATATGGAGTAAAGTCATATCTCTATCCTAAACACGAATCATGAATTCCATCTATGCAGAAATCACAAACACATGCTATCATGATAAGATCTAAATCAATAATTCATCTCTCGAGTTCATATAGATTATCACGGTAATTGTTAGCTAGGCAATTAAAGAATTAAGTCCAAATCACAATAGACAATCCTCACAATAGAACATAATAATTGATAGCGAAGCATATTAAAATAAACTACACAATAAGATCCATCGTAATCTCAAACAAAGAATTAGCTCATGATTATTGAATTAAAACTAAGAATCCACAATTGAATAATCAATAAAAGACACAGATAGAAGAAGATAAGAAGATAGAATCTATTGTCTGTAGATTTGACGCTCCCTCCTTGCTCTTACTTTGAATCTTCAATGGTCTACAAGTTGCTTCAATCTCCAAAACTCATTAGAACTATGATTTTGATCTAATTTACTCTATTCTAATCTAATTGAATCCTCTATCTTGTCTCTAATCTCCTCTAATCCTTGTGATTCTCCTCCTTTTATAAGTCTCTTTACATGTCTTTAAGTCCTTTTAGAAGTCCTCTTGGAAGTCCTTGAGTCAATCGGATCGAAACAATCCTTCCCGGACTCAACTTTGACCAAAATTGCATTTTACTGGCTACCCCGCCCCTACAGAGGTCTAGGCTTGAAAGGGGCCACTTGATGGAGCTAGGTGTAACAACCGAGAAATTAGGATCTTATTGTAAAATGATTTTATTAAATTAAATAATAATAAAATCATATTCTATGTGTTATCAAGATGGTTGTCATTGTATAACCTATTGATGTTAGAATGTCGTAGTATTTGAGCTACGTGGATGAATTAAAGTGTTTGAATTTCCAAGACGAAAATAAAAGTTTTCCGAGAAAGTTTCTGAAAAACACTATTCATCGGTATTTGCTCGGGATATATTTTTGAATTTCTGAGAAATACGTAATGATAGAATGACAAGGTAAGATGGATTATGTAATAAAAATCTAATTATGGTAATGTAATAATTTTCTTGTGGACTTAATTTATAAACTTTAAGTAAGGCGAAGTAGTAATGAATAAGTAATAATTGTATAATACTTAGGTATTGTACAAAGTAATGAAAACGAGTATAATACGAAGTATTATATGAGTTGGTAGGAAGGATGAAATATAGTATATAAATTCTATATGAATTAGAATATGAAAATAATACATAACCTATAAGTATATGTATTAAGTAATGTTAATGGACTTGGAAATATTGATTGGAATTACTACAAGTCCAAGTGAATAAAATGTTAAGGCCCAATTATTAATTAATGAACCAACTAGTGTTTATTAATGCAAAAGCCCAAAGATTTAGTTGGTCCAAGCCCAAGCTAGAGTCCAATGAATTAATTGACCCATGGGGCAAACCATGTTAATATGGTTTAACTTGGTAATCAAATTAAATGTGTAATGATCAAGTATTAGAAGTGGTGACCAAGACTTAGGAGTAACGGTCAAACCAAAGATAAGTGTTGTGCTAGACAAGTAATGAATAGTAAGGAGGTGGCTTAAGGAGGTGGGATGATTTAAAGACCAAACTACCCTAACCTTGCAAATTCTATAAATAGAAAAGGCTTACAAGCCATTTATTAATTGTTCAAACAATCCAATATTTCAAAGTGCTTAAGTGTTAGAGAGAATAAACTACAAATAAGTCCCTTTCATTTGTAAGAAGAAGAAGAAAGCTACCATACCAAGAATTCAAAAGTAAGACTTCTTCTCTAAATTATCTTCTATCTCTACCATGATAGGTTGATAAGAAAAGATAGATTAAGGAACATGAATAATAAGAATCAAGAAGAATGTGTAAGTCATGAACTTAAGCCACATAAGTTGATAATAAATCATTTGAACTTATAAAAGTTATAAACATATTATAAGTTAACCTAGAATGTTAGTATGAAAGTTATGAACTTGTAATGAGTTTATTAAGAGAAGTGATACAAGAACTTATATGATTATATGTATCATGTGTACATAAGTAAAGTTATATGTGAAGAACATGTAAAGTATGATGATTAAGAAACTTTAATTGTCACAAGTTATGATTTGGGGGCGCTACACTAGGGGCCTGCTTTGGAGCTGGTACGCCCACCCCGGCGGCGGTTTTGTGAGGAAATATTTTCTGCTCTGACGTCCTTTGGGAAAATGGCCATAACTTCTTCTTCTAAACTCCGATTTTGATGATTCAAGATGTTCCGGAAAGAGGAGACATAGATCTACAACGTTTATGCTTTGAGTGTTTCGAAATAAGGACTGGAGCAATGTTCAAAGTGGCTCTAAAGTGGCTGTTATGTAAATGACCACCCAAAACAGTGACGTTTGACGTCCGTTGGTACAAATGTCATAACTCTTGCATCCAAACTTTGATTGGAATGATTCAAGTTGTTCCGGAAAGCTAAGAAGAAGCTCGAAAATTTAATCCAAGTTCCAAGCCATGAACATGAAATGAACATAAAACCCCAAATGATGTCCGGATTGCTTTTCTTTGCAATTTCATACCAATTCTTTGCGATTTCAACTCCCAAGCATATAATCTACAAAATGAACACAAAATGCATGAAAAATAACTACAAAACATGAGATTAAGCAAATAATTAAAGTAACATATACTGGATAAGTAGGTATAAAACCTACTTATCAGCTCCCCCCTCTATAAATAGAGGGCTTGGGGTGGCCATTTTAAAAAAAAGGCGAGGAAGCTGTCAAATTTGCTCTGTACTCATCCTAAACTGAGTGCTTTCTCATTTTAAACACTTGTGAGCTCATATATAGCTTCTATTTGTACCGGAGGGAGCCGAGTGTTCATCCATTTAAAGATATAGAAGTCTTCTTTGGCAGCCCACTGTAAGCCTTCTCACACACTTTAAAGCCTTTCTCTTCATCTTTGCACACACCATTCTTCACGTTGAGAGTCGTGTTGCGTGTGTATGGCCGGACTTTTGGACCGTGGTTTCATTTCAGTTTATATGGACTAACATTATCCAGACATAAGTCTAGGCTCAATCGAGGCATAACTCGATAATGTTAGTCCATATAATATATATATATATATATATATTTATGTGTAGTCCCACCTGGAGTTTACTTCGTGGCGGTTGACCGTCTTTACAGCTTTCTTTATTTTTCGTCCCGCCTGGAGTTTACTTTGTGGCGGTTGATTGGTTTTACAGCTTTATTTACATTTCTGATCCCCCATGGAGGTGCTTCGTGGTGGTTGATCATGTTTGTATATATATATTTATAGCTTTTATATATATATATATATATATATATATATATATATATATATATATATCGCTTATTGCTTTCATATCAATTGCGGCATCATGTGAGCCTAGGAATCATGTGATTACAGATACAGGTTAATGGATCTAGATTGGGTTCCCGTGATGGACATTTTCAGCTGTAAGCAGCTTGTAAATTTATTCACGGTGTTTGGATTCCCTCAGATGGTTTTCATGCCCACAAGGAGTTCGGCACTACTTTGTACCTTATTTTCTCGAAGATGCTTCGCATCTCGAAAATTAAAAGTAATCCAGCCGAACACTTGATAAAAATGGGAGTGTAAAAGGTCTAAATTACTATTGAGCACAAGGGTTTGAAAAACCTCTTTTATAAAACATCTCTGCCATATCTTGTTTAAAACTGAATTTTTACACAAATTCAAACCCTGTGTATATAGGTACGAACGAGGCCTCGCACTACTTCCAAATAAAAGCACATTGACCCATACACACACACACATTCATATAACAGATTCTTGAAAAGTGGTGGTCACCGTGGTAACACGGATGTCGGCGGGTGCCTAACACCTTCCCTCCATATAATCAAGTCCCCGGACCCTAATGAATCTCGGTTTCACCGACCCGTTTAGCAGTGTAATATCACTAGGTTAATGTGCAAACCATTTCTTGGTTGTGTTAGTACAACCATATAAAAAACCAATTGGCGACTCTTAATAGTCCATCGTCGACATAATATATGTCGTACCTTTTTCACTTGTTTTTTCAAACAAATCTCACCTAACATGAGAACACCAAAGAACAAGTAACGAAAAGGGACAAATTAAAATCCCAACGTCGATAGGTGGCGACTCTGTTGGGGACACCAGTAAAAAGACTTAAGCCGCTATTACAATCTTTTCAAAACTATTGTATGCTTGTGTGTGAATGTTGCATTTACATTTATGATGAATGTGTACAAATGCATATATTTTACGGCGCTTAATGTTTTCCACTATATCTTTCTGTGATATATTAGTGCTTCACACATGTCATCATTTTAATAAACGGTGAGACGCGTTGTATGCGAATGTATGTTGTGTGGTTTCTCCACCAGAAGGCTATCCTATCGGTGTTTGATTACTGGACTCGTAGGAAGACTAATTCCAATGAGGCTTAGGAAAGGCACCACCCAAATTCGCTCCAGTTGAAAGACCGGATTAACTTCCCGTTGAGTAAATTACGATGATTTGGGAACCTTCATGCCAAAAATCCACGAGAGTAACCTAAGATATGTGACAACCCGAGAATTTAGAAAATTTAGAAAAATTTTATTAATTGATTTAAGGTTCAAAATTATAACCTAGACATAAAATAAGTACATGCGTTTGATATTTTTAAGATAGAATTTTGAGGATTTCAAAATTCTGGGAAGGATTTAGGTTAATTATTCAGGATTAAATGTATATGTGTTTATGTTCTGTGTATATGGTCATTTATGTGTTTAGAATATGGTTAAGGGTCAAGGGTTGACCATATAAATTTTATTAGTGTCAAACACTAAGTTTATATTAAGAACGTCAATGTTCTGTTAGAAAACCCTAACGTTTGATAGGAAACCCTAGAAACCGGTTCAGAAACCCTAATTTCGATTCTGGGTATTCGAAACCCTAATTCGGATATTAAAAACCCTAATTCGGGAATTTAAATGCTATGAATAAGTTTAAACGTCATTAATTATAATTTATTAGGGAAAACCCTAATGAATTACTTGAAACCCTAATTGACTATTAGAAAACCCAAATACCAGATTTGGAAACCCTAATTTCAGATTCTAGATATTTAAAACCCTAATCTGCGAACTTAAAGGGTAATTATAATGCTTAAGTGCTATTAATTATATTATTAATTAGGGTAAAGCTTAATTAATTAGCAAACCCTAATTTCAAAATTTTAAACCCGAATTGTTCCGTTAGAAACCCTAATGTACAATTGTGGATTTAATTGCTAAATTAGCAATATTAATCCTAATTAGCAAACTTGAATTATGATTAAGAGATTTTAATATAATTAGAAAATACTAATTATGATTTAGAAATGTTAATTTTAATTTGAAAACCCTAATTTGAAAATTCTAGAAATTATTTTTAAAACCTAAGGGTTCAAACCCTAAACCCAAAGGGTTCAAACCCTAAACCCTAAGGGTTTGCATTAAAAGACAATTCTAGAAATAAAATTGTATGGAAATGACCATAATACCCTATGTTGCATTATTGGGTTTAACTTGTCAATCTTGCCAATATATAGTTTGTTCACCAACTACACCTACTCCTTGTGCCTTAAATCACAAAAATCGGGCAGCTAGATCAGCCAAGTGCATGTATCATCAAATTATATAAATTAAAAGGAGAGAGGAAACTATACTTGACTTTGCATTTTTCCCAACCTTTTCTCTCTCTATATTTCGGGAATGGGAATGAGATAGAGAGATAAGATAAACCATTATCAGATATTAGCTTTCCAAGAACAGGATCCAAATATCAGAATCAAAATCAAGCACTAGAAAGGTATAAGAACCCTAATTTTTAAAATCTCATGATCTGGTGTTAGTTGTTAAGATTTGTTGTTTAAAGTTGTGTTAGAAGGTGTCTATAAGTGATCTGGGTTGTTAGATCATGAATCTTTAACATCTAGAGGCACGAAAATCAAGTTTTCAAAACTGACCAAGAACCCTAATTTTAAGGCCTGACAGTCATATGTTAGGGCCTCTAGATCTTTGTGTGTTTGATGTTATGTGGGTTTTATGTTATAGATTTGTAGTATGTTATGTGGTCTTTATTTTGCAACTTGAAACATGGTCTGATTGTGTCTAGAACTCAAGTTATGATCGGTCAAAGTGGGTTGACCGTTCACGAAAACTGCCTTCTAGGTAGCCCAGAAATCCCAGGTAGCTCTGACAACTTCTTTTCGGCGTTTGATCTGGCAACTGTTAAGGTTAATAGCCATGTTTGTGCATATGTCTTGTAGTTTGACATCGAGATCGCACATCCCAAATTTCTTAGAAAACCAGATCCATAACAGGATCAAAGATAATCGTGGTCAAACCCACGTTGACTAACTGGCCGGAAGGAGATTCTGGGTATCCCAGAATCTTCAAGAGCTGTTTTCTGACTACCAGTTTGACTGGCTCAAATCTGTCTTGTGTGATGTTGTTGTTATGATCTAGTGTTATGAAATTGTACACTGCCATCAATAATACATGGCTGAATCAATAAAACACCCTCACCAAGCCAGAGATGTGTAGATTAAAAGTACCAAAGTAGCACCTACGCCTGTTCTTCATTTTCTTGAAAACCTAGAAAATGAAGAACATCGTTGTCAGACATTTTGCTAGCTTATATCTTGCTGTGATGTTGTGTAATGACCTTGAAACTTGATTTCAGATGTAGTATTACATGGATACTACAATCTTAATACACATTAGAAGCCCGGAATTAAGAAGAACATAGATTAAAAATCTAATCAAACCTAAAGACATATTTGACTTACTTGAAGTTCTAGCAAAGACAAGAATGAAGCAAGAACACCTATAGCGACGGGTTCTGCATGCTATAGTCCCTTTAGCTAGCGACACTTAATTTCAAAAAATAATTATTTTAATTAAATAAATAGATAAAATGGTTTTAATTATTAAAAATACAAAATAAATTCAAAAATTATTTTAAAGCCCTAAAAATAGTTTTTAATTATTTAGAGTATATTTCATATATATTTAATATTTTTGAATATAAATGGTATTTAATTTATTTAATTATAATATTAAATAAATTATTTAAAAATTATTTTAATACATGAAAAATTATAAAAAAATAATATTATGGTATAAGAAAATATTAAAAGATATTTTCAAGAACTTTTAATATTTTGTGATGAATTTCATTAATTAATCAATATTAATGATAATTAGTTTATTTAATAAATATATTAAATAAATTATGGAAAATAATTTCATGATTTAAAAATCATATAAAAATAATTTAAGGGTTATAAAAATATTTTAAGTTATAAAATCTAACTTTTGATATTTTGTCATGAAAATATTAATAGCAATTATCTGATAATGAATTTAATTCGTTTAAAAGTCATATAAATATGATTTTAGATTATTAAAAATACTTTGATAAATTATAAATATATTATAATATTATGACATGTATTTCATTAATATTTGATAATAAATAAATATTAATGATAAAAGAATTATGTGGTATTTAAATTATATAAAAATGATTTTAATGATTGAAAAATCAAGATAAATAGTAATAATTATTTAAAAATTATTACAAGCTTATGAAAATTATTTTGACTAATATTAAAGTTATATGAGATAATTGTTAAGTCTTAGGCAGAGTTAATATTAAGAATGTCAACGTTCTGTTAGAAAACCTTAACGTCTGATAGAAAACCCTAGAAATTGGTTCGAAAACCCTAATTTCGGTTTCGTGTATTCGAAACCCTAATTCGGGAATTTAAATGCTATGAATAAGTTTAAACGTCATTAATTATAATTTATTAGGGAAAACCCTAATGAATTACTTGAAACCCTAATTGACTATTAGAAAACCCTAATACCATATTTGGAAACCCTTATTTCAGATTTCGGATATTTGAAACCCTAATCTGGGAACTTAAAGGGTTGTCGACGTAGGGATTTTTGGATGTCCCTTTCCGTTACTTGTTCTTTGGTGTTCTTATTTTAGGTGAGATTTGTTTGAAAAAATAAGTGAAAAAGGTCCGACATGTATAATGTCGACGATGGATTATTAAGAGTCGCCAGTTGGTTTTTTAAATGGTTGTACCAACACAACCGAGAAAAGGTTTGCACATTGACCCAGTGATGTGACACTGCTAAACGGGTCAATGAAACCGAGATTCATTAGGGTCCCGGGACTTGGTTATGCAGGGGGGAGGTGTTAGGCACCCCCCGACATCCGTGTTACCACGGTGACCGCCTCTTTTCAAGAAAATTGTTATCTGAATTGTGTGTGTATGGGTCAATATGTTGTTATTTGGAAGTAGTGCGAGGCCTAGTTCGAACCTATATACACAGGGTTTGAAATTATGTAAAAATTCAGTTTTTAGCAAGATATAGCAATGATGTTTTATAAAAGAGGTTTTTCAAACCTTGATGCTTAATAGTAATTGAGACCTTTTACACTCCCATTTTATTAAGTGATCGGCTTGATTGATTTTATTTGACAGATGCGAGGCATCCGTACGAAAATAATGTATAAAATAATGACGACTTCCTCATGGGTATGAAAACCATCTGAGAAAATTCAGACAACGCAGAATAATTTACAAGCTGCTTACAGATGAAAATGTCCATCATGGGAAGCAAATCTAGATCCAATGGGATGAATCTGTGATCACATGATTCCTAGGCGCACAAAATACTGCAATTTATATGAAAGCAGTAAGAAGGTATATATATAAAAGCTGAATATATATATATATATATATATATATATATACAGACATGATCACAAACCATGAAGCACCTCCACGGGATCGAAAATGTAAATAAAATCATTAAAAAGTTATCAACCGCCACTTGAGGAAACTCCAGCGAGACAAAATGTATATAAAGTCAGAATACGGCCAACCGCCACGAAGGAAACTCCAAAGGGACAAAATATAAATAAAGCTGTAAAAGCGATCAACTGCCACGAAGGAAACTCCAGGAAGGACGAAAAAAAAAATATATATATATATATAAGCAATAAACGCACCAGATGTAAAATCCAGGCTCATCGAACAGAGTTTGACCACAGTTCATATATATAAGTATATATATATATATAAGCGAATAAACGCACCAGATATAAAATCCAGGCTCATCGAACAGAGTCCGACACACAGTTAATATATATAAATGTATATATATATATATATATATATATTAAAGCAGTAAACGCACGGATATAAAATCCAGGCTCATCGAATAGAGTCCGACCACAATTCATATATATAAATACATATATACAAAAAGCGAGTAAACGCCTGCATCAAGTCTAAAGCTCATCGAACAAATTTCGACACACGCTAATATATATAAATGTGTATATATATATATATATATATATATATATATATATATATATATTAAAGCAATAACGCTCCAAATCAAGTCTAGGCTCATCGAACAAAGTTTGACACACGCTTAATATATATAAATGTATATATATATATATATATATATATATATATTAAAGCAAATAAACGCTCCAGACTGCATCAAGTTCAGGCTCAATCGAGGCATAACTCGATAATGTTTGTCAATATATATGTAAATATATATATATATATAATATATATATATACAGACTGAAATGAAACCACGGACCGAAGTTCGAGAAAAAGCAAGCAACACGACTCTCAACGTGTACAAGGGTGTGTGCAGAGATGAAGAGAAAGACTCTAAAGTGTGTGAGAAGGCTTACAGCTGAATGCCAAAAAAGACTTCAATATCTTTGGAGTGGGTAAACACTGGCTTTTATAGGTACAAAAGGGCTATATATGAGCTCACAGGTGTTTAAAAGGGGAAAGTACACTGCATGGGGTGAGTGCAGAGCAAATTGGGCAGGGCTTCCTCGCCTTTTTCTCTTTAAAAATCAGCACCCCAAGCCCTCTATTTATCGGCATTTTAGCCGCAGGTACACCTGTAACTGAGCTGCAGGTGTACCAGAGGCAACCCGGGTGGGCCCGGGTTTTTTGGGTCGGGTCATCTCGAAGTACGTGCACTCAGGCAATGTAATTTCCACTCGAACTTTCAAAAGTGCAATCCGGACATCCGTTTGAGGTATACAAGACCTATTTCGGACCGCCATTGTCGAGAGTTATACGATGGCATGGGATTAGAGTTTGTACGAAGTCATTGAAGATGGGACAATGCCCTCCGGTCTTTAAGCTTCAACTTTCATCTGTTACCCAGCACAATAGTCACTCGGGATTGGTTAGTCTTCTGGGACATTGTTCCGTAGAGACGTGACATGGCATCGTATTGACGAGATGACGATGTTGCCCCTCACCGGTGTTATCGCCGGATTAAATTTGGTAAAGCAGACGCTTTCTCGATCTTCACCGAGATTGGATCATTGTAATTTATCAAGGTCCTTATTGTCATCTTTGAGGTGTGCCTGTCTTCCGATGTTATCGTCGGGTTGGTGCGGTATCTCATTGTGAGCGCCGAGATTGAAGTTGGTCGATTTGAAACAAGCATTTCGGGGTTATCACCAAAAGCGCATTCCTTGGGGTTATCACCAAGGTTGGTGGCTATTCCTATGGTTAGGGGGCGAGACCGGATACCTCGGGGTTATCTCCGAGATTAATCGGTCTTCTCCGGTGTGTTTCGTAGATTGTATCTCGCAGCCTCGTGGTTATCTCGAGGTTGGATTTGTTACTCCCGATTACGATCCGGGGTTGATCTTTGAACTTCCTAGTAGTATCTGGTATGGATTTGGATTGTCTTTCAGGGTTCCCTCTTAAAAGATGAATCTGTCCTCCTGCAATGTTATTAACAGTAGTATAGAAAATTTCAAGTGTCCACAGATGTCCCTCTTTATCATACTCATGCATGGCGATGCATGGGTAGGATAAAGAATCCTAGACACTTGAAACGTAACAAGATGAACATGGTATTATGGATAGCAACATGATGCAAATGTATGATGCTTGTGTACGGGGTTGTAGCCCAATACGCTGGGGATGATTGTTGGCTCCCTGTTGCTTCAACTGGGGATTGGCAATGATGACTAGATTTGATGTGTAATCTAAATCTGTTAGGATGTTGATGTTGGAGTTATCACCAAATTCTTGTGTCTTTGATAATAATTTGATCCTGAAGATGTACCTCTTATGTGTAAGAGATCTGTGGGGATAGAGCTTGATCTGTTTGAGGATGTGTATAACATATTCCATCATCTATCCTCTTTGATGACGTTGACCTCTCCTGGTTAGTATTGCCAGAATATGTCACGATTCTGTTGGATTTACGGCCAATAGCAAATGTTTTCAGGGATGCTTGACCTTCGTTGACGTGTGAATCAATGGCTAAAAAATCATGTGGGATATACTGTCAAGGCTGTTTGACCTTCGCTAACGTGTGAATCAACGGCTGAAACTCTATGGGTAGATTATTGAGGTTGCTTGACCTCCGCTGTCGTGTAGATCAACGGAGATTTGTGTTGCGACCCCCGCCGGGGAAATGCTGGGGAATACAAGCAGTTGGGTATGAAAACCTCGAATAGCTCCAAAGTTCTGATAGGTTTAATAGCTATCGGCTAAAATGACGTCAAGGTTGTTTGACCTTCGTTGGTATGTGTGTCAACGATTTGAATGTACGTTGTAATCCCATGTCGTGACTTCACGTTGTAATCCCCACTGGGGATCTACTGGGGACTTATGAGTGCGTACACAATTATCGAACAACTCTGAATGCTTCGATGGGTTTACTTCCCATCAGTTGAAATAACGTCAAGGCTGCTTGACCTTCGTTGATAGACGTGTCAACGTATGGACATGTGTTGTAACCCCCACCGGGGATCTATGTTGTAACCCCCGTCGGGGACTCACGTTGTAACCCCCGTCGGGGATATACGTTGTAACCCCCGTCGAGGACTCATTTAGGGTAACGACCCGGGGTTGGCGGCATCGGACCTGTACGAGGTATTGTCGGATGTGATTTGTAGCAAATGAGATTATTGGCAGGGTATACCTCGTGCTCGAGTGACTACCAATGAGCGATGTATAGACTCAATGTTTTATCTGAGAAGACCAGGATTGTATGCTATTTGGCTCAATCGTGTGGCGTTCTTATTCTCGATTTGACCTTTCCAGTCTGTGAGAACTCCTTTGCAACTCGAACTAGACCGAGCCGGAGGGGTGGGACCCATATAAAGGTGCCGCAGGTGCACCTACTGCAGCCACAGATGAGCCTGTGGCCAATCGTGGATCATATATTCTGTAGGTTGGTCTTCACAAGTCACTTTCAACTTGCTTCGCATAAGGAAAACCGCGAGCCATCTTCAGATCTGCTGAGTTCGGGCTGCTTTCTGCAAATTCTGTCATCGTACAAGTGTTCTACACTATCCTGGTAACGTATGCATGTATTTTTTCCAATTTTTATCCATTGGATTGTAAGTTATCACATGAAATGCATCTAAACACATAGTAGTGATTATGTATGCACAAATGACTTGATAAAAAATATTCAACATAGTAAATGTTAGTATTAAACCATGCTGAACATAATGATGTGAAAAAATTTGACTTTTGAGGCAGTCAAATTGGCACCTTTTTCTGCTATTTTTTGTCCTATTTGAGGTTCAATGAGCAAAAGGTAGCAAGGCAAAGTACTCCTAGTATTGAGGTTGGCCTTATGCATGATAATTTTGATTTTTAATGCATATATTATATATATGACTTTGGGGCAGGTGTGCTACTGAATGGCCACCTAGATATGCATGTGTGCATGTGGATAGTCCTATTTTCAAAGGGGACTATGGCAAAAATTTTCCAAATGTAGGCATTGGGTAGTCATGCATTTTAACTCTATTATATGTTAAAGTAAATGCGGGCATGCATATAGTCATAAATGCATTCTAGAAAGTTCTAGGTAAGGAAATACCACACCCTTTTTGAGGTAATTTGGAGACTTGTTGTCCAGATATTATGGATCCGGATCAGCCGAGCAGTTCCTATAGGACCACTTCTGGCGTACGGGGGAGGGCTTCTAAAGTGCCTCATCCCCGTTCTGTCAAACAGCCTCATCGGTTAGTGGAGGCCGTGATTCGTCCTGTTCGGGTAGATGTGCCAGATGTTGAGGACGAGGAGGCGGATATTCCGATTGAGGATCCCGCTCCTGCTGCACATGTCCCTCGTAGGGAGCTTCCGAGTATTCAGGTGGTAAACCCAGAGTTGCTGGGTGATTTGAGCAAACATCCATCGATGTATTTGCATGCTAACGAGGTATGGCGTTAGACTTTGATCTTCCTACTTTCCTATTGATGAGAATTAAAGGGTTCTAATGTTGATCTGCATTTCATGCAGGTTCCTGGTTTTACACAGCCTCGAGGGAACTAGTTCAGCATTCACTCCATGTACCAGGCGTTTCATCCTGACTATAGAGCAGTGGTGCATGAGTGGGGATTCAGGGCATTTTTCTCCATCCTTCCCCATCGTTGTCCCTGGGGTTACCTCAGGGCATTGTCTGAGCGATGGTTTCATCATACTCAGTCACTCCATCTGCTGGATTGCGAGGTGATGATGACGCCTATGGATTGGCGATTTATCACAGGTATAGACTTTGGAGGGGAGCCAGTGCCTTGCATGGCGAATATTACCCCTACTACCGTTAGATCCTTATTAGGAGTTCCAGCGGAGGCGCTCAAAGGCTGGAATGTACGTTCAGGTCCTTTGAGCGTAGATGCTATGAGTGGGCTTTTGAGTGAGCCCATGCCTGATGATGTCAGGATCAGGGATTGCGTTCTGCGGCGATTGTTCTTGATGATCATTCGAGGCTGCTTCATATCAGATAACTCTTTTGTGGTATCTTTCGCTTTGGTCAGCGCCACACGCGATGTGGACCGTAGAGGAGAGTATGACTGGGGCTCTTACACCTTTGCCTATTTCCTTCGAGGCATGCGCATGTGCTCACAGGGCTTGACCGAGGCTTGGCTAGGATTTTACCCATTTCTGCTGGTGAGTATTTCTCTTGTCTTTTCCCATTCATAGGTTAAGAGCGTTTACTGATAGCAGATGTTTTGCCATTATGTTGGCAGTTTTGGGCCTATGAGAGGCTCCCATGCTTGCGTCCTATGAGTGTGTTAGGTTTAGATACCTATCCATGAGGACGATGATGGCACCATTCTATTTTTCCGGAGGTCCCTCAGAAATGAGGGATTCACTCACCGCCAGAGCGTACTGGAGTTATTCGACACGGTGGCCATCACATGGATTCCCTACACAGGGGAACATTTGACCATTGGCTTTGAGGATGGACACCTAACTGGAGTCGAGTATTTGATTTCCACCAGGAGATTTCCTTTCTTCACAGATGGAGGTTGGGAGCTCTATTTAGGAGAGCTTGCTATTAGGAGCACCACAGGGGAGATCCGTATACCGATATTGCCTCCTGCTAGGCGCCATTGGCCCGTATCACAGTCACCCATCACTGATATTCCATTGTTGGGGGTTGACGATTTTGCATTATCAGAGGGCCCATGTACTTAGGAGACGTTCTAGCGGTGGTGGTCCCCTCGCACTATTGGAGCCCAGTCCCACGCCACACAGTTTATGGGGGATATAGTTCCAGGATCCTTGATGATGACGGATTGGGTAGCTTGTGTCCAAGCTTCGACTCATATGACCCAGATTGATAGTTTGAGCCGGCAGTTGGACCAGGCACATATATTTATCCAGCATTTGGGCAGAGATCCAGCAGAGGCAGAGTCATTTGTTCCTTCCAGCTCAGGCGTTGGCCCCTCAGACGACCCATTTGGTTTTGCCAACACAGATCCTTCTCTTTATAGGCCTGACATCCCTGCTGATAGAGATCCAGTGACTTAGGAGGAGTTACATCAAGTGGACAGGATTGAGGACGTGGACATCGAGACCCTGGTCTTCTTCTGATGTATATTCTTGTTATATCTTTTGATAGGCCTCTGTTAGTGAAAGTAATATTCACACAAGCTAATCATGTTTGATGATAAATCATATACTTTGTAACAATCTTATTCGTTTATTAATAAAAAGTATTAAATTATTAAAGGCTTTTAATTATCTACATGATGCTGTTTTATAATATGTGATAAACCCATAGTTTTAAGCAATGCTTTTAGAATAATGATGATGATCATTCTAATGAGATCTAAATTCTTAGAAAGCTTAAAACTAAAATAGTTCCCAATCATTGGATTACTAAATTGGGGATTAGTGAATCCGGATAGATTGGTACATGTGTTGCTTGCTCATTGGATGAGGATGATTGATCTCATGATCATTTGTGTGGAGACACTAAAGCAAGTATGTAGGTGCTTATTAGATAATAAGTTCATTTGAACGTAGCTCGCTAAGGAATACCTAATGGAGTTTTACTTGCTGTCAAGAGAGGAATTCCTATAGTGATAGTAGTCTGAAGTAATCCTTGGACTTGAGATCATCATAGTATCTTGTGTATGATGAGTTATACTTTGACTTATTCCTTAAGACCCTTAGGGTATATCAAAGGGTATGCTTGGGTATAATAAGTTGTATATGGAGATAATGTATGATCAATAAAGAATCTACCACTTCTAATAAAAGAAGAGAAATGTCCTATGTGATTCGATAAATGACAACCCAAAGAGTCCTTGGCGAGGTAGAATGAAATTAGAAAGGAGTTTCTAATTTGCATTGTTTGAGTTGTGCATTTAAGGATCGAAATACATATAATTAAATAAAATAAGACTTGACAAAGAATTCCATGTCTTATATTTAATTGGGACATTGTATGGTGGAAGGATTGAATTGTGCGGTAACTATTTACTCAAAGGTTCTTTTATGATTAATGTTGAAATCTATATTATCTCGGAAAGTCGTTGATAGCTAGGGTGGCTTATCCCTATTGTAGAATAAATATTATTTATTTAAATAAATTAATTGTTTAATTTATTTATTTAAATAAGATTAGAATTGTTCTAATTGATTTATTCACAACCTATTTAATATGGAGAACCTAAAGGGTCACACCATAAAAGGAAGAATAATTATTTAAGAAGTTAATGGCATAATCGTAATAATATAAGTTATGTATATTTAATTTAATCTATGGTGATAGAATAAATTAAATAGCTTAATATTTATTATTTAATATTTTAGAAATATTAAATATAAATTAATAAGAGGAGTCTTATTAATATTATTACAATTATTATTATTTTAATTTCTAAAAGAGTTTAGGAATTAATTTAATATAAGTACTCTCATTTATTCCTAATAGGATTAAGAGGAAAATTAATTAAAGTAGTTTAATTAATTATCCCTAATAAGATTAGGGAGCCCATTTAATTAAAAGAGTTTAATTAAATAATACCTTATTTTAATAGGGTTACTTGATATCTTTATAAGAGGAGTCTTATATCAGATATCAGAGATATACGTAATAATTCCAATAGTTGGGAGAGTACGCCTTTTCTATAGAGATAGAAAAACTAGGGTTTAGCCAACCACCCATTTCTTGAATCTTTATTATTCCTTGGTGGATCACCTCTAGAGGCCAAACACATGGGTGGCTAACGTTGATCAAAGGAAGGAACCAAACCCGGTAGATTCAAGTTGAACGCGAAAAGGATTGGAGGTGAACTTGTACCTGAGGAAGCTCGGATCTTCAAGGGTATGTTTCTTATTCATCTTTTTATTTAATTAATAATTGTGCATAAAGGGTGATCCGAGTATATGGTTTGTAAAATTTTTAAACTCTGATTTTCCACGTTTCCGCTTATTTTTGCAATTTGATTGCGTTCATGAATATTACAAACCTAACAGTTAGATATTGGGTGGTTGTTCCCCATTCTCGCTATATCTTTTGATAGGCCTCTGTTAGTAGTAGGGCGTATGTGCCCCATTTCCCTGTATTTTTAGCTGTACGGAGATGATGTATTAGATGATGATATACTTAGGAATGTATGCACCGTTTTTTATTCCCTATATCATATTGCCATCTATTATCTGTTATGCATGTATCATGTTATGCATATGTATGTATGTCTAGAGATATTCAGCATTGACCCCTGGATGGTCTTATGACACGACCCGTACAGATGTCTTCTTCAATAGTTAGCCGTATAGATCATACCCCACCGTCAGTGGTGGTATTGGGTATGCGATCGTGGTATGATAGCATGTCACCACCAGACAGGGTGACTGTAGATCAGCTGTTGTAGCATACCATGACTTTATTGATGTTTCAGGTTCCCGCAGGGTTTGTAGATGGGATGCTAGAGCATTGGCTACCGGATAGGCAGGTATTCCGATTTGGTACCCATGAGTTGACTCCTACTTTGGAGGAGTACAGACGTTTGACGATGCTACCTTCAGACGGACCTTGCGTGCATCTGGCTTTGGGAGACATGAGTAGACGATTCATGACTCTCAAAAGATTGCGGCGCAGAGTAGTGTAGGACGAGCTGACATCTAGCCATGTGATATCCCAGCGTTTTGTGTATAACAGATTTGGCTTGGAGGATAGCTACTCACGATATTTCGGGGATTTCACCGCACCGGAGGATTATTGGCGTTTGGCCAGAGTCGAAGTACTGATGCTATGTGTACTGTCATATCTCTATATGCCACGATATATGGACGAGATAGACATTGGTGTTATCATGGTCATGAGAGCTCTTAGAGAGGGTCGTACCATTGTACCTATGATTGTAGCAGAGACCCTGCGGTCAGCATCCTACTGCTGTACTTACTCGTCAGGGGTGTTCACTGGGTGTTCGGTCATGTTGTATGTGTGGTTTATGTCACACTTAAGACCGGTTGGTACCCTTAGACGGCATGTGTATTGGTTCACCCATGATGTAGTCATGTCATACTCCTTTTAGCTGTCAGAGTGTACAGATGCTCTGTCTTGGTCCGCATTTTTCACAGATATTAGAGATCCATTTAGCATATTGCTGTGCTCGGGGCTTTGCTCACCATACTGCTTCAATATGCACGCTCCGGGCATAGACTTCCTCCCTTTGGCTGGCTTGAGGGGTGTCACTACTTATCACCCATTGCCCGTGATGTCGCAGTTCGACCAGTTCCAGGATTTCCATCCTTTTAAGGGGGCGATAGGTCAGCGTTCAGCTTCTCGATATCTCTCAGCAGAGGACCGATCCCGTGTGTATGCTTGTTGGGATCAGTGCGAGATAGCTTCTTTTTCTATGAGCCATCGAGGTTGTTCCGCAGAGTATTCCGCATGGATGGAGACAAAGGTTTTATCGGCTGCAGCAGTATTTGCAGTACCAGATAGCGATGCAGACGATGTAGAGCCCATGGAGGACATCGATACCTACATTGAGGAGGAGCCCATTTCTTTGGGTTGCCAAGATTTTTTTCCGGATTCTCCTAGTACTAATCTTCATTGTGATTCAAAGACTTTCGACAATACTTAGAGCAGAGTCTTCATCTGATGACCTTTGAGAGAGATCAGGCTCGATCTATGATGTTGACTGCCCTTGATGGGAGGGACGCAGCTCTGTTAGAGAGAGACGCGGCATTAGATCACAGAGATGCCGTTGTTGTTGAGCGGATGAGGCCATATCGGCCCAGATGCGATGATAGTTGAGCGGGATAGTGCTATATCCGCCCGGGATGTAGCCACACAGATAATAATCTTGCAGTGAGGTCCCTTACCACCGTATGATCGCGAGAGATGAGTGCATATATTGATGATCATATGGTCACCATGCGCAGATGGCTCTGATCTCGTTGGGTCGTGTGGATATTCTCGTCTGAGAGACCACAACTTCACCTCCATCTTCTGAGAGGGACGCCATGTTGGGCTTGTTAGCTCGCATATACCCTGACTTGTAGATGAGCTTGTATTTACTTGCACAGACTAGCTTAGCCATTTTGTCATGTATAGTTTACATTGTATATATATCAAACAGCATTATATATATATGACAGGGAAATATATTTTTGGATCACTTCCCTTTTAGATATGCCTTGCTATTTGCATGATATTTTGCCTGCTGCTTCAGGGTTTGTGGTCTTGATGTATTCTGAATTCCTCCTGGGTGGATAGACATTGAGTTGTCTCTGGATAGTTCAGAATGGATCATCGATCTATGTGTATCCCTACCATCTTTGGTGTCTTGGGACTGGTTTCTGGATGGAAATGTGGAGAGGAGTGTGGCTTTCCTCTCTGAGATTGACCGCACCACAGATGGTCGCCAGTAATTCCACCTCTTATGGATTGGTGTTGATCTTCAAGGCAGGACCGCAACTTAGATGTTCGCCGAATCTCCTATTTGGGAGGAGTTCAGGTAATTCCATCCCTTTGGTCTGAAGCCGAATGAAATGTAGTGGATTGAAGTTTGATCCCAGCACCAGCTGACAAGGGTTTGTGTTTTGGCAGGGGGTGAGACCGCACCATGAATGGCTGCCTACGTACTCCTATTGAAGAGGAGATCAGGTTTGCGTAGTTCGAACCTGGTGTAGGAGGTTCAACGCTATGTATGGCAAAAATGGTGTAGGAATGTTTTTGGTTGTTTTTGTTTTTTTTTATTGTGGAGAAGAGGGTAGAAATGTTTTTGTTGTTTTTGTTTTATTGTGACCGGGCCATATGAAATGGTTGCCTACGTACTTCTATTGAAGAGGAGATCAGGTCGACGTAGTTCGCCCTTCAGGGCGAGAAGAAAAGCGTAATCCCATATGCAGGTCAGAGTGCGGGGAGGAGAAAGTTTAATCCTAGGTTGAGGATAAACTGTAGGTATGAGAAGTTTGACCCCAGGTATGGGTAGTCAAACTTCAAACACAAGAGGTTCAATCCGCGGTGGGATGGCCTAAGTTGTATGAGCGCAAAGGAGAAAGCTAGGCTGCTGGCTTAAAAAGTATGTTTCCCTGAGGGGCAAAGTGTAGAAAAGTTGTAGGTGGCAAAGGGTCGAAGAACCGGAATGACTTGTGATCTGATGGTCCGACACCAGGGTGTTTGCAAATTACTTCAGACATAGTACGGTTTCACGGTGTCTGAGTTGATGAGTTGTGGAAATTCATCACCGTCCATTTCTTGCAATCTGAGAGTGCCTCCTGTCAATACTTCCTTGACAATAAACGGGCCTTCCCAGTTAGGAGCGAATTTTCCTTTAACTTGATCTTGGTTGTCAAGAATCTTCTTCAAAACCAAGTCATGTTGTTTAAACCGTCGTGAATGGGACTTTTTTTGTTGTAGGATCTGGCAATCTTTTTCCGATATAATGACCATGGAAGATAGCGATGGTTCGCCTTTTCGCCTATTAGAGACAATTGGTGATACCTGTCTTGTACCCATTGGTCTTCATCCAGTTGAGCGTCTATCAACACTCTGAGGGATTCCATTTCAACTTCTATGGGGAGCACTGCTTCCATCCCATAGGTTAAAGCATAGGGGGTTGCCCCAGTGGAAGTACGCATTGAGGTTCTGTAGGCTAACAGAGTCAGAGGCAATAAGTCAGGCCAATCTTTGTGGTTGACGGACATCTTTTGCATAATCTTCTTGATGTTTTTGTTAGCTGCTTCAACCGCACCATTCATCTTTGGACGATAGATGACAGAGTTGAGATGTTTGATGTGGAATTTACTACATAATTCCTCCATCATTTTGTTGTTGAGGTTCTTGGCATTATCTGACACAATCGCCTCTGGTTGTCCATATCGACAAACGACATTGTTTCTGATGAAAGCAATGATGACTTCTTTAGTAACCCTGGGGAAGGAGGCTGCTTCTACCCACTTGGTGAAGTAGTCGATCGTGATGAAGATAAATCGGTGACCATTACTGGCTTTAGGCTTGATGGGCCCAATTACGTCCATTCCCCACATTGAGAAGGGCCAAGGTGAACTCATATTGTGGAGTTCTCGTGGAGGGGCGTGTATAGCATTCCCATGAATCTGGCACTAATAGCATCTCCTGACGTGGTCGTTGCAATCAGCTTTGAGAGATAGCCAATAATGTCCCGTCCTGAGGACTTTTTTGACAAGGAGGGAGCCACTCATGTGGGGGCCACAGATTCCACCATGGATTTCATCCATAAGCCTTTGGGCTTGATCTTTGTCTAAACACCTGAGGAGTCCTAATCCTGCATCTCTTTTGTAGAGCGCATCTCCACTAAGGTAGAATTTCATAGCAAATCTATGGATCCGCCTCTTCACAGTCGTGCTCGCCTCAGCGGGTGTAGATCCATCTCGTAGATATTCCTTGATATGCTGATACCAAGGATATAGGATTGGAGGTAGCTCATCCGATACTTCTCCAATATAATTCCCATAGGTTGGGGCCTTATGCAGGGAAATTGTGACGCTCGGCAAGTGTTCCTTGTCTGATATGCGAATCAAGGAGGCCATTGTTGCTAATGCGTCCGCAAAGTCATTCCTATTACGAGGAATGTATAGAAAGGAGATTTCTTTGAACTCCAAAGCCATCTTCAAAACCTGCCGATGGTAAGGCAGCAAATGTAGTTCCTTGGTTTGATAGATTCTGGTGGATTGTCTGATTACCAACTCTGAATCTCCAAGGGCAGTTAACCATCTGATGCCCATTGAACGGACAAGTTTTAGCCCCATGAGACAGCCTTCATACTCAGCCGTATTGTTGGTGCTAACAAACTGTAATTTGATGGCAACGGGATACTGCTCTCCCGTATCAGATACTAGAACTGCTCCAGCTCCATAACCATCCATATTAACAGCTCCATCAAAATACATCTTCCATGATTAGCGCATATCGAGGAAATATGTTTCCAAGGGTTTGAAATCCTTTGAAGGTGCGGCGGCCAGTTGATCCGCGATTCCATGACGTTTGATGGACTTTTGAGTCACATATACGATGTCAAATTGTTGTAGGATCAACTGCCATTTGGACAACCGGCAATTTAACATAGGTTTGTTGAACACGTATTTGAGATGATACACACGGGATATGAGATGGGTTGTGTGACCATGGAGGTAATGTTGTAACCTCATGGAAGCCCATGCTAAAGCACAACATGTCATTTCGATCAGAGTGTACTTGTGTTCATTGTAGTTGAACCTTTTGCTGAGGTAATAGATAGCTCGTTCTTGGCCTCTATTGTCTTTCTGTCCCAGCATGAAGCCCATGGCATTGTCACTTACGGACAGGTACATGAACAGGGGAACATCATCCCTGGATGGTACCAAAACGGGAGCTTTGATTAGCTGCTTCTTGATTGTGAGGAAGGCATTTTGACACTCATCGTTCCATTTCATGGAGGAGTTCTTCCTTAATAGCTTGAAGATTGGCTCACAGGTTGCTGTGAGTTGGGAGATAAACCTGCTAATGAAGTTTATTCTTCCCAAAAATCCCCGTATTTCCTTCTCTGTCTGAGGAATGGGCATTTCTGTGATGGCTTAGATCTTGGCAGGATCCAGCTCAATCCCTTTGTGGCTGACTAGAAATCCTAGCAACTTGCCTGATTTAACGCCAAAGGCGCACTTAGCTAGATTCAACTTCAAGTTGTACTTACGCAACCTGTTGAATAACTTTCTGAGATGGTCTATATGGTCATCCTCCTTCCGGGATTTGACAATGATGTCATACACGTAGATCTCGATCTCTTTATGCATTAAGTCGTGGAAAAGAGCCATCATAGCTCGTTGATAGGTGGCTCCGGCATTGATGAGGCCGAATGACAACCGTCTATAGCAAAAGGTTCCCCAAGGTGTGATGAAAGTAGTCTTCTCACGATCTTCCTCAGCAACCATGATCTAATGATACCCCACAAAGCAATTAGCAAAGGAGTACATGTTGTATTGCGCAGTATTGTCAATGAGAATGTGGATAAATGGCACGGGAAAGCTATCTTTTAAGCAAGCTTTATTCAAGTCTTGGTAATCCACACAAACTCGCACCTTCCCTGCAGGTTTAGGCACGGGCACGATGTTGGATATTCACTCAGGATATGTAGACACCATTATGATGCCAGCTTGAAATTATTTCACAATTTCTTCTTTCACCTTTAAACTCCATTCCGTTTGTTTGGGGTAAGGTCTGAACCAATCTGGATTAACTTAGGGCTTTCTAAGGTTCCGAGATTGAAAGAAGTGGTTTGATCAAGGTTGGGTTTGGGTTTGTCTTTGACCCATTCTTGAATTTCTGGAGGCACCTCAATGTCATCCTGTATATCCATCAAGGCTGAATTCATCTCTACATCAAAGGTACAATCCATGTGTAGGTGAGGCATCGTATCCGTACGTACAGACACATCTAAATTCAAAGTCCTGAAACAAAATATGCTTTCACTTAGTATATATGAAATGTGTTGATCATACACCGTGTTAGCATGTACTGGCAAAACAAACTGCTAATACTGTACAGAAATGTAAGCAGTTATTATATCTACAGGATAAAAAGATTTTCTGCCCGCTTTACCCTTGACAACCAATGCAAGGAATGTTCCAATTGGCAAGAGCAAAGTCCGGGTGGACCGCAGCGATGGAGGGATTGTCATCGTCCTCCCTGTCCCGAATGATGGCCATTACGTCTGGGCAATCATCGTCTGGGGTGTATCTTTTGGTATGTTCATCATGAACGATGATGCGTATACCGGACATCATCCGTATGACGTCTTGCTTGATTCTTCGTTCCTCTTCTTCCACTACGGGATTTGGAACAAAGATTTCTTACTCTTTCACCGGTATCGGCTTGGGAAATAATATAGCCATTACATTGGCTGGCACCATTACGGGAGGTTGTGCGGACTCGGAGCTTGAAGGCGAAGATAAATGCCACATGGTTGAAGCTAAAGGAATCTGCTTATGTTTATGAGGATTCCTGTGACTAAAACTGGCAGGATAGCCTAGCCCAGCTGTTCGAGTTTGCCTGGTTAGGCGAAGTTGGGTACTTGATACCCTGGCAATCTTTACCAAACCCTTGTCCCAGCTTATGACCCAACGACATCATTTCTTGAGTAGCCGACATTACTTCGGCAGAAATCTTGGGTTTGGGCAATGGCGCTCCAATAGAATGGTATTAGGTATTGCTTATTTCCGAAGCATAAAAACTGACTGGTTCTACGTCTGCATTGGCATTGATGAACGGCATGTCTCTATGTTGAGGACACTCTATGTAAGACCCCAAATTATTAATAAATGAAATTTATTTTCCTCTATTTATTATTTTGAAATAGTAAGGGTTGATTTGATTAATGTGGATAGTTATGGGTAAAATACGCAAATATTTTGAATAAGCAAGTGGTTATAAAATATTCATTATCGTCGGGGAATATTCGTTTGGTCGTGAAATATTCGTCTTTGTCGGAAATATTCGTATTTACCTAGCAGATCTTTTGTGGGCCCCATAACGGAAAGCGATTGGATGAAGAAAACGACAAATATAAGTTGTTTATAAATAATGGCGTAGTTGTTACCGTTAATACTGTTGGAATACCCGAAAGGGTTAAAACACACTAATACACGCTGTTGAACAAAGAAGACACCAGTATTGCACCAATTATTGATTCTTACGTAAGAAGGCACTACTTAATAATGGTTACAGATAATTACGCTCAATATTTTATTGAATTAATAATTGCTGCGTTGATATTTTATATTGCTGTTGTTTCAATAATTGTCATTACACAGTATTTTTCATTATCGGAGCAATAATTCATATTATCCGAATAATATTATTAGAAAACATTATTGGCAATGTCTAGAAAGTTCTGCTTTCCAAGGAGAGGTTTGGTCACCTAATCATACGCCGCCAGAAGAGAGAGATCTTTATTGAAAGCCCCCTCTTTCCGGAACTACCGGCCGCCAAAGATCTTGTGATTCTGTAATATTATTTGTGAATAATTAATTATTGATTTATATGATGAGGAAAATATTGATTTATGTGGATATAGATGGAGAAAATTTTAATGTGACAATTGTTGAAAATTGAAATTTTATCTTTTTCTCGATAAGATAATTCATTTAAATGTATTATTATATTTTAATAATATAATAATGGTGATATTTTTACAACGAATGTGGGATATATGAGTATATACGAGGAGGAAGAGTATTTTTGTTGCAATAAATGTTTAAAACATGTTAAACATGTCATGGGACCCCATTTATCGATCGAAATTTGATTATAAACCGTAAAATCGCTTGCTTTGAGGATTTCGATTAGTTTCTGTTTGGAATTTGGAAAAACTTCCTTCTGCAAAGTTGTAGATAATGGAATTTCCTATGGAAAGTGGCGTGTTTCGAATTTTTCTGATAAAAGAGCTATTTATTATGAATTATTTTAGTTCCGAAGCTCCGAAATAATTGATTTTTAGAAGTTTTAATTGTTTTAATTAACAAAAATGTTTTTGTGTTTGGTTAGCCTCATTAAACACATGCAAGTTGCTGAATTCAGATGGTTCTAGGTGCGTAGACAAATTTGTATATATATATTATTATTATATTAAATTTTCTGCTTTGGTGTTCTAAGCAATTTCCTATAAATAGGTGCTTAGGTTAGAATTGAAAATCACACCGTAAATCAAGTTTTCTCTCTATATTATCGAGCGTATTCTTGTGAGTATTTTGAGTATACTTTGAGTATTGCTATACTACAGTCTTAAGTTCAAGTCATAACCTATATCCTGTTTCAACTAGAAGTATTGCTTTTTCGAGGTAAGGGATGTTATTTTATTCGAAAATGATATTATTTCTTCAATATCATTATGAAGAAATATTGGTTGGAAATTTTTATCAAATTTGGAACTTTTTCATGTTGGGGTTACTATTCATGAGTTACTATTCACGAGTTACTATTCACGAGTTACTATTCACGAGTTACTATTCATGAGTTACTATTCACGAATTACTATTCATGAGTACTATTCACGAAACATGAAGATGTTTTTTGTGAAATTTCTATCTTTCGGTGTCGGAGTTACTATTCACGATATATGGCACTATTCACGATACTTTTAACTATTCACGAATACGACACTTATTCAATCTAAAAATAAAATTTCTTCTTTTTGTCCAAAATATCTATTCGGATACTAGCTTTGATTGTATCCATGTTTTGATCATTCTTGAATTTTACTCCACTACGATTACATATGAAGTATTTTTGAACTTGGATTGTTTAAAGTACGAATCCTTACTATTTGTTCTTTTTTTTTCACCGGATTCGCTTTTCTTTAAAATATTTTTCATCATCCTCGGTCTAAATGATGATATTATCAATATCTTTGGCTCAGAGTGCAAAGATGAATGATTTCTTGATGAATATCTTTGGCCCGTAGTACAAAAGATGAACAGTGTTGAGATGAACATGACCGATCGATTAATATCTTTGGCCCGTAGAGCAAAAAGATGAACAGTGTTTAGATGAACACTGACCAATCGATGAATATCTTTGGCTCAGAGTGCAAAGATGAATATTTGATTCCGATATATATTGATTGATGTTACAGGATAAAATATCGACGATGAACTTTTAAATTCATATATAGAAGATAGTAGTTTGCATTCTCTACTTAACTCTTCTAATGAATTGTTGTTTCATCACCGCAGCTTGTTTATTTAAAACCGGTTGTCTATTGTATTCTATTAGATTTTTCCTCGCTTGAAGACTAACGATAATTTGTTGTATATTATCTTAGTCATAATATTCTTTATTGGACTAGTTGAGCTCACCCTTTTCCTTTTTGTTCCATTTTTCTTCTCGTGAGGCGAGAATGTAGTGAGTACTAGTCAAGGTATGGAATGAAGGTTCTAGAGAGAGTTGTTTAGTAGTCCTCACCATTTTGTAAAATAATGTATCAATAATTATGATGGGGATTTATTTATGCGTGTGGATATTGTCTAGATGGCAATATCTCAGATTTAAACTCATAGTTTATATGTTGTAATAATAAAGTTGTAGTTATTTACGTACCATGTATTTTCATGGCGACTTCGAGAATGGGTTGGATGGAATGGACCTATTTTGGGGGCGCCACGGTTGGTATCGAGCTTAGGATATGATCTCTGGCGAGATCGGGAATAGAATTAGGAGGGAGAGACGAGTAAACCCTTCGCTAGTGTGTCCTACCTAAGCTTATTTGTTAGTTGGTCAAGATATAAGGATATTATGTGATATATTGATTTCCTTAATTAACCCTTGTTTTATGACAAAGATTTGAGAATGTCGATCGAGAATATTAACAATGGAAATGAGACCGTGGAGACGCTCAGACTCACCAACGAGGAGAGAACGTGCAACAGTCGGCAATGTTCCTCCCGTGAACAACACCAATCGAAAGCGTATGATGAACGAGGGGATGATTAGACGCTTTTGCGCTTCATGCAAAAATCGCATTTAGGGAGACTCGTGTTCAAAATACAGGAGGAAATGATAGCAATTCACGGGTAGTCACAAATGCAAGCAGCTTCAAAGAGTTGGGACCACCGTAATTTAAGGGAAGCCAGATCCGATCACGGCGGAAACATGGGTCAAGAAAATTACCAAGATATTCGATGTCTTGGGATGCACGGAGGAATGAAGGTTCCATTCGCCACCTTTATGTTCCATGGCGAAGCAGATTATGGGGGAATCATGAAGCGCACCCATCCAAATTGCACTCAAGATGTCACGGGAGACGTTTGAAAATGCCTCAATGACAAGTACTTCCCGAAAGTATTCGCTATATGAAGGAAGTGGAGTTTATTAGATCGAGCGGGATAACATGACGGTGTCCCAAAGACGAGGCGAAGTTCGCGAGTTATCCGTGTTTGCACCTCATTTGGTGGAGAATGAGGAACGATAACGCGCGGATGTTTACGAGAGGTTTGAAATCCGACATACGCCAAGATCTCATTTCTCATAAATTTTCTCTCTATTCGAGATGTTGTCAAACAGGGGCTCGGTTGTTAGAGCGAGATAACGAAAGTACGTTCAACCGAGGGACCATAACCGAGGATCATACCAAGATAGCGATCATCGAATATAACGATAACCAAAGTGGAGAAAGAAGAATACGGACAAAGGCGGTAACCACTCGTGGTAATCGTGGCCATGAAAATAGAAGAAGCGAGAGACGAGGAGATTTTAAAAAGAGGAGATTCAACAACGACCATGTGAAGACGCCAACACCAAAGAAAGAATCGGTTCCAAGGAGGAGAAAGACCACCGGTAGAGTATGTTACAAATGCAAAAAGAGGGACATATCATTAAACCGCCCACAACAGCTTTAAGGTATGCTATAATTGTGAAAAAGAAGGACATATCGCCGAGATTATGACGATGATCGAAACCGATCCAAATGAAATGGTGACTCAAAAGATCGTCCCGTAAAAGTCAAAGTCAACGATTCTTGGAAGAGCGTTTGTCGTGACCGGTTAAAATGCGAGGAACCCGAACGGTTAGCACGCAGTTAGTTAATTATAAATTCTTGCGAAGTTTATACCTTACTAGATATCGGTTCTACCCATTCTTTTATCTCTCTTGCTTGCGCTCAACGCTTGAACTTGACTACGGAGAAATTAGACTTTGACCTATTTATGGAGACTCAGTTAGAGAAACTTTCATTACATCCGTTGTTTAGAAATCTTGTTTGATTCAGTTGGCACTATCACATTACCTCGTTAACCTTATTTCTATAGAGATATTTGTTTTGATGTGATTTTAAGGTTAACTACTCATCATGCCGAAATTGATTACTTTCGTAAGGTTGTTAGTTTTCATATTCCTAAACAACTTTGTTATTCAATTCAAGCAATCAAACCATTGTAGTCAAACATTTTCATATCGTCAGCCATGAAGTCATTCGCTTATTACGGATGTCAAGTTTTCTTAGTCCATGTTATGGATTTGAATAAAGACACGCCGATTTGAATAATATTCATGTTGTTATTGATTTTTCCCGATGTATTTCTGAAGAATTTCTTGGCTTACTCCCAAAGATCGATATTAAATTTTGTATCGACTTTGAACCCTGCAGACAAAACTCATTTCTAAAATCTCATATCGAATGGCTCTATTGAACTTCGTGAGTTAAAAATTCAACTATAAATTTGGTACCGAGCCTTTATCTGGTGACTTCCTTTGTGAAATGCACCGCGGCATCTCCGTAGGGACACCATATTCGCGCGATAGTAAATCGATAGGTGTCATTGTGACGTGTTATCCAAGGTTGGGATATAAGTCACGGTTGAGAACAACCTAAGTCGGTAATCGAAATACGTAGCTTTCTAGGCTTAGTTGGTTATTATCGGAGATTCGTTGAAGGATATTCTCGAATCGCTATTCCATTAACGTAGCTGACTCGTAGAGATACAAAATTCGAATGGAGCAAGGAATGTGGGAAGAGCTTTGAAGAACTCAAGAGGAGACTCATTTCAAAGACATGTTCACGACCATGCCATCCCGAAAAGCGAATGTGGTAGCTGACGTGTTGAGTAGAAGATCGTATACATGTACGAGTACGATATTGTCAAAGACTAATTTTGTATAATTTACAAATAATAGAGATGGAGATGAAAACTCTAGGTACCCACGTGATCATATACGAGTATAATCGACTTTAATCGATAAAGTTAAAGTTGTTCAAGCTACACACCGGAGCTGATGAATTTGAAGAAGGAGGTGCAAGAAGTTATTATTTCAAAAGCGAGAATCGGTGAGGTGAGGAAAGCTCAAACCTTCGATTTATTAATCCAGTTGAAATTCTCGATCGAATAGGAACTGTGGCCTATAGACTCGTTTTACCGCCAAGTATGACGACGTTTCATAACGCTTTTTTTACGTATCGATGTTACGTAAATATGTGGACGACCAACTACGTCATTGAGTTAGAACCGGACGAGATAGCCGAAGACTTAACGTACGAGGAGGTACCTGTCAAGATCTTGGATAGGAATGAACATGTCCTATGTATCGAGGTTATACCACAAGTTAAAGTTTTGTGGAGAAACCATGCTATTGAGGAAATGACACGGGAGTTGGAAATGTAAAATGAAAGCGAGGTATTCTCATCTTTTCAAACACCAGTACGTCACGTCAATTTCGAGGACGAAATTTCATAAGGAGGGAGGTTGTAAGACCCCAAATTATTAATAAATGAAATTTATTTTCCTCTATTTATTATTTTGAAATAGTAAGGGTTGATTTGATTAATGTATCCAGTTATGGGTAAAATACGCAAATATTTTGAATAAGCAAGTGGTTATAAAATATTCATTATCGTCGGGGAATATTCGTTTGGTCGTGGAATATTCAGATCTTTGTCGGGGAATATTCGCATGCGACCAGCCAGATCTTTTTTGTGGGCCCCATAACGAAAGCGATTGGATGAAGAAAACGACAAATATAAGTTGTTTAAAAATAACGGCTACAGAGTTATTACTGAATTATCTTTTTGGAATACCCGGTGGTTAAAACACACTAATACGGCGTTGTTGAACAAAGAGCGAGACGGTGATTGCACCAATTATTGATTCTTACGTAAGAAGGCACTACTTAATAATGGTTACTGAATTATTGTTCAAAGATTTTATTGAATTAATAATTGTTGCGTTGATATTTTATATTCTTTGTTGTTTCAATAATTGTCATTACACAAGATTTTCATTATCGGAGCAATAATTCATATTATCCTAATAATATTATTAGAAAACATTATTGGAAATATCTAGAAAGTTCTCGTCTAAGGAGAGGTTTGGTCACCTAATTGCGGCGCCAATAAGGAGAGATCCTTATTGAAAGCCCCTCTTCACGAGAACGGCTTGGTTGTGATCTTCGTGATTCTGTAATATTATTTGTGAATAATTAATTATTAATTTATATGATGAGGAAAATATTAATTTTATGTGGATATAGATGGAGAAAAATTTTAATGTGACAATTGTTGAAAATTGAAATTTTATCTTTTCTCGATAAGATAATTCATTTAAATGTATTATTATATTTTAATAATATAATAATGGTGATATTTTTACAACGAATGTGGGATATATGAGTATCTGACGAGGAGGAAGAGTATTTTGTTGCAATAAATGTTTAAAACATGTTAAACATGTCGGTGGACCCCATTTATTGACTGAAATTTGATTATAGCCTGTAAAATCGCCCGTTTGAGGATTTCGGTTAATTTCTGTTTGGAATTTGGAAAAACTTCCTTCTGCAAAGTTGTAGATAATGGAATTTCCTATGGAAAGATGTGAGTTTTTAATTTTTCTGATAAAAGAGCTATTTATTATGAATTATTTAAGTTCCGAATCTCCGAAATAATTGATTTTTGGAAGTTTTAATTATTTTAATTAACAAAAACGTTTTTGTGTTTGGTTAGCCTCATTAAACACATGCAAGTTGCTGAATTCAGATGGTTCTAGGTGCGTAGACAAATTTGTATATATATATTATTATTATATTAAATTTTCTGCTTTGGTGTTCTAAGCAATTTCCTATAAATAGGGTGCTTAGGTTAGAATTGAAAATCACACCAGAAACTGAAGTTTTCTCTCTCTATATTATCGAGCGTATTCTTGTGAGTATTTTGAGTATACTTTGAGTATTGCTATACGGTGCAAGTTCAAGTCATAACCTATATCCGGTGTTTCAACTAGAAGTACTGTCTTTCGAGGTAAGGGATGTTATTTTATTCGAAAATGATATTATTTCTTCAATATCATTATGACGAAATATTGGTTGGAAATTTTTATCAAATTTGGAACTTTTTCATGTTGGGGTTACTATTCATGAGTTACTATTCACGAGTTACTATTCACGAGTTACTATTCATGAGTTACTATTCACGAATTACTATTCATGAGTACTATTCATGAAACGTGAAGATATTTTTTGTGAAATTCCTATCTTTCGGTGTCGGAGTTACTATTCACATATATGGCACTATTCACGTATACGGCACTATTCACGAATACGACACTATTCACCGAAAAATAAAATTTCTTCTTTTTGTCCAAAATATCTATTCTGGATACTAGCTTTGATTGTATCCATGTTTTGATCATTCTTGAATTTTACTCCACTCTGATTACTTATGAAGTATTTTTGAACTTGGATTGTTTAAAGTACGAATCCTTACTATTTATTCTTTTGTTTCACTGGATTCATTTTCTTTAAAATATTTTTCATCATCCTCAGTACTAAATGATGATATAATTGAATATCTTTGGCCTATAGTGCAAAGATGAATGATTTCTTGATGAATATCTTTGGCCCGTAGTGCAAAGATGAACAGGTGTTGAGATGAACATGACCTACTGATTAATATCTTTGGCCCGTAGTACAAAGATGAATAGGTGTTTAGATTTAACATGACCCGGTGATGAATATCTTTGGCACAGAGTGCAAAGATGAATATTTGATTCCGTATATATATTGATTGATGTTACAGGATAAAATATCGACGATGAACTTTTAAATTCATATATAGAAGATAGTAGTTTGCATTCTCTACTTAACTCTTCTAATGAATTATTGTTTTCATTGCAGATTGTTGATTTAAAATTGGTTGTCTATTGTATTCTATTAGATTTTTCCTGTTGAAGACTAACGATAATTTGTTGTATATTATCTTAGTCATAATATTCTTTTCTTGGGCTAGTTGAGCTCACCCTTTTCCTTTTTGTTCCATTTTTCTTCTCGGAGGCGAGAATGTAGTGAGTACTAGTCGGGGTATGGAATGAAGGTTCTAGAGAGAGTTGTTTAGTAGTCCTCACCATTTTTGTAAAATAATGTATCAATAATTATGATGGGGATTTATTTGCGTGTGGATATTGTCTAGATGGCAATATCTGTATTTAAACTCACAGTTTATATGTTGTAATAATAAAGTTGTAGTTATTTCTGTACCATGTATTTGGCGACTCAGAATGGGTTGGATGGAATGGACCTATTTTGGGGGCGTCACACTCTAGTTTAGCGTTGACCGTGACCAGGCTATTGTTGATAATGTATTTCAATTGTTGATGAAGGGTGGAGGGGACTGCCCTAGCCATGTGAATCCATGGTCGTCCCAAGAGCAGGTTGTATCCCGAATCTATCTTGATCACATGGAAAGATACGCAGAATGTGTGAGGACCAATTTTGATTAGTAGCTCAATTACTCCTACCGAATTTCGGTGAGCTCCATCAAAAACTTTGATGATAGTATGGCTACTCCTAATTCAGTTGAGATTGATATTCATCTTCACCAAGGTAGCGTATGGGCAGATATTCAGAGAGGAACCTCCATCTGTTAAGACTCCAGCTACCATATATCCGGAGGACAAGACCGCAATGTGCAACGGCTTGTAATAACCGGTCCCTTCGGGCGGTATGTCATCATCAATGAAGGATATCACATTGTTGTTAAAAATGTGATCAACCAAATGTTGAAATTTTTTCGTATCCACTGATGTCGGGAGATAGGCTTCTTCTAAAACCTTTAACAAGACCTTCCGGTGATTCTCGGAAGTTAGGACCAAGTCCAAAATTGATATTTGTTTTGGAGCTTCTTTCAAGCTTAAAACCACCGCAGCTTCATTATGACCCATAGCGCGGAGGAATTTTTCAATCTTCTCCGTGGGTATTTTCCCCTTTGATTTGATGGTAGGCTTCATCATCCGGTGGGGAAGATACAGTGGATTTTCCTTCGACACTTTAGCAGTTGTATGTGAGGTGGACCCTTCACCTTCTCTATAATTCCATGGAACTTTGCGCAAGCTAACAATAGGATATTGTGCTCTACACGGCAAGTTGATTGGCTCGGGAGAGGCCACTTTCAAAGGATTGTTACCTCCCTTGAGTTGAACTGTTGGCGTTGTGAGTAATGTATTATTCTCATCAGTATCAGTGGATATGACTGCTACCACACTTTTCCACTTAGTAGGGCTTGCATTCTCACTTGCACGTAACACAGTATTGTCGTCCGCTAGGCGCAGGACACCACTATCGATTAGATTTTGAATAAGGTGGCGGAGTGCCCAGCATTCTTCCGTCTTTGTGTGCGAGAGGCGGGAGTGATATTGACATACTCCATCGAGTTATCTCGTCCCCAAACGGGGTTGATTGGAGGTAGAAGGGAACTGATCCTTCCTTCATTGATTAACATATGAAGAATTTCCTCCATGGATTGGCCCAGATAAGTGAATTCCCTTTTGTGGATGAAATCCCGACGGGCTTTGGCATTTGCTCTCTTTGTCACTTTGTCTTCCAGCATTTCATTTTCTGAAAGTGATGAGGGAATATTCATGACAATAGTTAGGAGACTGGCATGCTCCTGGCTGATTAACTAACGTGTCACTTGATGCTGATAAGTCACCAGTTCCGCCAATTGCTCAATTTATCTGTAGAGAGCTTTCATCTTTCGTTCTATTATGAAATGGAACTTGGCATAATCCCATCTCTCATCACTGTCTTTGAGGGTTTGGGAAGATTCACAGCTAAAATTGGAACTCTGTCCGTTGCTCCAATTGATCATGTTAACCTCTTCTTCTTTGTGTTGAGGAAGGGGTTGTCTTGAACATGAGGTTGATCGGGTTTGGTGACCACGATCTCTCTGTTGTCTATCAGGTCCTAGATTTTGTGTTTCAAGGCCCAACAATCCTGAGTATCATCTCCAGGTGCCCCGACATGATAAGCACATTTCCTAGCAGCATTAAAACCTCGTCCATTAGGGTTGGTTGGTGGAAGAAGATGCGTAATTTTCTTATGTGTTGTCAGAAGATTAAGAATGTTCTCGAGGGTTTCCCCCATAGGTGTAAGCACTCGAGGACGTTTGACTTCTCCACCTTTTGGTATTGGAGGGTTTACAGACTGTGCTTGAAAGGGAGTGTAGTTTCTCCTTTGAATAGGCATGTTCTGATTGCCTTTTTGCCCCTGTAGTATCGGAAAAGCATCTTCCTCTTTCTTTTTATGGACCCTCCGGGGGTTGTTCCCATAATTTCTAGACTGGATGTGATTAGCAACAGCTTTGAGTGCTGCTAGGTCTTGAATCTTTCCGGACTTCAATCCCATCTCAGCCATCTCCCCATGTTTGACCATTTCAGAAAATGGTTTGCCGATGCCGGCTAAAACTCTCTCATAGAAGGGAGCTTCTTGTATGTCTATGAAAGTAATGACTATTTCTGATTCTGTCAAGGAAGGACTAACTTGGGCAGCCAGGCGTCTCCACCTTTGAGCATACTCTCTGAAAGACTCGTTAGACTATTTCTTGATCTTGGTAATTTGATACCGATCAGGAGCCATCTGAGTTTGAAAGCTGTATTGAGTGAGGAAAGCATGTGCTAGCTCTTCCCAGCTATGGATTTTGGAGTTGTCTAATCTTGTGTACCACGAATGGGCTTCTCCAGTTAGACTCTTTTGGAACAATTGCATTCTGAGTTTTTCGTCCTCTGCATAAGATCCAAGTTCTCCAATAAACACCTTTAGATGTGTGTAAGGATCTCCTAACCCGTCATATTTTTCAAAGTCAGGAGTTTTAAATTTTTTTGGATAATGAACACCGGGAAAAATACACAGATCAGCATATGAAACACTCCCGTGTGTTCCAATTCCTTTGATATCACGAAGGGTTTCTTCCATTTGGAGGACTTTCTTTTTGATGTCACCAGTGTCTGGATCTTCAATGGGATGGGAAGCTTCATGAGTTTTGTTGGTCGTATCCAACTGTAGTTCAGGTATGGTAATGACCGGGATTCCTCCGTGTGTGGAGGATTCAGTATGCACAGGTATTTTTGGACCCTGATTAGACTAATGTAATTCTTTGAGTAGAATAGCCAAATCTGTAATCTGTTTGCTTAATTCGTCAAATTCTTTGCGAGAAACTAGATTAAGTTCAGTCTGGTCGGATGATGACATAATTGACTGTAGGCCTGTTGCCTTCTTGGACTTTGACCGGGTAGTAGGTCTGATTGATTCCCTACGAAAGACTTGCATTGTTTAGTCTTTAGGGGATGTATATAATAACATGCTATGTGATGTGTCCATTTTAGGAATTTTTATCTTGCCAAATGGATGTCAGCTGTTTGTAGCATGTTTCAAAATATATATGTGTACACATTTCTTCATATTTCTCATTACATGGAGATAGATATGGAATGAAATTACAAGTAATTGTGTTTATGAGTAATTGAAATGAGAGCATGAAGAGACTTTCCTCCGTTTTGGGTTTATCAGAGGCTGACCTATCTTAGGTTACTTTCGCGGCTTTTTGGCATGAAGGTTCCCAAATCATCGCAATCAACTAGACGGGAAGTTAATACGGTCTTTCAACTGGAGCGAAATTTGGTGGTGCCTTTCCTGAGCCTCGGAGAATTAGTCTTCTCACGAGTCCAGTAATCAAACACCGACGGGATAGCCTCCTGGTGGAGGGACCACTCAACATACATTCACATACATCGTGCCTCACCGTATGAAAATGATGACATGTGCGAAGCACTAATATCACAAGCAGATATGGTGCGAAGCACTAATACCACAGGCAGTTTATGGTGCGAAGCACTAACATCACAAGCAGTTATGGTGCGAAGCACTAAGTGCAATAAGGAAATGCATTCGTACACATTCATCAAATGTAAATGCAACATCCACACACAAGCAGATAACAGTTTTGAAAAGATTGTAATAGCGACTTAAGTCCTCTTCTTTGAGTCCCCAAATGAGTCGCCACCGTCGACGCCGGGATTTTTGGATGTCCCTTTCCGCTACTTGTTCTTTGGTGTTCTCATTTTAGGTGAGATTTGTTTGAAAAAACAAGTGAAAAAGGTTCGACATGTATAATGTCGACGATGGACTGTTAAGAGTTCGCCAGTTGGTTTTTTAAATGGTTGTACCAACACAACCGAGAAAAGGTTTGCACATTGACCGAGAGATGTGACACTGCTAAATGGGTCAGTGAAATCGAGATTCATTAGGGTCCGGGGACTTGGTTATGCGGGGGGGGGAGGTGTTAGGCACCCCCCGACATCAGTGTTACCACGGGGACCGCCTCTTTTCAAGAAAACTGTTATCTGAATATGTGTGTGTATGGGTCAATGTGCTGTTATTTGGAAGTAGTGCGAGGCCTCGTTCGAACCTATATACACAGGGTGTGAATTTATGTAAAAATTCAGTTTTTAGCAAGATATAGCAATGATGTTTTATAAAAGAGATTTTTCAAACCCTAATGCTCAATAGTAATTGAGACCTTTTACACTCCCATTTTATTAAGTGATCGGCTTGATTGATTTTATTTGACAGATGTGAGGCATCCGTACAAAAATAATGTACAAAATAATGCTGACTTCCTCGTGGGTATAAAAACCATCTGAGGAAATTCAGACAACGCAAATTAATTTGCAAGCTGCTTACACCTGAAAATGTCCATCACGGGAACCGAATCTAGATCCAATGGGATGAATTTGTGATCACATGATTCTTAGGCGCACAGAATACTGCAATTTATATGAAAGGAGTAAACAGATATATATATATATATATATATATAAAAGCTGTAAATATATATATACAGACATAATCACCAACCACGAAGAACCTCCATGGGGGATCATAAATGTAAATAAAGTTGTTAAAAGCTATCAACCGCCATGGAGGAAACTCCAGGCGGGATGAAATGTAAATAAAGTTGTAAATACGGTCAACCGCCAAGAAGGAAACTTCAGGCGGTACAAAATATAAATAAAGCTGTAAAAGCGATCAACTGCCACGAAGGAAACTCCAGGCAGGACGATTTAATATATATATATATATATATATATATATATATATAAGCAATAAACGCATCGGATGTAAAATCCAGGCTCATCGAACAGAGTTTGACCACAGTTCATATATATAAGTATATATATATATAAGCGAATAAATGCACAGGATAAAAAATTCAGGCTCATCGAACAGAGTCCGACACACAGTTAATATATATAAATGTATATATATATTAAAGCAGTAAACACACCGGATATAAAATCTCGGCTCATCAAACAGAGTTCGACCACAATTCATATATATAAATATATATATACAAAAGCGAGTAAACGCTCCAGACCGAAGTCTAGGCTCATCGAACAAAGTTCGACACACAGTTAATATATATAAATATATATATATATATATATATTAAAGCAGTAAACGCTCCAGAACGAAGTCTAGGCTCATCGAACAAATTTTGACACACAGTTAATATATATAAATGTATATATATATATATATATATATTAAAGCAAATAAACGCTCCAGACCGAAGTCTAGGCTAAATCGAGGCATAACTCGATAATGTTAGTCAATATATATGTAAATATATATAATATATATATATAATATATATATATATATATATATATATATACAGACTGAAATAAAACCACGGACCGAAGTCCAAGCAAAAGCAAGCAACACGACTCTCAACATGTAGAAGGGTGTGTTCAGAGATGAAGAGAAAGACTCTAAAGTGTGTGAGAATGCTTACAGCTGAATGCCAAAAAAGACTTCTATATCTTTAGAGTGGGTAAACACTGGCTTTTGTAGGTACAAAAGGGCTATATATGAGCTCACAAGTGTTTAAAAGGGGAAAGTACACTGTATGGGGTGAGTCCGGAGCAAATTGGGCAGGGCTTCCTCGACTTTTTCTCTTTAAAAATTAGCACCCCAAGCCCTCTATTTATATGCATTTTAGCCGCAACCCGGGTGGGCCCGGGTTTTTCGGGTTGGGTTGTCTCGAAGTACGTGCACTCAAGCACAGTAATGTCCACTCAAACTTTTAGAAGTGCAATCCGGGTATCTGTTTGAGGTATACAGGACCTATTTTGGATCGCCGTTGTCGAGAGTTGTACGATGGCATGGGATTAGAGTTAGTACGAAGTCATTGAAAATGGGACGATGCCCTTTGGTCTTCAAGCTTCAACTTTCATCTGTTACCCCGCACAATAGTCACTCGGAATTTGTTAGTCTTGTGGGACATTGTTGTGTAGAGACGTGACGTGGCATCGTGTTGACGAGATGACGATGTTGCCCCTCACCGGTGTTATCGCCGGATTGGGCTAGTAAAGTAGACGTTGCTCAGACTTCGCTGAGATTGGACTGCTACAATTTGTTGAAGGTACTCATTGTCATCTTTGAGGTGTGCCTGTCTTCCCCATGTTATTGCCGGGTTGGTGCAGTGTATCTCGTTGTGAGCGCCGAGATTGAAGCTGGTCGCATTTGAAACAAGCATTTCCGAGGTTATCGTCGAAACTGCATTCCTTGGGGTTATCACCAAGGTTGTTAGCTATTTCTGTAAGACCCCAACTTTTTAATGAATAAAATCGAATTTCCTCTATTTATTATTGTGAATAATAAGGTGTTAATTTGATATAATTCTTTGGTTATGGGTGAAATGTGCAAATTTTTCAAAATAAGCAAGTGGTTATAAAATATTCATTTTTGTCAGAGAATATTCGTTTGGTCGTGGAATATTCTTTTCCGGCTTGGGAATATTCGCATTTACTCAGCAAAATGACCATTTGTGGACCCCATAACAGAATAACTGTCGGATGAAGAAAATGACAAAATTGAGTTTTTATAAATAACGGTGTAGTTGTTACTGCTTAACAACTTGTTGGAATACGGTGGTTTAAAAATACAAAGATGTCTGCGGTGTTTGCACAAAGATTATCACCTGCGGTTTTACACATATTTTTTTTGAATTATTGATCCTTACGTAAGAAGGCACTACTCAATAATTATTACGATAATTACCCATCAATATTTTATTTTATTGATTCAAAAATTGTCATATTGATATTTTATATTATTGTTGTTTCAATAATTATCAACGCATGATATTTCTCATTATCGGATCAATAATTCATATTATTTGAATAATATTATTAGATAGCATTATTGGCAATGTCTAGAAAGTTCTCATTAAGGAGAGGTTTGGTCACCTAATTAAGGCGCCATGAGTGAGAATTTCTTATTGAAAGCCCCTTTTTCACAGGAACCGCATGGTTGTCATAAATGTGATTCGTAATATTATTTGTGAATAATTAATTATTGATTTATATGATAAGAAAATATTTATTTGATGTGGATATAAATAATGGATTTATTTATGTGGTTATAAATGAAGGAATTAGTGTTGAGGTGTTTTATCAATATTTTGTCGAATTGGTGGTATTAAAAACTCAAATCGATGTTCTTAAAGCTTTACTGCGTGAGTTATAATTTTAATCCGACCGTTGGATCGTTGTGATTTTAGGATATGTTATACGTATATAAGTAGAGTATATGTCCACAAATTTTGAACCGTTGAAAATCAACACATGATTTGTTATGAATTTTAAAAGGTGTTGAAATGGTGTTTAAAATCATCCGTTTGTGAATTTTGGATATTTTATGTTTGGAATTTGGAAATACTCAAAGCTACAAAGTTGTAGAGAATTCGATTTCATGCTAAATTGATATAAAATTCGTATTTTTCTGATAAACGGGCTATTTTCTATGAATTATTGAAGTTTTAAAAAATAAAATGATTTTTATTAATTTATGGGTGGGACCCACTTGGTTATCAACACATGGGCTGCCAAATTTGTTAAAAGATGGCTGGTGGCTGAGCTTGGTCAAGAGCACGCATAGGAATAAGGAAATAAAATAATATTAATTTATTATTTAGTCTCTTTTGGCGTTCTAGCATTTTCCTATAAATAGGTGTTTATGTTAGAATTGAAAAACACACCAGAAACATAAGTTTTCTCTCTCTATATTATCAAGCATATTTTTGTTAGTATTTAGATATCTTGAGTGTTGCTATACGACGCAAGTTCATTCAGCGTTATATCCGATATTCAAGTCAGAAATACTGCTCTTTTGAGGTAAGGGATAGTAAGGAATTTTAAGGGTTGTTATGTTTTTCATTTTCGTAACTTTTCAGACCTTCAAAAATTCTAGAAAAATTTGAAATGATATTTTGATGAGTTTTATTGACTGTGTACAAAAATGGTGATTTTTGGATGTATAGATTAAGAGTTATGAATTTGATGGGAAAAGACTATTTTAAAAGTAACCGCTTATAACTCCTTGTGGTTAACTCCAAAATTGATGAAATTTTATTAGCGATTACATCTATATAATATCGGTGTACTACTGTGAATTTGAATTTTTAGATAAAAGTACAATTTGTGATAAATGTCTAAATATTCTAAGTTTTGGCCATATAAAAATAGTAAATGACTTTTAAAATTACGAGAAAAATATATGTTCAATATAGGACTATATTACGCTAAATCCCGGAAAAGAAATATTTTTGGGCCCATTTAGTATTTTTCATGAAAATAGACTAGTTATGAGTAAATGAATTAAATATGTTATATGAAGTAAGAAAATTGAAAATAGGATTTTATGACTTGAGAATCCTACATGAGGTATATGCAGATTTTTGATGAGGGTTTTGGTTATTGGTGATGAAATCTTATGAGTTTGACATTTTAGAATGATTAAATGCATTATTTAGTAAAGCGTAAACAATTAAAATAAATTGTTTATAAGCTTAAGAAATATTATTCTTTCAATATCATTATACCGAAATATTCGTATGAATTTTATTGTAGAATTTCTACCTTTTTCATGTCAGGGTTACTATTCACGAGTTACTATTCACGAGTTACTATTCATGAGTTACTATTCACGAGTTACTATTCACGGGTACTATTCACGACAAAATTGGTTTCTTTTTCTGACCAAATTATAGTTGATTTATGAATATTACTCTTGAGATTAAAACTATATGTTGATCATATTATTTTTATTATCATATATAACATTTTTATAACCCTAATGATGATATTTCTCTTTGACTTGAGTGTAAAGATGGGTAGATTTTTGGTATGATCATGACTATGGGGTTTTTTTTAGCCAGTAGTGCAAAGTTGAATTGTTGACTGGTATGATCATGACCATTGAATTTATAATTGAATATCTTTAGCTTAAGTGCAAAGGTGAATTGATCAACATGGTTATAATTATTGTTTATATAAATTATGAAATGATTATATATTTCTTTGAGATAATAATATATTTGGCCCAGTAGTGCAAATATGAATCATTGATGAATATATTTGGCATGTAGTGCAAATATGAATCTGTTGATGAATATATTTGGCACAGTGGTGCAAATATGAATCTGGCGAGAATATCTTTGGCTTGTAGTGCAAAGATGAATTGTTGATGAATATCTTTGGCCGTGAGTCTGAAGATGACATGTTGTTGAATATCTTTGGCCGATGGTGAAAAGATGAATCGTTGACGAATATCTTTGGTCGTAGTCAAAGATGAATTTATTAGTATGATTAGGAGCAGAGGCGTGATTTGGTATAACCATGATCTTTGATGTTTGAGTAAAGACATGTGATGAAAATTATATTAAATCCCGGATGCGAAGAGAAATTTAGAATCACAATTATGATTATGAGTTATTCATATGATTGTGGACCGTAATCTGTTGATTGATGTTACGGGGATAAAACATTATTGGTGGATTTTTAACATAGAAAGATAATAGACTTTTATGGTCTATTTGACTCTTCTAATGGATTGCTTCGTTCACCTTATGACTATGGTTGAAATTTTATCATCTACCATATGTTCTAAATCTCCGATTTATTATTGATGAAGGCTATTGATAATTTAATTATCTTTAGTCATGATATTCTTTCTTCGGCTAGTTGTGCTCACCCTTCCATTTCACAATTCCTTTCGAGTAATAAGAGAGTGTAGTCGGGTCGAGCTGGGGTATGAGGGAATAGAATGGTGGTCATCATTTAGTAGTTATATTTGGTGAATCAACTAGGGTGAGGCGAACCCAACGTTGGAAGGGTGTTTTGCCACTATCATACAAGATGTCTAATGACATACAACCTCGTGTCATCATAAGATAGGTTTGTGCTCATCCACTTGCTGAGTATATTTACGAGCACTACCTATATAATCTTGGTGTTTGTTTGAAGTATAATTCTCAATTAGAGACACTGGAGATAATGATACGTCAAGAGAAGACTCACCATTGGGAAGAATATGATAATAATCTTCTCGTTTTTCTTTGGGGTCTATTGGGTCAACCAAGGATAATTCTGTGGCCATATGATATCTATCATAACCTAGAAGCATGGCCTCTCATGTACGAAGGTTTCCTTGAGCACTTCCCAAAGATTCTAATTTCTAAAACAGTTTTTGACTATACCTTTATGTAAGGTGTCATTGTGACGTGCTATCCAAGGTTGGGATGAGATTCATAGTTAGTACAGTTGGTATATATTTGTATCCAAACTCACAGCATATGTGTTGTTGTATTTTGCACGACAATTGTTGTAATAAAGTTGCCATGTATTTGGCGACTCAGAATAGGTTGGATGGAATGGACCTATTTTGGGGGCGTCACATTTGGTATCAGAGCTTAGGGATATGGTCTCTGGCGGAGATCGGGGAATATAACTACGAGGGGAGAGATGAGTAAATCCTTCGCTAGTGTCTCCTACCTAAGCTTATTTGTTGGTGAGTCATAATATCGGGATATTATGTGATATGTTAATTTGTTTAATTAACCCTTATTTTATGGCAGTATTTGAGAATGGCAGCTGAGAATTTTAATAATTGAGTGAATGAAAAAGTGGGGATACCTCTAATCACCAACCAGGATAATGTGATGTCAGACGAAGAAGGAATTAGAGATATTCTTGTGGTGAGGGAAGAATTAATAGTTGCACCCGAGCTAGTCGCAGAGGTAGTAGCTGAGAGTGAGGAAGAAGAAGCACCAGAGGAGAATTTATTAGAAGAATTTTATGATCGAAATGTAGAATTGCAAAATCGTGTTCATGAGTTAGAAGAGCATGCTGAAGAACGGCAGGCGGTCGTGGAACAAAAGGATGCAACAATTCAAGCTTGTGTTACCCGATATGTGATGCTTGAACAGAATCATTCTTTGGTAGAGTATAAGATGATAAAGATGGAATCTGAGCTGAAAGAAGAAAAAATTGAACGAGTGAGAATAAGTGATGCATGGGCAAAATCCGCACGACACGTGGATATTGTGGAAAGAGATGTCCGATCTAAGAAGGCTAAAATAGATGATATGAATTTCACTTTTTAGAAAGCAATTGGGAGAACCCAACATCGAGTTTTAAATTACCCTGTACAGAGTGGTCAACCTGAATTCGATATGGATCGATGATTGATGATTCAGATCATGAATCAGGAGTACGACGAGGCAGTTGAGGGAGGAATATGCCCTATAGAAAAGTATATTCCAATGGTAGTGATGATGCCAAATGCTGCCCCAGACAAGTCAAAGTCGGGTAGTTCAAGGGAGAGCGGTTGTCATGACTTCCCAACAAGTGAGGAACCCAAATGAAGTTATCACGGGAGATGAGTAATGGAGAAATCATGATGACCGGAGAGATAGAATATGAAATAAAAGTAAGGTATTCTCAACTCTTCGAAATACCAGGTACGTAAATTTCGGGGACGAAATTTCATAAGGAGGGGAGGTTGTAAGACCCCAACTTTTTAATGAATAAAATCGAATTTCCTCTATTTATTATTGTGAATAATAAGGTGTTATTTTGATATAATGCTTTTGTTATGGGTGAAATGTGCAAATTTTTCAAATTAAGCAAGTGGTTATAAAATATTCATTTTTGTCGGGGAATATTCATTTGGTCGTGGAATATTCTTTCTGTCGGGGAATATTTATGCATTGATGCGATGACCCATTTAGGGCCCTATAATGTAATAATAAGCTCGGATGAAGAAAATGACAAAATTGAGTTTTTATAAATCTGTGACTCCCCCAAATTCGGGTATCTTCCAACCCGACAGATGGTGCTCCACTGTACTAACATCCATACAATCATTCCATTGAAATACAACAAAATGAAAGTAATTACTATCTTTTATTACAATCAAAGTATAATCCTTCCTGTGTTCATAAACCGGTTACATCGTTCATTGTTCATAATGTATAATACATACAAACTTACTAAACTATTACATGCCTAAGCATCCATCTTAGCTTTGCCCTTATCATTCTTGGCATTCACAAAGACGTTCATCTTTAACTCGCAGTTATATAATTCAAGCAAGAAGTGAGTATGATGGATCGCTAAGTTTAATCAAGGATAACAGAATACCACATTCATGAATTATACAACAATTCCAACATAACTGAACAATAGTTATGAAGTATTTTGAATCAATAATACTTTAACAGTTCATAACATCAATTCCCAAAGTATAGAATAGATTAGGAATTCTGAACTGGTCGATAGACCATGAACATTAAATTTTAGTTTTCATACTTGAAAAAGAGCCCACAACACTAAGGTCATTCATCCGTATAACTTACGAGCACTTCTAGGTAATCATCCTCTAGTACTCTATGTTGATCAACACTATATTCATTAAACGTATTTACGTTTAATATTTTTGGCAAACTCGCGTGCCCATAGTATAATCGATGAAAAATACTTTTGTTTGTTCATAGACAAACCTTACCTTCACGTCCGTACCAATTACTTGGCATAGGATAGCGTTAACATTTTTATATAGAATGATATCTATGATAATCAATCTATATATTACGAATAGTCTAGCCGAGTTAAAATCTGGCATCGACCCTTTCTTTAAAACAAATCTTCCAATTCAGTTCAACGAATCACATAAAACTTGGCTAACATGGAAGTTAGATGTTGTTAAGAAAACTTGCCTTTCAAATAGTCTCCAAATAACTTGCTTCGACCGACCACGACCTTTTGACGAATCTACATGATATGTTCACATAGCACACTGTAATTAGCTATCAAACAACTATTCACATTGTTCCTACAAGCTTCTTTCTCTTCTATGTCTGTGTTAATTTAATGTCTTTATTAAAGTCAACATGACTTATTACCCTTTGTCCCGGTGTATCACTCTATTGACGTTTATTAACTGGCCTCAAACATCGTTGATAAGGTACCAACTTTGTTCATTGTACATATCTTGTTAACATGCATTACATTCCTAAGTTTCATACTCTATACCTTAGTATAGGTAATATAGGATTAGTCTTAGTACATTTATTGAGTATATAAACTCAACTCAGGTAGGTCTCTAAACAACCGAAGCTTAAAACCTAACTTGTCAACTTTTTTCATCACATGGTATTTGCTACGCACAGATCCTTTGTATTTTAGTGGCGATGTATGCAAGTTAGCTAGGGTACTTTCGGTAAGTCCAGTGTTCTTGGTACCACCACTTTGTATCTTGGTTTTGGTATTGCTGACTGCAGTCTGCGGTCACCTGCACCAGTTGACCAAACCAATTTTGGTTTTCTAACGAAACTCCCGGCTTCCTAATTTGTTCGTTTTACATCTGAATTGACCCATTCGAATTTCCTACAAGTCAGGAATTACATCCTTTACGTGTTCATATAAGAAATCAACACTTTCGAATCTGTTAACTCATAATTCACTATTGAGTTCATTTTATATACGTTCGTAAACGTTAATGAGCGTTCAATGCTCGTTTTCTTTGTTCTAAGTCGGAATCCGACGATTCTCGAACCCACAACTCTTAATTACCCTATCTCACGTGTCGACATTGAAAACTAACGTTTTCAAGTCTCACGACAACTTTCGACTACCATTCCAGAATTTCTACGTCTTCGACGTTTAACGTCTATTTCCGTAAAATTTGTCATAACTTCGTTACTAATGTTCTCTAAGCCAAATCACATGGAATACTCCATGGATTTCATATCTACATCCTAACCAAACAAGATGCATATACTAACGTATTGATGGAGCTCAATTGTTTATCAACAATCGATCTCAACTATCAATATTTCCATGGTTCAACACTATATTAAACCTTATTATTTTTATAATCTCATGACTTATAGAGATTGAATCTATGGTAAGTCATCTTTAAATCCTCACTCATGACATATACCACCCCTTCATGATTCTCTAAAATGAAAGAAAATCTAAAAGAGATGGAGATGAGAAACAAGAAGTATTACCTCAAGAACTCTTAAGAAATCTTTTGGAAAAATAGAAGTTAAAGCTTCCAAGTGTATGTTTTGCAAGTGTAGCTTTCTTTCTCTCTCAAATAATCTAGGTTGACAAATTTGAAAACTCTCAAATGAAACAACCTAGCTTCTTATTTATAGAAAACTAGAATGGAGGGCAATTTGGACAATAAACACCACCTCCTTACTATTCATGTGTGGTCACCAAGTAAAACACTTGGTGACCAAGCCTTATGCTTGGCTTCCACATCAAGGTGGTCGGCCCACCTCCTTTTTGTGACATCCCATGGGTTGCCCCATGGGTTTTACCCATTCAAATGACCCACCTGCCTCAATTCCACGATTCTTGTTTTAATGAATTGGGTTTAACTAAATTAACATTGGGCCTTGGTCATCCAAATGATTGGATTAATTAATAATCCAACTCAAATGAATTAGTCATTAAGTCTTAACTTAATTCTATAATACGAATCGTATCACATACGTATAATTTACGATTATCTCGCGTAACTACTCGTAATAATAATCGATTGCATTATGCCGTATTTACTCAACGAATTATACATAGATAATAAATAGTATCAGCAAAGGCATAACACTCGCCTTAACCCTAACGCCATTCCTTCTATGCATATTATTTCCTCCTCGGAAATCAATATACTCAACCCTTAGGTTTTAAGTCCGCAGGCGAAAACAGCGTTTTCCATAAATAAAATATTATCAGATATTACAACTCATCACGATATTCTATCATTACGCATTTCCCGGAATTTCAAAATAATTCCCCGAACAGAAACAGATGAATAGTGTTTTTACGGAAATTTCTCGGAAAACAATTATTATCGTCTTGGAAATTCCAAATAACTATTTCTAACACGTAGCCAGAATACTAACCACGTTAGCACATTCTAGGTCATAGAATCGACCTTCACATAGCTTACTCTCAAAAGAAATCAATTAAATTCATTTAATTCACATAATCAAATAAAAATTTAATTGTCATAAAATCCAATTTTCTCAATGCTATAATAATGGTGTAGTTATTACTGCTTAACACTTGTTGGAATACTTTTGGTTGGTTAAAATATAGTAATACGGCGTGTTTGCATAGTAGCACTACGGTTTTACACGAGATTTTTTGAATTATTGATCCTTACATAAGAAGGCACTACTCAATAATTGTTACGATAATTACTTGTTCAATATTTTATTTTATTGATTCAATAATTGTTTGCGTTGATATTTTATATTATTGTTGTTTGATAATTATCACTTTGCATGATATTTCTCATTATCGGATCAATAATTCATATTATTTGAATAATATTATTAGATAGCATTATTGGCAATGTCTATAAAGTTCATCAAGGAGAGGTTTGGTCACCTAATTGCACGCCCAATAAGGAGAAATTCTTATTGAAAGCCCTTTTTCACAGGAACCGCACTGGTTGTCATAAATGTGATTATGTAATATTATTTGTGAATAATTAATTATTGATTTATATGATAAGGAAATATTTATTTGATGTGGATATAAATGATGGATTTATTTATGTGGTTATAAATGAAGGAATTAGTGTTGAGGTATTTTATCAATATTTTGTCGGATTGGTGGTATTAAAAACTCAAATCGGTGTTCTTCAAGCTTTACTGCGTGAGTTATAATTTTAATCCGACCGTTGGATCGTTGTGATTTTAGGATATGTTATACGTATATGAGTAGAGTATATGTCCACAAATTTTGAACCGTTGAAAATCAACGCATGATTTGTTATGAATTTTAAAAGGTGTTGAAACGATGTTTAAAATCATCTGTTTGTGGATTTCAGATATTTTATGTTTGGAATATGGAAAAACTCAAAGCTAAAAAGTTGTAGAGAAATCGATTTCATGCGAAATGGACATAAAATTCGTATTTTTCTGATAAACGGCCTATTTTCTATGAATTATTGAAGTTTCAAAAAATAAAATGATTTTTATTAATTTATGGGTGGGAGCCACTTGGTTATCAACACATGGGCTGCCAAATTTTGTTCAAAGATGGCTGGTGGCTGAGCTTGGTCAAGAGCATGCATAGGAATAAGGAAATAAAATAATATTAATTTATTATTTAGTCTCCTTTGGCGTTCTAGCATTTTCCTATAAATTGATGCTTATGTTAGAATTGAAAAACACACCAGAAACGTAAGTTTTCTCTCTCTATATTATCAAGCATATTTTTGTTAGTATTTAGATATCTTGAGTGTTGCTATACGACGCAAGTTCGTTCAGAGTTATATCTGATATTCAAGTCAGAAATACTGCTCTTTTGAGGTAAGGGATAGTAAGAGATTTTAAGGGTTGTTATGTTTTTCATGTTTCGTAACTTTTCAGATCTTCAAAAATTCTGGAAAAATTTGAAACGATATTTTGATGAGTTTTATTGATTGTGTCCAAAAATGGTGATTTTTGGATGTATAGATTAACAGTTATGAATTTTACGGGAAAAGACTATTTTAAAAGTAATCGCTTATAACTCCTTGTGGTTAACTCCAAAATTGATGAAATTTTTATTGGGAGTACATCTATATAATATCAGTGTACTCTGTGAATTTCGGAATTTTTAGATAAAAGTACAATTTGTGATAAATGTCTAAATATTCGGCGGTTTTGGCCATATGAAAAATAGTAAATGACTTTTAAAAATTCTGAGAAAAATATATGTTCAATATAGGACTATATTCTGCTAAATCCCAGAAAAGAAATATTTTTGGAACTGATTTGGTATTTTTCATGAAAATGGACTAATTACGAGTAAATGAATTAAATATGTTATGTGAAGTAAGAAAATTTAAAATAGGATTTTATGACTTGAGAATCCTAAATGAGCTATATGCAGATTTTTTATGAGGGTTTTGGTTATTGGTGATGAAATCTCATGAGTTTGACATTTTAGAATGATTAAATGCATTATTTAGTAAAGTGTAAACAATTAAAATAAATTGTTTATAAGCTTAAGAAATTTTATTCTTTCAATATCATTATACCGAAATATTGGTATGGATTTTATTGTGGAATTTCTACCTTTTTCATGTCGGGGTTACTATTCACGAGTTACTATTCATGAGTTACTATTTACGGGTACTATTCACGACAAAATTGGTTTCTTTTTCTGACCAAATTATAGTTGATTTATGAATATTACTCTTGAGATTAAAACTATATGTTGATCATATTATTTTTATTATCATATATAACATTTTTATAACCCTAATGATGATATTTCTCTTTGACTTGAGTGTAAAGATGGGTAGATTTTTGGTATGATCATGACTATAGGTTTTCTTTGGCCAATAGTGCAAAGTTGAATTGTTGACTGGTATGATCATGACCATTGAATTTAGAATTGAATATCTTTAGCTTAAGTGCAAAAGTGAATTGATCAACATGGTTATGAACTGTTGATGAATATATTTGGCCTGTAGTGCAAATATGAACAGTTGATGAATATATTTGGTCTGTAGTGCAAATATGAACTGTTGAGGAATATCTTTGGCCTATAGTGCAAAGATGAATTATTGATGAATATCTTTGGCCGTGGTCTGCAGATGACATGTTGTTGAATATCTTTGGCGAGAAGGTGCAAAGATGAACTGTTGACGAATATCTTTGGCCGTAGTGCAAAGATGAATTTATTAGTATGATTAGGAACAGGAACTGTGATTTGGTATAACCATGATCTTTGATATTTCAGGTAAAGATATGTGATGAAAATTATCTTCGTCCTGGATGCGAAGAGAAATTTAGAATCACAATTATGATTATGAGTTATTCATATGATTGTGGACCAGAACTGTTGATTGATGTTACAGGGATAAAACATTGTTGGTGGATTTTTAGCATAGAGAAGATAATAGACTTTATGGTCTATTTGACTTTTCTAATGGATTGCTCGTTCCGCTGCAACTATGGTTGAAATTTTTATCATCTACCATATGTTCTAAATCTCATATTTATTATTGATGAAGGCTATTGATAATTTAATTATCTTTAGTCATTATATTCTTTACTGGGCTAGTTGTGCTCACCCTTCTGTTTCACAATTCCTTTCAGGTAATAAGAGTGTAGCTGGGTCGAGCGGGGGTAATATGGGAATAGAACGGTGGTCATCATTTAGTACTTATATTTGGTGAATCAACTAGGGTGAGGCGAACCCAACGTTGGAAGGGTGTTTTGCCACTATCATGCAAGATGTCTAATGACATACAACCTCGTGTCATTAGGCTTAAGAGATTTTAATATAATTAGAAAATACTAATTATGATTTAGAAATGTTAATTTTAATTTGAAAACCCTAATTTGGAAATTCTAGAAATTATTTTTAAAACCTAAGTGTTCAAACCCTGAACCCTAATTGTTCAAACCTTAAACCCTAAAGGGTTCAAACCCTAAACCCTAAGGGTTTGCATCAAAAGATAATTCTAGAAATAAAATTGTATAGAAATGATCATAATACCCTTTGTTGCATTATTGGGTTTAGCTTGTCAATCTTGCCAATATATGGTTTGTTCACCAACTACACCTACTCCTTGTGCCTTAAATCACAAAAATCAAGCAGCTAGATCAGCCAAGTGCATGTATCATCAAATTATATAAATTAAAAGGAGAGAGAAAACTATACTTGACTTTTCATTTTTCCCAACCTTTTCTCACTCTATATTTCGGGAATGGGAATGATATAGAGAGATAAGATAAACCATTATCAGATATTAGCTTTCCAAGAACAGGATCCAAAAATCAGAATCAAGATCAAGCACTAGAAAGGTATAAGAACCCTAATTTTTAAAATCTCATGATCTGGTGTTAGTTATTAAGATTTGTTTGTTTAAAGTTGTGTTAGAAGGTGTCTATAAGTGATCTGAGTTGTTAGATCATGAATCTATAACATCTAGAGGCACGAAAATCAAGTTTTCAAAACTGACCAAGAACCCTAATTTTAAGGCCTGACAATCATATGTCAGGGCCTCTAGATCTTTATGTGTTTGATGTTATGTGGGTTTTATGTTATAGATTTGTAGTATGTTATGTGGTCTTTATTTTGCAACTTGAAACATGGTTTGATCGTGTCTAGAACTCAAGTTATGATCGGTCAAAGTGGTTTGACCGTTCACTTGAAATCGCCTTCAGGCAAATTTCCAAAATCCCTGTAGCTCGACACTTCTTTTCGGCCTTTGATCGCAACCTCATTAAGGTTAATAGCCATGTTTGTGCATATATCTTATAGTCGTACATCAGTACTGCACATCTCAGCCCTTAGAACAACTAGATCCATAACAGGATCAAAGATAATCGTGGTCAAACCCACGTTGACTAACTGGCCGGAAGGAGATTCTGGGTAACCCAGAATCTTCAAAAGCTGTTTTCTGACTACCAGTTTGACCGGCTCAAATCTATCTTGTGTGATGTTGTTGTTATGATCTATTGTTATGATATTGTACACTGCCATCAATAATACATGACTGAATCAAATAAAACACCATAAATAAGCCTGAGATGTGTAGATTAAAAGGACCAAAGTAGCACCTACGTCTGTTCTTCATTTTCTGGAAAACCCAGAAAATGAAGAACATCGTTGTCAGACATTTTGCTAGCTTATATCTTGCTGTGATGTTGTGTAATGACCTTTAAGCTTGATTTCAGATGTAGTATTACATGGATACTACAATCTTAATACAAATTAGAAGCCCATAATCAACAAGAACATAGATTAAAAATCGGTCAAACCTAGTACCTCGCTGACTAACTTAAAGTTATGGGCAGCTCAAGAATAGGCCAAGAACACCTATAGCGACGGGTCTGTCGCTATAGGCCCCTTTAGCGACACTTAATTTCGAAAAATAATTATTTTAATTAAATAGATAGATAAAAATGGTTTTTAATTATTAAAAATACAAAATAAATTCCGAAAAAATATTTTAAAGCCTGAAAAATAGTTTTTAATTATTTAGAGTATATTTCATAAATATTTAATACTTTTGGAATATAAATGGTATTTAATTTATTTAATTATAATATTAATTAATTATTTAAAAATTATTTTAATACATGAAAAATCATGAAAAATAATGAAAATAATATTATGGTATAAGAAAATATTTAAAGATATTTTCAAGAACTTTTAATATTTTGTGATGAATTTCATTAATTAATCAATATTAATGATAATTAGTTTATTTAATAAATAAATTAAATAAATTTATGAAAAAAATAGTATTAATGATTTAAAAATCATATAAAAATGATTTACGGGTTATAAAAATATTTTAAGCTATAAAATATAACTTTTGATATTTTGTCATGAAAATATTAATCTTTTAATATTAATAGCACTTATCGGATAATGAATTTAACGGTTTAAAAATCATATAAATATGATTTTAGATTATTAAAAATACTTTTTAGCAACGATTTTTCGTTGCTAATTATATTATTTGTCAACGACATTATGCTAAATCAGCAACAAAAATGTTTGTTGCTGGTTATTTTTCAATAGCAACGAAAGTCGTCGATTAGAAACGACATTATATGTGCAACGAAAATTGATATGATTTGCAACGATAAAAAATGTTGCCTTTTATTTTAGTATTAGCAACAATATCACCTACGTTGTTATTAGGTTAATTTTTCGTTGCCAAATAATATATTTTTAATGCCATTAGCAACGAAAATTTGTTACTAAATGTATAAAAAATTGTTGCTATATTAAAACTTGTTCAATGCTTTGGTAACGAATTATATTGTTGTCAAATCAAAATTTAACATTCTTTTTGTGTACTTAGCTGCCTCAATGTCCCCATAGCAAATAATGACAAAAATACAAAAAACTAAAATATTATTAACTTAATAAAATCTACTACATAATCATTCATTATTTTACAATTAACCATCTAAAGCTACCACAGTTCTTCAATCAAAGTATATATATCTACATATATAGAGAGTACACTTCATAATTTCGTCCTTTGTCTTCCGTAAACGTAGCACGAAAATTTGATACCCAATATTGTAAGGCAGGTCGTAGAAGCAGTCTTCCTGCACATATTTAAAAATAATAGCAAATCAAGAACATGAAGCAAATAGGTTACCAGACACTTAATGCCAAAATCAATACACAGACAACAATGTTGAGTTATTTTCTTACTAATCAAGGGATATGAAAAACCTTGACACATAATCACATATCTCTAATAAAGCTAAAATAGTTTGATACTTTGTTTAAATGAAGTATCCGGTTGTTTCTAATTCTGTTAGCGGCTATAAATTTCACAGTAATAATGAAATGAAAAATCTACTTTAAATTTAGCAGAGGGAAAGCTCAGATGCGATTGTGTTTATCTCTTCACAACAAGACAACAAATAACTTTCCTAATATGCAAATCTTATAATAATGTTATGATAAATGATATTTTACTCCTTTTGTTCTTCATTTCTCTTTTTCTTTATAAATTTGAAAGTAGTTGACAATAGATGTATATTTTATCTAACAAAGTCTCACGCCAAGCATCCGATTGTGATACTATAATTCAAATTACAAGACAAACACTGCTTTGAACTCACCGTACTTGAAGGTACAACCGATGTGGTTGATGCCCCGCTTGATGACACTTTAGTCTACAATGGTTACTGAGAATACATACTGAAATCGAGAATAGATTTAAATTCTTTCTTACTAGTAGGTAAAATAGTTATATTACAAAAATGAAGGGTGTGACTGGTTATTGACGGCACCATGACATAAGATAAATGTACCTATAGAACTGAATAGTTCAACCCTTTCCCGAATCTAAACTAAATATAAATTGCATTATAACTATTTCAATTTTGATGTTCCACCCAAACAATTACATTATCAGCGCTCGTTCAAATACCACACCATACTTTGAGCATGGCTGCTTTTCTTTCACGAGTAAAGCCATAGAGAGAAAAGATTAGGTTGGAGGATATAATCAAATTTACCTTAATGACAATAAAACTATTTTCAGCAACTTTGTTTTCCTCAAGTGTTGTTGCGTCCTTCAGAACTTTACCTTGATGGATGAGCATCTGTTGTGGGGCAGGGTAAACATTGGCACCCTGTGCTGTCTATAATTTTCTTCACATCAGTTCTGATGGAAAACTAGTGTAGTTCTCTTCTCTTGACATTGTTTTTGGAAATCCAGCCCCACAACATTTTAATGTCTTAGTTTTCAAATCGACATGGGATTTAATAAAAGTGACCAATACTGGATGCTAGATTTAAGATTCCACATGTTTCAGCTGTAGGCCCTCCTACAATAATAATCAATATTATGTGTAAAGTATTTACATCCTGGCAACTGGCAAGGAAAATCCTTGTCTAATCAAAAGCAAAAGAGTTCACCTCCTTAAGTACAGCCCATAATATTGTTTACAGTATTTCAAAACTCTGCTCTTAATGTATTCAAGGAAAAAATTTCAAGTACACAAGTCTTGAGTAATTATATGTCATTTTAAGCATCACTGCTTGTTTGTCAATCTTTCTATTTATATGATATCACTTAACTCAATATGTACTCCCTGTGATGCTGATACATTTATAAATGTTTTGCCCTAAATAAACAAATCATAAGATATATGATGGGATTCATCCTTCTTTTGTCAACCATGAAGGTTTAATCACAGTGGACAAAAACAATATACATACCATGGCTTTTCAATAGTAATGGAGGTTTTTCATCTTGACTAGCTTGATAGATGGGGTTGGTTGGTGGATAAAAGTATGCATATGCATTTTGACCAGGCACTTTAGTTGGAAACTCGATTAACTCTGGAGAGCTAAAGTATGATTTGTACTTTGAAATATTAGCTGAAGAAGACCACAAAATCCTGAAATCATCTGCTTTCAGTTTCTGATCATCTAAAGTTACCTGATATAAGAGAGGAATAGTGAGTAACACGAACATTTAGACATAGGATAGTTGTCTGTGTGACTTCAGAAACTTCAAAGAAAAATGAAGATAATTTATATATGAGGAGACCTTGGCTATTAACAATGGAAGAACTGCAGATGCCCCCTCAATGTATAAGCACTGAAACCCTGAGGTATGCACAAGCAGGTAGCCACACATTACCAGCCATAACTATTTATCAACTTACCAAAAAACCTATGCAAACAAGTGAACGTTTCGTGAGATTACAATATTATTTATATCCGTGAAAGGAATATCAAGAATGGACATTGTGCTTTGAGAATCGTCCAGAATTCCAATATACGACCTTCCGTTTTGCATGCACAGTCAACCAAAACTTTGATTAAACTAAAGGTAATCGGTAAACTTTGAAGAACAAGATGAAACCATAGATAAGCATGTTCTCAAAGCCACCTGTAACTGCAACCGATTAAGTTTTTCTGCTCATCACTCTGTATAAATTCATAAGAATTCATGCCAAAAACCCATAATGGCCTTGCAAACTCAGCATGCAATGGATACACTGGCAGCACCTTATTATCTGATTCAATCTGTAACCAAATATAAGACAATGCCCTCTCATTTTAGTAAGTCATAATAATGAAGGTCAAGTGAGACACTGTTTGATCAAACCGTGCTAATAGAAAACTTTCCTATTAAAGCATGTAAAACCACATTAAAGTATGTATGTCAGCATTGCAGCGATTAATCCCTCTAGCAAGTGGTAATTTCATTTTCTACTACAAAATCAAGAGAACTAGCTCCCATTCCGAATAAGGATCAACATGCCACATTATATAATCACAATTGAACAATCCATAAGATTCTGGTTTTATTTTCAAGTTTTTTATTTTTAACTTATGAATAGAATTCAATAAGTTGTCAGAGACATAATATGTTCTGAGTGAAATACAGTAGCTATTATCATATAATTAAATGACACATACATGGTCAACCCATGTCCATTTATGACAGCCAATATAATTTTCTACCCCCAACCCATATAAACCCAAACACATTATTGCCCGCCCATTTGTGTCTACGCAAAACATTGGAAAAAAAAAACAAAAACAAGGGCAGTCAAAATTCTTTAAAAGGCAATTTTCCCCTTATTCTCATAGTATTTCAATTTAAAAAAACAATAGATATATAATGTTTTCCAATCAAGTGTAGATTGAAGTGAAAAAATCAACTATTTCCATACAATTTTAAACAGATTGAAGAGATTCTTAGCATCCACCCCTTATCTCATGATGCCACACCCAATTTATTTCAGCAAATGCCTAGATCTAGAAGTAGGCATTAAGAGTTTCTTATATGCAACCTAATTATATCATGAATTTGATTTCCTGGAAATTATAATGTTCTAATAAAAAAAATTACAGGTACCAATAATTCTAGATTTTCATTTACATATAAAGGAACTACAATTTTCGTTTTTAGTGTAAAACCTTAAGGCTAATCGTAGTTGGGAAAGAAATTACACAAAGTTGCCAGTATATAAGTTTGATAAATACCAACCCAAAGAAAAAACTTCATCAGGCAAAATCACAAGTTGTAGCATACAATCCACGCAGCGCAAAAAAAAAATTGGGCATTTTCAACCTCGACTTCACAACTGATTTTATTCATGCTACTGCTGAAACCCTGATAAACCCTAGCGCCTGAAAAGGCCGCTACAGCTAAAACCTTTATAAAACCCTAGCACATGTAAAGGCATTATTTAATCACCAGAATACTAATTATACTGAATAAAAGGGTACCTTGTCGTGAGATTGATGGAGGGAACGAAATTGATTCAACAGAGGGATGTATTGTTGTTGTTCTTGGCTGCGAGCGTAAAAGAGCAACGAATTTTGGATGGCCAAACTGATCCGACTTGATAGCCGAGAGCTAACCCTGCCGAACAACATCTCGCTAACCTGATTCCGGCGTTTGACAAAGAGAAACAAAGGGTTTTTAGAATTTGTTCGTGGGTGAGAGATGATCGAGAATTCGCGACATCTGTCGATTTGCAGTTTTGAAAAACCATATTCGAGCTTTTGGGTAAATTGAATTGGGCCCATTTGGTGAGATGAGTTAATGGGCTGCATCTAAAGGATGAGGAATTTGTTTAGTCTTTTAGGTCCTGCTTGAATCTTCATATCTCTTGTGCCAACTCATGTCTTTTATCTTTTGTTTTAGCCCGTGTATTACTGTTGAATAATTTTTATCTATTTATAAAATTAATTATAAAAAAAACAAAATATTACAATATATGAAATTTATCTTTTTCGGCCCAAATATTTGTGTTGTATAATTTTATATATCTACAATTAATTGTAAACAATAAATAAATAGATTAAACTTTATTTCAATATATATAGTATACGATAATATATAAGACAAATGATGTAACAATAAATCATATTTGAATTGTAATTTAGAGTATTGATTACTCTGGTATAAATTTTTCATATTTGTTTCGATGCAAATAAAGAAGTTTAACAATTCAAATAATTTTTATCATTTTCAAAATCCTAAATTTTAAACTAAATGCTCTAATTATAAAAATAACTAGAATAAGAAAAAAAAAATAATTTTAATTACAACTATAGCTAGAATAAAAAAATAATGAGTTTTAAAGTATAGTATTAATGAATGAATGTTAATTTATTTATGTTTAATAAATACAATAATCAATAATCTAAATTACAATTCAAATAACTTTTCATCATTTTTGAAATTCTAAATTTTAATTTTAAAATGAATGCTCTAATTACAATTATAAATAGATTAAGAAAAAAAAAATGAATTTTAAAGTTTAGTTCATTAATTTTAAATTAATTCAAACCTAACACATTTTAATAATATAAATTATATTATCCATCATTATGCCTCCTATTATCGCAAGTAAATTTTAAAAGTATAAACTTTATAACAAGCTAATACTTATATATACATATATACATATATATATACACACACACACACACACACACACACACACACACACATATATATATATATATATATATATATATATAGTTTCAATTCATTTAGTAAAACTATGTCGTTTTTGTATATTTTTTTTATTTATTAAAAAAATAGCTTCTTTATTCCCAAATCATAAATTAAAAAACAAATATGTCAAAATGACGCAGTTTTCGAATAACTGTACTCTCAAAAATTATAAAATGGTCATTATTTTTAATTTTCGTCCAAAAAAATGGACGGAATGCTGACTGTGCATATTTTTGCTGGCGTGGAGCTGGGCTTGCCATGCTTAAAAATTAGTGTTGAACTCCAAACCTCTCCACACTAGAAACATTATATTCCAACAAAAGTCATTGGACCAACTACCTATCATGCTAAAATTTGTGTAACACTAATATTTAAACCACCTAGCATCGTTTCTATGCATGTGAAAATGAGATAATGCACTTTTTGGCAACTGTACTAGGAATTGTAATAAAAATAATAATTATAATAATTATTATTGTATTAATAATAATAAATTTTAAATACTTAAAATAATTATAATAATAATAATAATAATTAAAATAATAATAATAATTAAAATACACTAAAATAATATAAAGCGCTTATAAATTAAATACCCTAAATATAAAATTACATTCAAAGTTTTTTAACCAATTGAATCAAAATTTATTTTGTTTTTTTTTTGTACTAGTCATGGGTATCAATGTTTTTCAAATAAAATTTAATATTTTGATGATTTTTCTTTTTTGTTGTTATAGGACTCGATCAAATTAAATTTAAATTTTAAAACCCATGGGTAAGTATAAGAATCGATCTAATAAATTACAAAGATGAGTACATTAGCGAATAACAAATATTTATAATAGAAAGATTTTCCAGAGTTCAATGATTAAAAATAGTCACTACAATATATTACAATTAGTTTTTTTTAAAAAACAATTATATTTATCGTTAAATTTCATAATAAAGTCATATTACAACTAAACTCTAATGGATAAGATAGAATAATGATGTAAAGTAGTCCTTTTAATTTTTTCAATTCATATATTCATATACATTGACATTTAATACAAACATTTGCTTGGATCACTCTTATTTTAATTTTAATTAATAATAATAATAATAATAATAATAATTATTATTATTATTATAATTATTACAATTATTATTATTATTACAATTATTAGTATTATTACTATTATTATAATAATAATTGTAATTGTAATAATTATTACAATTATTATAATAATACTAATAATTGTAATAATTAAAATAATAATAATAATAATTATAGTAATGATAATTAAAATAATAATAACAATAAGAATAATAATTAAATAATAATAACAATTAAAATAATAATAAGAATAATTATTATTTTATTATTATTTAAAATTTTAATTATCGTATTGGTAAACACTTTTGTCTTGTGAACATTTTTTAGTTTCTAACATTGGTAAATGCAGGCATGCAGCAGCATGACTTATTTCATGGCTCACAAATTTATGTTGAAATTTATATCTCAATATATCATCTTTTTTATTTTGTTCCAGTCTTAATACTGATGGGCTTTGCAGGATTAGTACCATAATAATAATAATAATAATTTTATTATTATTTAAAATTTTATTATTTTATTATTATTTTAATTATTTAAAATTTATTATTATTATTACAATAATAATTATTACAATTATTATTATTATTACAATTCCTAGTATAGTGACCAAAAAGTGTATTATCTCATCTTCACATGCATTGGAAACGATGTTAGGTGGTTTAAATATTAGTGTTACATAAATTTTAGCATAATAGGTAGTTGGTCTAGTGACTTTTGTTGGAATATAAGGTTTCTAGTTTGGAGAGGTCTGGAGTTCGATAGAGCAACATTTTCTTTAAAAGAAAAATTTAAGCCAGGCATTTATGTCCTCCACGTCAGTAATAATGGGCCACGTCAGCAAAAATAACGGGCTAATATGCATAGTCAGCATTCCGTCCGTTTATTGTTTTGTTGGTCGGATGCTCTGCATTGTTCTTGAAGTCCAATGCAGTGCTCATTTGATCTGTTTTGGCCTTATGCTCTTGTATTGTCTTTGAATCTGAGTTTCACTGTTTGTCATGTTGAGTTCCCTTTCATGACATTTTGTATCGATCTGGGGAATGCCCCTAAGTATATGTATCTCTTTCCTTTTATATACATTTAAATTTATCAAAAAATAAATTAAATAATATGGAAATTTATATCTCTTTATATATCTTTTATTTTATACAACTTATATGTACAATTTATATTATTAAATTTTAATTGATTTTATGATCAATTATAAATGATGATGTATTTGATATGTCTCCCATTTATGATATGTATTTTTACAACTTTAAATGGTTGTGATTTATTAGTAATTGGTTAATATTTTTTTATTTTTACTTTTTATAAATAAATTGAATAAATTGTTTATTAGGTGATTGACATTCGAATTCGGATATTTGAATAATTTGTTTATTCGAATAAAAAATAGAAATGAATATGTTCCGCATTTGGACATAATTTTTAAATACTAAATACGAATATTTTTTGACATTTCTCCGAATACCGAATATGGTCTTACAGGAACATGCTTATTAGGATTATCTTAATTTAAGGCAACATTTTAATAGTCGTTACAAAAAGTTGTATAAAATATGCAACGAAAATAAAAATTGTTGCCAATGAATGTGGTCCATATTAGGCAACGAAATATAGCAACAAAAAAATTTTGTTGCCCACGATGAGGAGAAATCAAGTGATTAGAAATTTTGCAACGGATTTCTAACGAATTTTGTTTCCAAATTTTACAACGACTTATGAATTTCGTTGCAAAAAGTGAAAGCCTGACATAAGCTGCAACGAATGACAAGTTTAATTGCTAAAGTCCCATTTTTAGCAACGAAAAAACTTTTGTTGCCCACGATGACCAGAAATCAAGTGGTCAAAAATTTTGCAATGAATTTCTAACAAATTTTTTTCCCGCCAATGAATTAGCAACGAAATTTTGCAACGACTTATGAATTTCGTTGCAAAAAGTGAAAGCCTGACACAATCTGCAACGAAAGACAAATTTCGTTGCTAAACATATACTTTTAGCAACGACTTATAAAGTCGTTGCCCGAAAAATTGTTGCTAAAGACCCATTTTTTTGTAGTGTATGCTTATGGTTAATCATTGCTGATTGCCATGTAGAATTGTACTCTGTACATATTGCATGTATAAGTCAGGTATGAAAGGTTGATCACCGTTATTACCGTTTTGTCCATATATATTTGTTCATGTATAATACTTGTTCAGTCAAAAGTTTGTTCCTGCTAGTTCACCATTATATTGATGAATTATAGCCAGCTTATTATTCAGACTCTTTCAATCATGATATATCGTTAAATTATTGAACATAAACTTGTTGGGCAATCCTTATGCTCACCCTTGCTATATCATGATAAAACATTGCAGATTAAGGTGAATGCGTCAGATACAAGGAAAGGTTAAAGACAATTCCAGCTTTAAGTTAATGTGCGCGATTAGATTTGTAATAGTTGTATAATAATAATGTTATGTGTTAAATAAATTATGATTTGTGTATTAAGTTAAGGTTACTCGACCTTGGGGAAAAGTGAGTAAAGTTATTGTATAAACAATTTAAGTTTATATCTTCCGCGAATATAGTAATAGTGATAGAATGATCGAACCGGATCCGCGGTGATTCGGGACCTCGGATTCGGGGCCCTCACAAGATAGGCCAGCCTCTGATAAACCAAATGCGGAGGAAAGTCTCTTCATGCTTTCTCATTTCAAATTACTCGTAAAGTCAAGTACTTGTAATTTCATTCCATATTCATCTCCATGTAATGAGAAATATGAAGAAATATGTGTACATACATAAATTAACATGCTATCCTGCATTACAAATAGCTAACATCCTCCTTGCAGGATAATATTCCTAGAACGGATACATCACATAGCATGTAAACATTTACACATTCTCTAAAGACTAAACTACGCAAGTCTTTTGTAGGGAAGCATCATACCTATTACCCGATCAAAATCCAAAAAGGCCACGAGCCTACAGTCAATTATGTCATCATCAGACTAGACTGACCTTAATCCAGTTTCTTGCAATGAATTTGACGGATTAAGTAGACAAATCATAGATTTGGTTGTTCTGCTTAAGGAACTACACCAGTCTACTCAGGGTACAAGGATACCCGTACATGCTAAATCCTCCACACAAGGAGGAACCCAAGGTCCTGATAAATCCATTACAGTACCTGAACTTTAGTTGGATACGACCAACAAAATTTATGATACCACCCATCTCAGAGGAGATCCAGACACCGGTGACATCAGGAGAAAGTCCTTCAAATAGAAGAAACCCTTCGTGCGATCAAAGGAATTGGAGCACACAGAAGTGTCTCATATGCTGACCTTTGTACACTCCCTGGTGTTCATTATCCAGAAAAGTTCAAAACTCCTAACTTCGAAAAATATTATGGGTTAGGAGATCCTTACCCACATTTGAAGGAGTTCATTGGAGAACTTCGATCTTATTCAGAGGACGAGAAGCTCAGGATGCAGCTGTTCCAGAAGAGTCTGACTAGAGAAGCCCGTTCGTGGTATACCAGATTAGACAACTCAAAGATCCATAGTTAGGAGGAGCTAGTTCACGCCTTCCTCACTCTATACAGCTTCCAGTCTCAGATGGCTCCTGACCGGTACCATATTACCAAGGTCAAGAAACAGTCTAAGAAGCCTTTCAGAGAGTATGCTCAAAGGTGGAGTCGCCTTGCTGCTCAAGTTATTCCTTCCATAACGGAGTCAGAAATGGTCATGACCTTCAAAGACATACAAGAAGCTCCTTTCTATGAAAGAGTCTTAGCTAGCATTGGTAAACCATTTTCTGAAATGATTAAACATGGGGAGATGACTGAGATGGGATTGAAGTCAGGAAAGATTCAAGACCTTGTTGCCCTAAAAGCTGTTGCTGAGCACATCTAATCCAGAATTTATGGAAACAACCCCCAGAGGGTCCATAAAAAGAAAGAGGAGGATGTTTCCTTGATACTAAAAGGTCAAAAAGGCAATCAGAATATGCTTATCCAGAGGAGAAATTATACTCCCTTTCAAGCACAGTCTTCAAACCCTCCATTACCAAAAGGTGGAGAAGTCAAACGCCCTCGAGTGTTCACACACTTAGGGGACTCACTCGAGAACATTCTCACTCTTCTGATGACTCAAAAGAAAATCGCGCATCTTCTTCCACCAGTCAACCCTAATGGGAGGGGTTTCAAGGCTGCTCAGAAATGTGTTTATCATGTCGGGGCACCTAGACATGATACTCAAGATTGTTGGACCTTGAAACATAAGATCCAAGATTTAATAGACAATGGTGAGATCGTGGTCACCAAACCAGATCAACCTCACGTACAAGACAACCCTCTTCCTCAACACAAACAGGAAGATGTCAACATGATTAATTGGAACAGTGGACATAGTTCCAATTTTAGCGGTGAATCATCCCAAACCATCAAAGACGGTGTTGACAAATGGGATTATGCAAAGTTCCAGTTCGCAATAGAATAAAAGATAAAAGCTCTATGTAAGCAGATTAAATAATTGGCAGAACTGGTAACTTATCAGCATCAAGTTATGCACCATTTAGTCAGCCAGGAGCATGCTAGTCTCCTCCCTTTTGTTATGAATACTCCCTCGTCATCTTCAGAGAATGAAACACTAGAAGACAAAGTGATGAAGAGAGCAAGTGCCAAAGCCCGTCGGGATTTTGCCAATAGAAGGGAATTTACATACCTGGGCCAACCTATGGAGGAGATACTTCAGATGTTGATCAATGAAGGAAGGATCATTTCCCTTCTACCTCCAATTAATCCTCGTTTAGGACAGTTTAATTCTGAAGGATTATGTCAATATCGCTCCCATTCTCGCAGTCACAACACTGAAGAATGTTGGGCACTCCGCCACCTCATTCAAAATCTAATTGTCAGCGGTGTCCAACAGCTGGCAGACGATGATGCTATTTGAGAGTGAGAATACTTGTCCTACTAAATGGAAGGGATTGGTAGCAGTTATATCCGTTGAGGCTAATGGGACTGTAAAACCTTTCATAATACAATCAATTCAACTCAAAGGAATTGATAATCCTTTGAAAGTGGCTGCTCCAGAGCCAATCAACTTTCCATTCACAATATCCTGTTTTCAGCTTACAAAAAGTCCCATGGAATTATGGAAAAGCTAAATGATCCACCTCTCATACAACTGCTGCAGTGTCGAAGGAGAATCCACTATATCTTCCCCAACGGGTGATGAAGCCTACCATCAAATCAAAGGGAAAAATACCCATGGAGAAAATTGAAAAGTTCCTCCACATTATGGGTCATAATGAAGCCAAGGTGGTTTTAAGCTTAAGAGAAGCTCCACATCAAATTTCAATACTGGACTTGGTTTTAACTTCCGAGGATCACAGGAAGATCTTACTGAAGGTTTTGGAAGAAGCCTACTTGCCAAAATCAGTGGATGTGAAAAAATTTCAACATTTGGTTTATCACATTTTTAACAACAATGTGATATCCTTCACCGATGATGACATATTGCCCGAAGGGACTGGTCATTACAAGCCTTGCATATTGCGGGTTTGTCCAATGGATACATGCTAGCTGGAGTTTTGATAGATGGAGGGTCGTCTTTGAATATTTGTCCTTATGCTACTTTGCTGAAGATGAACGTCAATCTCAAACGGATCTGAAGTAACCATACGATCATTAAAGCTTTCGACGGATCCCACCGAAATTCAGTCGGAGAGATTGAGCTGCCAATCGAGATAGGTCCTCATACATTCTGCATATCTTTTCACGTGCTCAAAATAGATTCATGATTCAACCTGCTATTGGTAAGACCGTGGATTCATATGGCTGGGGCCGTCCCCTCCACTCTTCATCAACAACTGAAATATATCATTAATGACAACCTAGTAACGGTCAACGCGAAGCCGGGATGTCCTAAATAGAGTGGCATACCACTCATCAGCTTCAATTCAGAAGTTGAGCGGTTAGTTTCCATGCCTTGGAGGTGAGCAACACTCACTACCACCCTATTGGGGCGCCACCTCTCACACCCAAGATTTCTGTTGAAGTTATGGCAGCTACTCAAGAAATGATATCTTTGGGTCATCAGCCTGGACGAGGGCTGGGTAAAAGTCATCAGGGTATTAAGCACCCACTTCAAGTGATCAGTCAAACTGGGATAGCTTGACTGGGCTATTCTGCCAGTTCCAGTCATAGGAATCCATATAAGAATCAACAGATTCCTTCAGCGTCAGTTACACGACGATTGTCCCCACCTACAAATCCTGAGTCCACAAAACCTCCGGTAAAGGTGCCAGCCAGTGTAATATCTATGTTATTTCCCAAGCCGATACCGATAAAGGAGAAAGAAGTCTTTGTTCCAGATTCCAAAGTGGAAGAAGAGGAATGAAGAATTAAGCAAGACATCATCAGAATGATGTCAGGCATACGAATCATTGTCCATGATGAACATTCAAATAGATACACCCTAGACGATGATTTCCCAGACGTAATGGTCATCATTCAGGAGAAGGAGGACAATGACAGCCCCTCCATCACTACAGTCCACCAGGACTTTGCCCCTTGATAATTGGAGTAGCACTCCTTACATTGGTCGACGAGGGTAAAATGGGTAGGAACTTTTTCTGCCCTGTAGATATCATAACTGCTTACTTTTCTATACAGTATTAGCAGTTGTTTTGTCAGTACATGCTAACACTTTGTATGATTAAACCATTTCATATATACTAAGTGAAAGAATATTTTATTTTAGGACTCTGAATTTAGATGTGCATGTACTTGCTGATAAGATGCCTCTTCTTGACAAGGATTGTAACTTTTATGTAAAGTTAGATTCAGCCTTGATGGAAATACACGAAGACATTGAGGTGCCTCAGGAGATCAAAGAACGTGTCAAAGATATACCTAAACCCAACCTTGATTAAACCACTTCCTTCAATCTCGGAACTTTAGAAAGCCCTAAGTTAATCTAGATTGGTTTAGACCTTACCTCAAACCAGAGGAATGACATTGTTACGCTACTAACCCAATTCCAGGATATGTTTGCATGGTCTCACGAAGACATGGTGGGTTTGTCCACTGACATTATCCTTCATCGCCTTCCCATTAAAGAGGGATTCAAGCCAGTAAAGCAAAAGCTCACGCGATTGAAACCTGAGTGGAGTTTTGGAGTTTAAAGGAGAAAGAAGAAATTGTGAAACAATTTCAAGCTGGTATTATCATGGTGTCCACATATCCTGAATGGATATCCAACATAGTTCCCGTGCCTAAACCTGGAGGAAAGGTGCGAGTTTGCGTGGATTACCGGGATCTGAACAAAGCTTGCCTTAAAGATAGCTTTCTCGTGCCATTTATCCACATTCTCATTGACAAATACTGCTCAATATGACATGTACTCCTTTGTGCATTGCTTTGCGGGGTATTATCAAATCATGGTTGCTGAGGAAGATCGTGAGAAAACTTCTTTCATCACTCCTTAGGGAACCTTTTTCTATAGACGGTTGTCATTCGGCCTCATCAATGCCGGAGCCACCTATTAGCGAGCTATGCTGGCTCTTTTCCATGACTTAATGCACAAAGAGGTAGAGATCTACATGGATGACATCATTATAAAATCCCGAAGGGAAGAAGACCACTTAGACCATCTTAGAAAGCTTTTCAACAGGTTGCGTAAGTACAACTTGAAGTTGAATCCAGCCAAGTGCGCCTTTGGCATTAAATCAGGTAAGTTGCTAGGATTCCTAGTCAGCCACAAAGGGATTGAGTTAGATCCCACCAAAATCCAGGCCATCATAGAAATGCCCATTCCTCAGATAAAGAAGGAAATACGGTGATTTTTGGGAAGAATCAACTTTATTAGCAGATTCATTTCTCAACTCACAGCAACCTGTGAACCTATCTTCAGACTGTTAAGGAAGAACTCCTCCCTGAAATGGAATGACGAGTGCTAGAAAGCCTTCCTTACTATCAAAGAGCAGCTAGTCAAAGCTCCCGTTTTGGTACCACCCAGGGATGATGTTCCCCTATTCATGTACTTGTCCATAAGTGAACATGTGAGACCCCGAATTTTATGAAATGAAAGTATTCAATTTTTTTATAATTATTAATTTATTTAGTAAATGGTTAAATTGATAAAGGTTAAAGTTAAGGGTGACATTTGAAAAGTTTGCAAAGTAAGAAAGTTGTCATAAAATAATCGGTCATAAAAGTACAGTAATACGCGTGGTTGCATAGTAGCACGCGGTATTGATTATTGATGCTTACGTGAGAATTCACTCAGTTATACTCAATTATTGCTATAGTAATTGCTGCATAATATCTCTCATATTATTGATTCAATTATTGTCACAATATCATCTGCATATTATGATATATTATTAAATCAATAATTGAGATGACAAAGTTATTCATATTATTATTTGCAATATTGACAATGTCTAGAAGTTCTGTCAAGGAGAGGTTAGATAATCTAATTGCGCGTCAATAAGGAGAAATCCTTATCGGAAAGCCCCCTCTTTCATGGGAATGACCTGTTTGTTAAATACTGTGAGTTATAATATTAATGATGAATAAGTTCGTGTTGATTAAAGATGAGATTGATAATTCCATTGTGTGTGAATTATTAGTGTTAGTGGAAATCGACATTTATTTCGATAATAATTGATGTCTAAAGGTTATATTGACCAACCGGGTAATTAATCGGATAAATGAGGAATTAATTGCTATTAATTCACATTCTTATAACTATTTATTCACATATGTATACTATTGATTCACATGCATGTACTATTAAGGGAGGTGGTGCAAGATTGATAATACTTGCATAACTAAATTAAAAATGGAGGTATAGATGATGTTAATATACCATAATTAATTTTTTCACATGTTTAGAACTATTGAGTTACATGATTTACTATTGATTCACATGATTTACTATTAGGGGAGGTGGTGCAAGTTTGATAATACTTGCAGGACTAAATTAAAAATGAATAAAAAGAGGAAGGTATTATACTGTAATATTTCGAGCCCCAAAATGTGCAATTATTGAAACTATATTTTCCTATAAATAGAATCTCATTCTTCCTTCATTTCTCACCAATTCACTAAGACTCACAAGAGCAATTATAGAGAGAGAAGCTATAGAGAGAAAGAAGAAGAGTAGTCTGCTACTTCACTACTCCAGTATCAAGTCTTCTTCTGAGGTAAGGGTTATTATTTTTATATTCTGAAGAGATATTATTTTTCGTATTCGTATGAATATTATTATCGTTCAATATTCATTATATTCGTTTAATATTCGTAAGGAATATTATTTTCGCTCAACCGCTATTATAAGTAAGTGGGGGGTTTTGCCAGGCGCTTTAAGTAATTTTTTCGACACTCAAAAATTCTGGAAAAATTTGAAATGATAATTTGATGAATTTTCTAGATTGTGTCCAAAAATGGCGATTTTTGGATGTATAGATTAGGAGTTATGAAGTTTATGGGAAAAGACTATTTTAAAAGTAAACCCTTATAACTCCTTGTGGTTAACTCCAAAATTGGTGAAATATTTATTGGGAGTACATCTATATAACAACAGTATACCCTGTAAATTTTGGAATTTTTGGACAAAAGTACAGTTTTTGATAAATGTCTAAATATTTGGCAGTTTTAGCCATATGAAAAATAGTAAATGAATTTTACAAATTCTAAGAAAAATATATGTTCAACATGAGTCTATATTCTGCTAAATCCCAGAAAAGAAATTTTGTTTGTACTAATTTGGTATTTTTCATGAAAATGGACTAGTTATGAGTAAATGAATTAAATATGTTATGTGAAGTATGAAAATTGGAAAATAGGATTTTATGGCTTGAGAATCCTATATAAGGTATATGCAGATTTTTGATGAGAGTTTTGGTTATTAGTGATGAAATCTTATGAGTTTGGCATTTTAGGATGATTAAATGCATTAATTAGTAAAGTGTAAACAATTAAAATAAATTGTTTATAAGTTTAAGAAATGATTAAAATATTGTGATAATATTAATAATATTAGATTATGAGATTATTAAGTGATTTATAACATTTGGATTAAGGTGTTATAAATATTGATATGAATTTTATCAGTGAAACTTTATCTTTTTGTGTCGGGGTTACTATTCACGATAATGATTATACTATTCATGTATATACGCATTATTATTCATGTATATGGCACTATTCATGTATATGACATTATTTATATATACGGTACTATGTACGAATATGGAGTACTATTCACGAGTTACTATTTAAGAGTTACTATTCACGAGTTACTATTCATGAGTTACTATTCACGGAGTACTATTTACCCAAAAAATATATTTCTTTTCTGTCGAAATTATTTTTGGTACATGAATATTATTCTTGAATTTTTACTCCACAAAGCAAAGATCATGTTGACAATTTGGATATTTTTAAACTCTGGATAAATTTAAAGTCTTTAATATTTATCCTTGGTTTCGTTTAATTAATGCTTATATCATTGTCATCATCCTCACGCTTATATTGTGATGAAAGTCATCTTTGGCTTACGTGCATAGATGGATTGTTGATTATTGGTTTTATAGTTGTATATCTTTGGCTTACGTGCATAGATGGACTGTTGATTATTAGTTTTAAGTTGTATATTTTTTGGCTTACGTGCAAAGATGGACTCTTGATTTTTTATTTTATAGTTGTATATCTTTGGCTTACGTGCAAAGATGGATAGGTGTATGACATGATCATAACCACTGGTGATAATAACGAATATCCTCGGCCCGTAGTGCATGGATAATTCGATGATATGATCAAGCGTGATCATGACCATTAGTTAACAGCTTGAATGTCTTTTGTCAGAGTAGTGCAATCGACAGAATAATTGATGGGTATGATTATGACCATTGGTTTTATAGTTGAATATATTTGGCCCGTAGTGCAAAGGTAGACAACTGATTGGTATGATCATTGTTATTACATTTGAATATCTTTAGCCTTTGGGGTAAGGATATTGAGTAAACATTCTATTTAGCCTTTGTGGCAAGGAGAAACTGTTGATTTACATGATTATAAATATGAATTGTGGATTTAACTATAATCTTTGGTGGTTTAGGTGAAGACAGGTGATGATAGTTCTTTTTGTCTTGGGTATAACAAAGAACTGTTGTTGAGTATTACAGGAATGAAATATTAACGATGGACTTTTAATCTAGAAGAGATTGTAGACATTACGTTCTACTTGACTCGTCTAATGGATTGCTTTTTTCGCTGCAGTTGTTGATCTAAAACTTAGTGTCTATTATATTCCATCAGTTGTTATACTGTTGAATGCTAAGGATAATTTATTCTGCATTATCTTAGTCATAATAATTCTTACTGGGCTAGTTGAGCTCGCCCTTTTCTTTCACTGTTCTCTTCAGGAAATGAGAATATTGATGGGACTGGTCGGGGAACGGATTGACGGTCCGAGATGGTGGCTATAGTAGTCCTCACTATTTTTATAAAATAGTGTGAAAATAAATGTAATGAGGACTCCATTGAGTGTAGATATTATCTAGAAGGCAATATTCTTATTAAAACTCTCAGATATATTTTGTCGTATTTTTACACGACATTTGTATAATTAAGTTTGTATTTGAGTTTTGTACCATGTATTTGGCGACTCAAGATGGGTGATGTATACCTATTTTGGGGCGCCACAATTGGTATATCAAAGCTTGGATATGATATGATCCCGTGAGAGATGTGAGACTAGAATTAGGAGGGGAGAGACGGGTAATTCCTTTGCTAGTATGACCTATCTAAGTTTATTTGTTATTTAATTGGTGAGTCAGAGTATAGGGATAATATGTGGCATGTCAATTAACCCTTATTTTGAAACTATATTCTAGAATGATATCTGAAATACAGGAGATGAGCAATGGGGAAAATCATGATACAGAGGAAATAATCGGAAGGTACAATCCGAAAAGAAAGCAAGGTATTCTCATCTCTTCAATACTACTGTATGTGAATTTTCGAGGGCTTAAATTTCATAAGGAGGGGAGATTGTGAGACCCCGAATTTTAAGAAATGAAAGTATTCAATTTTTTTATAATTATTATTTTATTTAGTAAATGGTTAAATTGATAAAGTTTAAAGTTAAGGGTGACATTTGAAAATTTTGCAAAGCAAGCAAGTTGTCATAAAATAATCGATGATAAAAGTACAGTAATACGCGTGGTTGCATAGTAGCACGCGATATTGATTATTGATTCTTACGTGAGAATTCACTCAGTTATACTCAATTATTGCTACAGTAATTGATGCATAATATCTCTCATATTATTGATTCAATTATTGTCACAGTATCATCTGCATAATATGAAATATTATTAAATCAATAATTGAGACGACAAAGGTATTCATATTATTTTTTGAAATATTCACAATATCTAGAAGTTTTGTCAAGGAGAGGTTAGATAATCTAATTGCGCGCCAATAAGGAGAAATCCTTATCGAAAACCCCCCTCTTTCCTGGGAATGACCTGGTTGTTAAATATTGTGAGTTATAATATTAATGATGATTAAGTTCGTGTTGATTAAAGATGGGATTGATAATTCCATTGTGTGGGAATTATTAGTGTTAGTTGAAATCGACATTTATTTTGATAATAATTGATGTCTAGAGATTATATTGACCAATCGGGTAAATAATCGGATAAATGAGGAATTAATTGCTATTAATTCACATGCTTATAACTATTTATTCACATGTGTATACTATTGATTCACATGCATGTACTATTAGGGGAAGTGGTGCAAGATTGATAATACTTGCGTGACTAAATTAAAAATGGAGGTATAGATGAAGTTACTATACTATAATTAATTTTTTCACATGTTTAGAACTATTGAGTCACATGATTTACTATTGATTCACATGATTTACTATTAGGGGAGATGGTGCAAGTTTGATAATACTTGCAGGACTAAATTAAAAATGAAGAAAAAAAGGAAGGTATTATACTGTAATATTTCGACCCCCAAAATATATAATTATTGAAACTATAATTTCCTATAAATAGCAGCTCATTCTTCCATCATTTCTCACCAATTCACTAAGACTCACAAGAGCAATTATAGAGAGAGAAGCTATAGAGAGAAAGAAGAAGAGTAGTCTGCTACTTCATTACTCCAGTATCCAGTCTTCTTCTGAGGTAAGGGTTATTATTTTTATATTATGAAGAGATATTATTTTTTGTATTCGTATGAATATTATTATCGTTCAATATTCATTATATTCGTTTAATATTCGTAAGAAATATTATTTTCATTCAATATTCGTAAGGAATATTATTTTCGTTCAACCGTTGTAAGTAAGGGGTTTCTGCCAAGGGCAATTTCATAATATTTCCGACCCTCAAAAATTCTGGAAAAATTTTAAATGATAATTTGATGAGTTTTCTAGATTGTGTCCAAAATAGGTGATTTTTGGATTTATAGATTAGTAGTTATGAATTTTATAGGAAAAGACTATTTTAAAAGTAAACCCTTATAACTCCTTGTGGTTAACTCTAAAATTGGTGAAATTTTTATTGGGAGTACATCTATATAACAACAGTATACCTTGTAAATTTCAGAATTTGTGGACAAAAGTACGGTTTTTGATAAATGTCTAAATATTCGGCAGTTTTAGCCATATGAAAAATAGAAAATGAATTTTACAAATTCTGAGAAAAATATATGTTCAATATGGGACTATATTCTGCTAAATCCCAGAAAAGAAAATTTGTTTGTACTGATTTGGTATTTTTCATAAAAATGGACTAGTTATGAGTAAATGAATTAAATATGTTATGTGAAGCAAGAAAATTGGAAAATAAGATTTTATGGCTTGAGAATCCAATATAAGGTATATGCAGATTTTTGATGAGAGTTTTGGTTATTGGTGATGAAATCTTATGAGTTTGGCATTTTAGGATGATTAAAGACATTAATTAGTAAAGTGTAAACAATTAAAATAAATTGTTTATAAGTTTAAGAAATGATTAAAATATTATGATAATATTAATAATATTAGATTATGAGATTATTAAGTGATTTATAACATTTGGATTAAGGTGTTATAAATATTGATATGGATTTTATTGTGAAATTTTATCTTTTTGTGTCAGGGTTACTATTCACGTATACGACACTATTCACGTATACGGCACTATTCATGTATGTATGACACTATTTACGTATATGACATTATTTATGTATACTATATATATAAATATGCGATATACTCATGAGTTACTATTCACGAGTACTATTCATGAGTTATTATTCACGAGTTACTATTCATGGGGTACTATTCACGAGTTACTATTCACGAGGTACTATTTACCCGAAAAATATATTTCTTTTCTGTCCAAATTATTTTTGGTACATGAATATTATTCTTGAATTTTTACTCCACAAAGCAGTATCATGTTGACAATTTGAACATTTTTAAACTTTGGATAAATTTAAAGTCTTTAATATTTATCCTTGATTTCGCTTGATTAATGTTTATATCATTGTCATCATCCTCATGCTTATATTGTGATGAAAGTCATCTTTGCTTACGTCATATAGATGGACCGTTGATTATTGGTTTTACACAATGTATGTCTTTGGCTTACGTGCATATAGATATATCGCTGATTATTGGTTTTACACGCTTGCATATTTTTGGCTTACGTGCAAAGATGGATTTGTTGATTATTGGTTTTATAGTTGTATATCTTTGGCTTACGTGCAAAGATGGACAAGTGTATACATGATCATAACCATCGGTGATAATAACGAATATCCTCGGCCCGTAGTGCATGGATAATTCGATGATGTGATTCTTGTGATCATGACCATTAGTTAACAAATTGAATGTCTTTGGGTCAGTAGTGCAATCGACACAATTAATTGATGGGTATGATCATGACCATTGGTTTTATAGTTGAATATATTTGGCCCAGTAGTGCAAAAGGTAGACAACCGATTGGTATGATCATTGTTATTACATTTGAATATCTTTAGCCTTTGGGGTAAGGATATTGAGTAAACGTTCTATTTAGCCTTTGTGGCAAGGAGAAACTGCTGATTTACATGATTTTAAATATGAATTGTGGATTTAACTATAATCTTTGGTGGTTTAGGTGAAGACAAAGATGATAGTTCTTTTTGTCTTGGGTATAACAAAGAACTGTTGTTGAGTATTACAGGAATGAAATATTAACAATGGACTTTTAATCTAGAAGAGATTGTAGACATTACGTTCTACTTGACTCGTCTAATGGATTGCTTTTTCCGCTGCAGTTGTTGATCTAAAACTTAGTGTCTATTATATTCCATCAGTTGTTATACTGTTGAAGGCTAAGGATAATTTATTCTGCATTATCTTAGTCATAATAATTCTTACTGGGCTAGTTGAGCTCACCCTTTTCTTTCACTGCTCTCTTCAGGAAATGAGAATATAGATGGGACTGGTCGGGGAACGGATTGACGGTCCGAGATGGTGGCTATAGTAGTCCTCACTTTTTTATAAAATAGTGTGACAATAAATGTAATGAGGACTCCATTGAGTGTGGATATTGTCTAGAAGACAATATTCTTATTAAAACTCTCAGCTATGTTATGTCGTATTTTGCACGACTGTTGTATAATTAAGTTTGTAGTTGAGTTTTATACCATGTATTTGGCGACTCAAGATGGATGATGTATACCTATTTTGGGGGCGTCACAGAACACAAGTACACTCTGATTGAGAAGACTTGTTGTATTTTAGCATGGGCTTCCATGAGGTTACAACATTACATCCATGGTCACACAACCCATCTCATATCCCGCGTGGATCCTCTCAAGTACGTGTTCAATAAACCCATATTAAATTGCCGGCTGTCTAGATGGTAGTTGATCCTACAACAATTTGACATCGTCTATATGATTCAAAAGTCTATCAAATGTCAAGGAATTGCGGATCAACTGGCCGCCGCACCTTCAGGGGACTTCAAACCCTTAAAAACCTACTTCCTCGATGAAGGGGTAATGGAAATTCAGCAACACCATCAGTACGATACATGTTATACATGGAAAATGTATTTCGATGGAGCTGTTAATATGGAAGGTTTTGGAGCTGGAGCAGTTCTAGTATCCTAGGGGAGCGATATATTTGTCGCCAATCAAATTGCGCTTTATCGGCACCAACAATACAGCTGAGTATGAAGGCTATCTCATGGGGCTAAAACTTGCACGTTCAATGGGCATCAGGCGGTTAACTGTCTTTGGGGATTCAGAGTTGATAATCAAACAATCCACGGGAATCTATCAAACCAAAGAGCTACATTTGCTGCCTTACCATCGATAAGTTTTACATATGGATTCGGAGTTCGAAGAGATCTCCTTTCTACACATTCCTCGTAATAGGAATGACTTTGCAAATGTATTAGCAACTTTGGCTCCTTGATTAACATGCCAGACAAGGAACACATGACAAGTGTCACATTTGCTCTGCACAAGGCACCAACATATGGGAACTATGTTGGAGAAGTATTGGATGAGCTACCTCCCATCCATCACCCTTGGTATCAGCATATCAAGGAATACCTACAAGACGGATCTACACCTGCTGAGGCGAGCCCGACTAAGAAAAGGCGGATCAATCGACTTGCTATGAAATTTTACCTGAGTGGAGATGCACTCTACAAAAGAGATGCAAGACTAGTTCTCCTCGGATGTCTGGACTAAGACAAAGCTTAGAGGCTCATGGATGAGGTCATTGGTGGAGTATGTGGCCTACACATGAGCGCCCCCTACTTGTTAAGAAGATCCTCAGGACATGACATTACTGGCTTACCTTCAAAGCTGACTGTGATGATCACGTCAAGAGGTGTTATTAATGCCAAATTCATGGAAATGCTATCCATGCCCCTCCGAGGGAGCTCCACAATATGAGTTCACCTTGGCCCTTCTCAATATGGGGAATGGACGTGATCGGACCCGTCGATCCCAAAGCCAGTAATGGGCATCACTTTATCTTCACCATGATCGACTACTTCACTAAATGGGTAGAAGTAGCCTCCTTCCCCAGGGTTACCAAATAAGTCATCATTGCTTTTATCAAAAACAATGTCATTTGTCGATATGGACAACCAGAGGTAATTGTGTCAGACACTGCTAAGAACCTTAACAACAAGATGATGGAAGTGTTATGTAGTAAATTCCACATCAAACATCTAAACTCTGACATCTACCGTCCAAAGATGAATGGTGTTGTTGAAGCGGCTAACAAAAACATCAAGAAGATCATGCAAAAGATGTCTGCCAACCACAAAGAATGGCCTGACTTATTGCCTCTTACTCTGTTAGCCTACAAAACATTAATGCGCACTTCCACTAGGACAACCCCCTACGCATTAACCTATGGGATGGAAGCAGTGCTACCCGTAGAAGTGGAAATGGAATCCCTCAGAGAGTTGATAGATGCTCAGCTGGATGAAGACCAATGGGTACAACACATGTATCACAAATTGTCTCTAATAGACGAAAGGAGAACCGCGACTATCTTCCATGGTCAGTTATACCAACAAAGGATCGCTAGATCCTACAACAGAAAAGTCTGGCTACGGCAGTTTAAGTAACATGACTTAGTTTTAAAGAAGATCCTTGACAACCAAGATCAGTCCAAAGGAAAATTCGCCCCTAACTTGGAAGGCCCGTTTGTTGTCAAGGAGGTATTGACAAGAGGTGCTCTTAGACTGCAGGAAATGGACGGCGATGAATTTCCACAACTCATCAACTCGGAAACCGTGAAACACTACTATGTCTGAAGTTACCATCAAGGAAACATCCTAGTGTTGGATCATCAGATCACCAGACATTCTGGTTCTTTAACCCTTCACTACATACAACTCTTCGCCACACTTTTCCCCTCAAGGAAGCATACTTTTTCAAGCCAGCAGCCAGGCTTCACTCCGTTCATACAACTTTTGTTATCCCACTAGGGATTAAACCTTTCATACATTCAGTTTGTCCCAAACATGGGATCAAACTTTTCACATCTGCAGTTTATCCTGAACTTAGGATCAAACTTTCTTTTTCCCTGCAGTCTGACCTGCACATGGGATCAAGTTTTTCGGCTACAAATCGTCCTAAGGGGGGAACTACGTCGACCTGATCTCCTTGATACACGGGAGTACGTAGGCAACCATTTATATGGTCCGGTTGTAATAAAACAAAAACAACAAAAACATTTCTTACACCATTCTCCTTACAAAAACAAAATCAATAAAAACACTCCTACACCCTTTCTGCCACGTACAACATTGAACCTCTTACACCAGGTTCGAACTACACAGACCTGATCTCCTCTTCAATAGGAGTACGTAGGTAGCCATTCATGGTCTGGTCTCACCCCCTACCAAAATACAAACACTTGTCATCTGGTACTGGGATCAAACTTCAATCCACTATATTTCATCGGCTTCAGACCAAAGGGATGGAATTACCTGAACTCCTCCTAAATAGAAGATTCGGCGACCATCTAGGCTGCGGTTGTGCCTCAAAGAGCAACACCAATCCATAAGAGATGGAATTAACTAGGCTCCTCCTAAATAGGATTACTGGCGACCATCTGTGGTGCGGTCAATCTCAGAGAGGAAGGCCAAACTCCTCTCCACATTTCAATACAGAAACTAGTCCAAAGACACCAAAGATAGTAGGGATACACACAGATCAATGATCCATTCTGAACTGTCCAGAGACAACTCAATGTCCATCCATCAAGGAGGAATTCAGAATACATCAAGATCACAAGCCTTAAAGAAGCAGGCAAAATATCAAGCAAATATCCAGACATATATAAAAGGGAAGTGATCAAAAGTATATTTCCCTGCTATATATAATGTTGTTTGATATACACAACGTAAACTGTACATAACAAAATGGATAAGCTAGTCTGTGCAGGAAAACACAAGCCCATCTACAAATCGGTGTATATGCGAGCTATCAAGCCCAACATGGCATCCCTCTCAGCAAAATGGGGTAAAGTTGTGGTCTCCTGTACAAGGGTATCCATGCGAGCCAATCGATCTACAGCCATCTGCATGGTGACTCTATGCTCATCAATGTACATGTTCATCTCTACAGTTATGCTAGTGGTAAGGGACCTCACTATAGTACTATCTATAATGGCTACATCTCGGGCAGATATGGCACTATCCTTCTCAACTGTCACGACATCTCTAGCTGATCTGGCTTCATCCCGCTCAACAATAGCGGCATCTATACGAAATAATGCCTCGTCTCTCTCTAACAGAGTTGCGTCTCTCCCATCAATAGCAGTCAACATCTGGGCTCTAGCCTGATCTTTCTCGAAGGTCATCAGATGAAGACTCTGCTCAAAGTACTGTGTTGAATGCTAGATCACAACAGTGCTAGTACTGGGAGAATCTAAAGGAGTTCCTGGCAACCCAGTAGATGGCTCCTCCTTGATGTGGGAATCAAGGTCTTCCATGGGCTCTCCATCGTCTGAATCACTACTCGGCACTGTGGATACTGTCGCGACCGAGGAAGTCTCTGTCTCCATCAATGCAGAATACTCTAGCGAACAGCCCGAATGGCTAATAGAGAGAAGTTATCGCACACTGATCCCATCATGCATACACCTGGGATCGGTCCTCTCCTGATAGATGGTGAGAAGCTAAACGCTGACCTAGTGCCCCCTTAAAAGGATGGAAGTCCTAGAACTGGTCAAACTACGACATCACGGCCAGTGGGTGGTAGGTAGTCATGCCCCTCAAACATGCCAGAGGGAGATAATCCATGCTCAGAGCATGAGTAATGAAGCTGTAGGGCGAGCTAAGCCTTGTGCACGGCAGAATGCCAAACGGATCTCTGATCTCCGCCAAGAACATCAACGAAGATATAGCGTCTATACACTCTGATGGCTGAAAGGAGTAGGACATGGCTATATCTTGGGTAAAGTAGTACCCGTGTCGAGGGAAGGTCCCAATCGGTCTCAAGTGTGACATGAACCACAAGTACAATATGACCAAATTGCCTGTGAATACCATTACAGGGTAAGTGCTGCAAAATATGGCCGACCTCAGCGTCTCCACCACAATCATCGGAATAATGGTACGATCTTCCCTGAGAGCTCTCACTACCATAATAACACCGATATCCAGTTCATCCATATATCGTGGCATGTACACATACGCCACTATGCACATCAAGAATGCATCCACTCTGGCCAAATGCCACTGGTCCTCTGGTATGGTGAAATCCCCAGAATGCCGAGCGTAGCTGTCCTCAGAGCCAAATCTGTTAATCAGAAAATGTTGGGATATCACGTGGCTGGATGTGATCTCATCCTGCACAACCCTACGCCTGAGGCCTGTGAGGGTCATGAACTATCGACTCATCTCCCCAATAGCCATATGCGCACAAGGTCTGTCAAGTGGCAGCATCGTCAAACATGCATACTCCTCTAGAGTTATAGTCAACTCCCGGGTCCCAAACCGAAAAACCTGCCTCTCTGGTACCCAGTGATCCAACATACCCTCCACAAATCCTACGAGAACCTAAAATATCAAGAGGGTCATAGTATGCTGAAACAGATGATCTATAGTCACCCTGTCTGATAGTGACATACTATCATACCACGATCTAAGACATGATGTAAGACCCCGAAATTTTTAAATAAAAAGGAATTTCCTTTATTTTGAAATAATAAGGGTTGATTTGATTAATGTGGATAGTTAAGGGTTAAATACGCAAATATTTCAAAATAAGCAAGTGGTTATAAAATATTCATTGTTGTTTGGGAATATTCGTTTGGTCGTGGAATATTCGCTTCGTCGGGGAATATTAAATGCGACGGTAGCGACCATGTGTGGGCCCCATAACGGAAAGAGATTGGATGAAGAAAACGACAAATATAAGTTGTTTTTAAATAACTTGCCAGTAGTTGTTGCTGCTATCACTGTTGGAATACCCTATGGTTAAAACACACTAATACGTTGTTGAACGAGAGCTACGGTATTGCACCAATTATTGATTCTTACGTGAAGGCACTACTCAATAATGGTTACGATAATTACTTGTTAAGTATTTTATTGAGTTAATAATTCTTTGCGTTGATATTTTATATTCTTTGTTGTTTCAATAATTGTCATTACACAGTATCTTTCATTATCGAAGCAATAATTCATATTATCTGAATAATATTATTAGATAACATTATTGGCAATGTCTAGAAAGTTCTGTCTAAGGAGAGGTTTGGTCATCTAATTGCGTGCCAGTAAGAAGAAATTCTTATTGGAAAGCCCCCTCTTTCCTGGGAACTGCCTGGTTGTCAATATTGTGATTCTGTAATATTATTTGTGAATAATTAATTATTGATTTATATGATGAGGAAAATATTGATTTTATGTGGATATAGATGGAGAAAATTTTTAAAATGACAATTGTTGAAAATTAATATTTTATCTTTTTCTGATAAAATAATTCATTTAAATATATTATTTTAATAATATATTAACGGTGATATTTTTACAATGAATGTGGGATATATGAGTATATGAGGAGGAAGAGTATTTTGTGGCATTAAATGTTTAACACATGTTTTGTGTGTTGGTGGACACAATTATTGAATCTAAATTTGATTATAACTTTGTAAAATCGCCTTGGTTTGTGGATTTCTACGATTTTTGTTTGGAATTTGGAAAAACTTTCTTCCGCAAAGTTGTAGAAATTGAATTTCCTATAAAAACTCGCGAGATTCGAATTTTCTGATGAAAGGGCTATTTATTATGAATTATTGAAGTTCCGAAGCTCCGAAATAATTGATTTTTGGGAGTTTAAATTATTTTTGTTAAGAAAAACGTTTTTTGTATTTTTTTTTTTGGACATCATTAACATGTGTGGCTGGTGTTTTGACCAAAAGGTGGGCTAAGGAAAATTTGTATAATTATATTAATATTATATTAAATTTTCTGCTTTGGTGTTCTAAGCAATTTCCTATAAATAGGGTGCTTAGGTTAGAATTGAAAATCACACCAGAAACTGAAGTTTTCTCTCTATTTCTCTCTCGATATTTTGAGCGTATTCTTGTGAGTATTTTGAGTATACTTTGAGTATTGCTAGACGGTGCAAGTTCCTTCAAAGACTATACCCTAGATTCTAGCTAGAAATCTTGATCTTTCGAGGTAAGGGATATTATTTTTTTTCGTAATGATATTATTTCTTCAATATCATTATACTGAAATGTTATTTTTATCAAATTTGGAACTTTTTCATGTCGGGGTTACTATTCATGGGTTACTATTCATGAGTTACTATTCATGAGTTACTATTCACGAGTTACTATTCATGAGTTACTATTCACGAGTTACTATTCACGAGTACTATTCATGAAGCGTGAAGATGTTTTTGTGGAATTTCTATCTTTTGGTGTCGGAGTTACTATTCACGATATCGGCACTATTCACGATATCTGATTATTATTCAATTTAAAAATAAAATTTCTTCTTTTAAATCAAAACATCTATTCTCGATACTAACTCTGATTGTATCCATGTTTTGATCATTCTTGAATTTTACACCACTATGATTATTTTTGAGGTATTTTTGGGCGTGGATAAAACCAAGTACGAATCCTTAATCCTTAATCCTTGTCATTTTGTTTCACTGGATTCGTTTCTTTAAAAATATTTTTCATCATCCTCAGTCTTAAATGATGATATTATTGAATATCTTTGGCCTGTAGTGCAAAGATGAATGATTTCTGAAGAATATCTTTGGCCTGTAGTGCAAAGATGAACAGGTGTTGAGATGAACATGACCGATTGATTAATATCTTTGGCCTGTAGTGCAAAGATGAACAGGTGTTTAAATGAACATGACCAACTGATGAATATCTTTGGCCTGTAGTGCAAAGATGAATATTTGATTCCAGATGTATATTGATTGATGTTACAGGGATAAAATATTGATGATGGACTGTTAAATTCATAGATTATAGTAGATTTCATTCTCTACGTAACTCTTCTATGAATTATTATTTCCGCTGCGAATATTGATCTGAAACTTGTTGTCTATTGTATTCTATCAGATTTTTCCCTGTTGAAGACTAACGATAATTTGTTGTATATTATCTTAGTCATAATATTCTTTACTGGGCTAGTTGAGCTCACCCTTTTCCTTGTTGTTCCATTTTTCTTCTCAGGAGGCGAGAATGTAGCGAGTACTAGTCGGGGTATGGAATGAAGATTCTAAAGAGAGTTGTTTAGTAGTCCTCACCATTTTTGTAAAATAATGAATCAATAATGTGATGAGGATTTATTTGAGTATAGATATTGTCTAGAAGATAATATTTGTATTCAAACTCACAGTTTTACTGTTGTAATAATAAAGTTGTAGTTGTTTCTGTACCATGTATTTGGCGACTCAGAATGGGTGTTGTGTATACCTATTTTGGGGGCGTCACACATGATGTTACCAATAATGGTGGGGTATGATCTATGCGGCTGACTGTCGAAGAAGACATCTGTGTGGGCCTTATCATAAGACCATCCAGGGGTCAATGTTGAATATCTTTGGACATACATACATATGCATAACATGATACATGCATTACAGATAAAAGATGGCAATATGATATAGGGAATGAAAAATAGTACACACATTCCGAAGTATATCATCATCTACATACATCATCTCTATACAACTAAGAATACAGGGAAATGAGGCACAGATGCCCTACTGCTAACAAAGGCCTATCAAAAGATATAGCGAGAATGGGGCACAACCACCCAATATCTAACAGAGGCCTATAAAAAGAGATAACGAGAATACACATCAAAAGAAGACAATAGTGTCAATATCTACATCATCAATCCTGTCCACCTGATGTAACTCCTCCTGAGTTACTAGATATCTATCAACAGGGATACCAGGCCTATACAAGGGAGGATCTGCACCGGCAAAGCAAAATGGGTCATCTGAGGGGATAGTGCCAGAGCTGGAAGGATTAAACGAATTTGCCTCTGCCGAATCTCTGCCTAAATGTTGGATTAAGAAATGTGCCCGGTCCAGTCGCTGGGTTAAACTATCAATCTGTGTCAAATGAGTCGGATCTCGGACACAGGCTAGCTAATCCATCATCATCACTGATCCTGGAACCATATCCCCCATGAATTGAGTGGCGCGGGTCTGGCTGCCAATAGTATGAGGGGACCACCAATGATGGAATATCTCCTGAGTAAAGGGACCCTTTGACAGTGCAAAACTGTCAACACCCAACAATGAGATATCAATGACGGGTTACTACGACACAGGCCAATAATGACTGACAGGAGGAAAGACCGGCATACGTATCTCTCCGGTGGTGCTCCTAATAGCACGTTCTCCTAAATAGAGCTCCCATCCTCTATTAGTAAAGAGAGGAACCCTACGGGTGGATATCACGTGCTCGACGCCAGTCGGGTACCCATCCTCAAATCCAATAGCCAAGTGCTCCCCAGAATAGGGAATCCATGTCATGACGTCAGCTGTCAACAACTCCAGCTGTAGGCGGCAATGAGTAAAACCCTCAGCTACAGGGACCTCCGCCAGTATGGACTGATGTCATCGCCGTCCTCATGGATAGGTGTCTAAACCTAACACACTCACAAGACGCAAACATGGAAGCCTTTCATAGGCCCAAAACTGCAAACACAAAGGCAAACATCTACTGTCAGTAAACACTCTTAACCTACTCATTGGAAATTATAAGAGAAATACTCACCAGCAAAAATGGGTAGAATCCTAACCAAGCCTAGGTCAAGCCCTGTGAACGCATACGCATGCCCCTGAGGAAATATGCAAAGGTATAGGAAACCCAGTCATACTCTCCTATACGGTCCACATGTCGCGTGGCGCTGATCAAAGCAAACGACACCGTAGATTCACATGTCAGCGAAGGTCAAGCAGCCTTGACAGTCTACCCAACAGGGGCATTTTTTCGTTGATTCACACGTCATCGAAGGTCAAGCAGCCTTGACAGTTTGCCCAACAGGGGTATTTTCCGTTGATTCACACGTCAGCGAAGGTCAAGCAGCCTTGACAGTCTGCCCAATAGGGGTGTTTAAAAGTTGATTCACACATCAGCGAAGGTCAAGCAGCCTTGACAGTCTTCCTAACAGGGGTATTTTTTATGTTGATTCACACGTCAACGAAGGTCAGGCAGCCCTGACAACACATATTGTTGGCAGTAAATCCAACAGAACATTGACATGTCCCGGTGATACAAACCAAGAAGGATCAACATCATCGAGGAGGATCGATGATGGAATATGTTATACACATCCTCAAACAGATAGAGCGTTATCCCACAGATCTCTTGTACACAAGAGGCACATCTTTGGAATAAAGTCTGTATCAAGGACTAAGGACTTTGGTGATAACCCCAACGTCAACATCCTAAAAGATTTGGATCACACGTCCAATCTTATCGACAAAGACATCGTTGCCAATCCCCGGTAGAAGCAACAGGGAGTCGATAATCATCCCTAGCATGTTGGACAACAATCCAACAACACACTTGCATCATACATTTGCATCATGTTGCTACACATAGCATCATTTTTATCTTGTTGCATTTCAAGTGTCTAGGATTCTTTATCCTATCCATGCCATTGCATTGCATGAATATGATAAAGAGGGGCATTTGTAGACACTCGAAATTTTTTGCACAACTATCACTGACATTGCAGGAGGGCAGATTCGTCCTTTAAAGATAACCCTGAAAGACAACTCATATCCAGTCCGGATACTACCAGAAGTTCAGTCTCAACCTCAGAACACACACCAAGAGTATCAGTTCTAACCTCGGAGATAACCCCGAGGCATACAGTTCTAATACCAAAAATTCCACCGATGAAGGTCGATTCATCTCAGAGATAACCCCGAGATATTCAGTCTCAGTCCCAACGCTGGGAGTAGCAGTTACCAACCTTGGAGATAACCCCAAGGAGTGCAGTTCCGGAGATAGCCCCAGAAATGCTTATTTCAAATACATGCAATCAGCTTCAACCTCGTCACTCACACCGAGGCACTCAGTACAAGACCCGGAGATAACATTGGGAAGACAGTCACACCTCAGAGATGACACTGAGGATCTTCAACACTTGTAGCTGTCCAATCTCAGAGATAACCCTGAGCAACGTCTGCTTTATCATCCAAAACTGGAGATAACCCCGGTGAGGGGAAAAGTCGTCATCTTGCCACCATGACACCACATCGCACCATCTCAACATTTCATACATACATTTCTACACATCAATGTCCCACAAGAACAAAGGAGGTCTAACCCCGAGTGACTATTACATAGGGCAATGGATAGAATTTGAAGCTTGAAGACCAGAGGGCATGGTCCCATCTTCCTGACTTCGTACAACCTCTAATCTTATGTCATTGCGCAACTCTTGACAATGGCGGTCCGAAATAGGTCTTACACACCTCAGTCGGATGCCCAGATTGCAATTCTAAAAGTTCAAGCAGATATTACAGTGCATGCGTACACGTACTTTGAGACGACGAGACCAAGAAGCTTGGGCACCTCGGGCAAACAAGTAGTAGTACACTTCATGGCTCCCCTTTATAAATAGAGGGCTTGGGGTGGCCATTTTAAAAAAAAGAAAAGACGAGGAAGCCCTGTTAAATTTGCTCTGTACTCACCCTAAACTGAGTGCTTTCTCATTTTAAACACTTGTGAGCTCACATATAGCTTCTATTTGTATCGGCGGGAGCCGAGTGTTCATCCATTTAAAGATATAGAAGTCTTCTTTGGCAGCCCACTATAAGCCCTCTAACACACTTTAAAGCCTTTATCTTCATCTTTGCACACACCATTTTTAACGTTGAGAGTCGTGTTGCGTGTGTATGTCTGGACTTCGGTCTGTGGTTTCATTTCAGTTTATATATATATATATATATAATTTTATATATGGACTAAAATTATCGAGTTATGCCTCGATTAAGCCTCAGACTAATGTATGGAGCCTTTATTTGCTTTCGTATATATATATATATATATATATATATATATATATATATATATATATATATATATATATATATATACGGTGTTGAACTACATTCGATGAGCCTGGATTTTATATTCGGAGCATTTATTGCTATAATATATATATATATATATACTTATATATATCAACTATTGTCGGACATTATTCAATGAGCCTGGATTTTACATCCGGTGCGTTTATTTACGTTTAGTCCCCCCTGGAGTTTACTTCATGGCGGTTGACCGTCTTTACAGCTTTCTTTATTTTTCATCCCGCCTGGAGTTTACTTCGTTGCGGTTGATTGCTTTTACAACTTTATTTACATTTCCGATCCCCTATGGAGGTGCTTCGTGGTGGCTGATCATGTCTGTATATATATATTTACAGCTTTTATATATATCTGCTTATTGCTTTCATACCAATTGCGGCATCATGTGAGCCTAGGAATCATGTGATTACAGATTCAGGTTACTGGATCTAGATTCAGTTCCCGTGATGGACATTTTTAGCTGTAAGCAGCTTGTAAATTTATTCACGGTGTTTGGATTTCCTCAGATGGTTTTCATGCCCATGAGGAGTTTGGCACTGCTTTGTACATTATTTTCTCGAAGATGTTTCACATCTCGAAAATTAAAAGCAATCCAGCCGAACACTTGATAAAAATTGGAGTGTAAAAGGTCTCAATTACTATTGAGCACAAGGGTTTGAAAAACCTCTTTTATAAAACATCACTGCTATATCTTGTTTAAACCTGAATTTTTACACAAATTCAAACCCTGTGTATATAGGTGAAAACGAGACCTCGCACTACTTCCAAATAACAACACATTGACCTATACACACACACACACACAATATTCATATAATAGTTTCTTGAAAAGTGGTGGTCACCGTGGTAACACGGATGTCGGGGGGTGCCTAACACATTCCCTTCGCATAATCAAGTCCCCGGACCCTAATGAATCTCGGTTTCACCGACCCGTTTAGCAGTGTCACATCATTGGGTCAATGTGAAAACCTTTTCTCGGTTGTGTTGGTACAACTATATAAAAAACCAACTGGCGACTCTTAACAGTCCATCGTCGACATAATACATGTCGGACCTTTTTCACTTGTTTTTTCAAACAAATCTCACTTAACACGAGAACACCAAAGAACAAGTAACGAAAAGGGACAAATAAAAATCCTGGTGTCGACATCGTGGACTCAAGAATCATCAAACGCTCGTTAATGAACCAAAAGGTGAATTCCGAGTTAACGGATTCGAAAGTGAAAGATTCTTGCATGAACACCTAGAGTAGGTAATTTGTGAGTTATGGGATTTTGAATGAGCCAATTCGGATGTAAAACGAATAAGTTAATTGTCAAAGCCAACTGAGGCTCAGGGGTCGCGTCATGGCCTTGAACCCGATTATAAACAACGCGCCATAACGCCACCTCAAGACTCTGTCTCTTCATTTCATTAAATGGCGTCAGAAGCCGATAAAGGGGAAATGGTTGACCAAGTTATGTTTTGTAATTCCAATTGAATGTAAACCAATAGTAAGACACAAATGTACTTAATGTACATAATAAGGCTAACTTTAAATCACTTTTAAAGTGATAACATTAGAAGGTTAAGTATGGTTTAACAAAAATTAAACGAAGAACGCAAAAGTGTAAACAAGTAAACCGTGAATGATATTCAACGTTGGTACCCCACCAATGATGACCGAGTGTCGGTTAATAACGTATGAACGTTAACAAGTCGTAATGAAGTATAGTAAGTCGAATTGACATTATTAATGGAATAAATTCAAGTAAGACATAAAAGAGAAAGAAGTTGGTCAAAACAATAAAGTTAGTTGTTTGGTAGCTAATTACAGTGTGCTATTTGAATATATCATGTAGATCCTGTAAAGACTGAGAACTGTTGAATATTATATTCGAAGACGCTTGAAGGCAATTTTTCTTAACTCTTGTCTAACCTCTGTGTTAGTCAAGTTTTTTGTGATTCATGTCCGAAAAATGCATGAATTGTTTTAAAGAAAGAGTTGATGCCAGTTTTAACTCGGCTAAACTAATCTTGAAGAGTTCATTAATTTGTTTACAAGTTTTTTGATATAGAACTGTTAACGCTATCTTATGCCAAGTATTTTGTACAGATTCAAAAGTAAGTTTGTCTATAAACAAACAAATGTATTCTCATCGATTATTCGATGGGCACGCAAGGTTACCTAAACTTAAACGTAAATACATTTAACAGATGAATGTTGATCAACATAGAGTACTATAGACTGATCACCTAGAAGTGCTCGTAAGTAATGCCGGACGTACAACCTTAGTGCCGGTGTAACACCCCCTTCCCGAAAAGGAAAGGGAGGTCACGTGCAAAGCACAACAAACCTCAAAATAAGTAAACAGAGCACTAATAACTTCAAAATATTAATAATGATATCCATCAATGAAGTACTAAATACAATTCTCCAACTAAAATCAAAATAACCAAAACCAAAAATCGAAACAACCTAGATGGTCAAGGCAACACTCTCATCACACTAGCCCTTAATCATCCCTGCAAACCTGCCGGAAGAAAAACACAACATGAGCCAATTGCCCAGTACGGATACATATATACAAAGATATTCAACTGATATACGAAAATAATTGAGACAAATATACTGAACAAAGCCTCAAGTGTAAATACGGACGAAAATATAATCTGCAAAGATCTAAATGGAATATATCTGAATCAACAGAATTTACGAAACTAATAGAAGAATAAAGAAATAACGAACTGAAGTAACTAACTCAATGAATTGAACTGAACAGAAACAAACAAAACTAATACAATGAAATAATAGGCTGAATCAAATGGTTGAGTTTTATTTCATGTCGAGTGAGCTTAGAAATATACATTGCCACACAGGCAAGTCAAAACAATGCCACACAGACAATTATCAAAATAATGCCACACAGGCAAGTCAAATGATGCCACACAGGCAACCAAAATAATGCCACACAGGCAATTGTCAAAATAATGCCACACAGGCAAGTCAAATGATGCCACACAGGCAACCAAAATAATGCCACACAGGCAAATCACACATTGGACCGCGAATCCAAATGTATGTAAATCGGATATGTGTGTTTGGCACAACATCACAAATCCGCAGAACAGAAAACTAGGGTTAACACATACGCCTCCCACAACAAAACACCAAATGGCCCACTTCCTCCGGAGCCCAAAACGGAGACGCCGTGGACTAATCACACCGCCATTTAAAAGTGTCACGCCTCGTGTGCGAGACGACATGCCTATGGTACCCCATAGGTGGTTATAGCTCAGGTATACCCTACGGTATATTCTAACAAAAATATCATGTCACAACACATACGCCATAATACCAACAAAAGGGTTCTATATGTACATGTTGAACCAAATCAAATTATTGTCACAAGGTTTCAAAAAGAAGGTAGCAACATGTACCGCTCTACAATTATCAAAATAAATATTAGACATGATAACCTCATTGAAAGAGTACAAGTACGAGTCCAATGTGTCAACTCCAAAATGAAATAAATATATCAATTTCACAAGAAACAATTATGTGAAATAATAACAGAAATTCGAAATGAGGAACAAAACGAACAAATCAAATTTAACAAAGGTATCACTGAAAGAGTACGGAATCCGTACTTGATACTTCCAAACCATTTATAGCACACTCCACAAGATCTTACCCTCAAATGCCAACAATATCAAATACGAAACGTTATTTGCAACCTAAACATATTCACCTCAAATTAAAAACAATCAAAACTAATAATTCATAATCTATTTAATATGCCTTTAATCATCGCCTTATATCAATTATTAATACTCCAAACTTATATTCCAAAAATATAACTTCTTAAATTCCCTCCGTCTGATCTAATAAAATAAAATAAAATAAAATTTTATTACAAATTTAATCAATTATGTTATATATATATAAATATATATAAAATTATACTAACTTATCTATGTATACTTTCCATGAATCACTTCTCTGTTCTCAACAAAAGAATAAATTGTATATGAAATTATAATATGCATCAAAGCTGTACACTCCAAATTCTATTAAAATGATTTCCGATCCTAACATACAGTGTAAATTATAGCTCTATAATCATAAATATCAAACCATGTACTAAAACAAAAAACTACCAAATAATTATGAAATAGATCACACAAAAACATACGCTTTTTCAATTTTTTTTATGGATATGGATACTGCAAACAAATTATCAAAGAAATTCAACAAACCCAAAACAGATTATACATGCATATACATCCAAACCCATTTTCCCAACCACAAATATAAAAAAAATATAAAATGGGTATTACACAGAAGCATACAAATAATCAACTGATTAGAGAAATGGGATGATTTACAATGAAACCGATAACAAAACCATTTAGAGCAATTTATTATTAATAGTATAGTTACAATACCTTATTTTTCTTCTATTCTTATTATTGTTGCGGCTGCTCTATCTTATTCTCTTTCTCAAGTTTTATAATAAAAAATAAGATTAAGTTTAGTTATTTATATCACTTAAAAACTGATTTTATTAATTAATATATTTATTAACTCTACAAATTTTAATAGGATTTTAAAAATTACATAATTATAAATTAGGCCCACTTAGTTAAAAACCCAAATTAATGTAAATAAATACAATTTGATTCAAACATAAGAAAAGCCCAAATTTTATCAACTTAATTTGTATCACTTATTAATACTCATTAGCCCACATAAATTAAATACGAGTTGACCCAAATAAAAACAAAGTCCAATTAATATGTTTTAATTTTTTTTTTCTCGGGTATTACAGCCGGGATGTCCTTTTCATGTATGAAAATGAAAAGAATATGTTCGTGGTCTTTTGACCAGTTTAGAATTCCTAAGCTATTGTATATACATTGGAATCGTTGTTATGAAATGAGAAGTGCTAGTCAATGTTTCATAGTGCTTCATAGCTATTTGTTCAATTATGGAAGATAATCATATAATTCTGGATGTGGTATTTATATTATCCTTTGTTAGACTTACTGAGCTAGTTATGCTCACTTCTTGCTTGAATTATATGATTGCAGCTAAGGCCGAATGAACTAAGAGTTCTAAGAGAGATAAAGGCAAAGCTAAGATGGATAGTTAATTATCATGTAATAGACTAGTATGTTTGTATGTAATATACTTATGAATAATGAAGAATGTATACGGTTTCTGAACCTGGGAAAGGATTTATTACTATTGTAATAAGAATATAGTAAATACTATCATTTTGTTGTTATTTCAATGGAATGACTGTATAACTTGTAGTACCATGTAGCACCATCTTTCGGGTTGGAAGATACCCGAATTTGGGGGCATCACAAGTTGGTATCAAAGCATTAGGTTATAAAAGTTAAGGGGGAAAGAACCTTAGGCTAATAACCTCGTTAGGAAAGGGAAAAGTTCGAAGGAAGTAAACTTGAGTTCAATGAGTCAATAAGGTATTGAGGAAACTCAGTATCGAAAGATTTAAAAGATGGAAATTAACCTAAAATAAATTAAAGGTGATTTGTGCTTATATCGTTGTGTATTATGTACTAATCAACTTGTTATGTGTTATTGTAGATGTTGATCGATAGCTTGATGTATAGAGATATACACGTGGTTAGCGAAGAGTTTGTGAACAGAGTACAACATGTACCTATGCCTGTAGCGGAGATACCATTAGTGATTCCAGAAGAATCAGAGCCAGATGAGTATTTTTCGGAGGACTATTCCGAGGAGACTATGGGATTGGCATCATATCTTAATATGATGATAGATGTGGATGATGATATAGAGGTAACATCGGTTAATACGGTGATGCCTGCACTAGAGCCAACACCTATAGATACGGTGAAGGCAATGTATCTCTCGGTGCTTGATCGTAACGTGCAACTGCACAATATGGTGCAGAACCAAAAGGAGGAGATTAGTGATGTCTATGAGGCCAAGGAGTCTGCAGAATTAGACTTTGAGTCAGAGCATGATGAGAAGGTGCTCATGACAGATTAGGCTAAAGATTATAAGAATGAGGTCGTAGAGCTTCGTAAGAAACTGGTTGAGAAAGGCCAAAAAATAGCACTGATGTTATATATCAATGACAGTGCGCATGAGGATTTCAAGCTGAAAGTAGTTTGTTATTCCATTGAGTCAGGATAGACTCGACATACTATAAGTCAGGATATTGTGTCGATTCTAGCAAATGAGAAACATGAGAATGCTGTTAAGCAGTATTAGAAGTTAGAACAGTAAATACTTTTGTGTAGTGACATAAAACTCTATTTTGTATAATTAAAGGGTAGTCTTTTTGTAAATCCCAATTTTTGTGGAAGTCAATCGTGGGATATAAATGTAATAACTTTTGGCTATGGAAAGCAAATTGTAAATTGTTTTGACTATAAAGAAGCATATGAATATAATGAACTTTTTATTTATTGTTCTTGGTTGTGTGTGAGTTATTATTTGCCAAATAATTTAGTAAGTAAATAAGTAATAATGAAACTTTATTCATTTAATCAGAAAATGCCGCCAAGAAGAAGGCAACGTAATCAGGAGGCGGAATCACATAACAATAACCAGGGGGTCCGAATAACCCTATGCAAGAGTTCGTTAATTTATTAACGGCTGCATTTAACCAAACTGGGGGTAGAGTACCCGCGGGACCTAGGGTAGCCAGAATGACTACCATTAAGGAATTCCAAAGCGAAGGTCCGCCTGAGTTCAAAGGAACGACAGACCCAATAGAGGCCCAGACATGGGTAAAAGAAATAGAAAAGGCGTTTGTTATTATAAACGTAGCTGAGGCACAAAAGACTTCTTTTACGACTTACATGATGAAGGGGGAAGCCAACTACTAGTGGGAGGCTCACCAGGGTGGGGCTAGAACTGATGCAGTTACATGAGAATAGTTCAAAAAGGTATTCTTCGAGAACTACTTCCCTACTAGCATGTAAAGGAGGATGGAGATTAAGTTCCTAGAACTTAACCAGGGGGACATGACGGCTCCCTAGTACGCGACCAAATTCAATGAATTAGCAAGGTTTGCTCCACACCAAGTGGACACAGAAGAGAGGAAGGCTCGTAGGTTTGAGCAGGGCCTGAAACCCTGGCTCTATAGTATAATTTCGGTATTCTAGAGTGCTTCCTATGGGATCATTCTTGAAAAGGCAATTATAGCAGAGGGTAGTAGTGAGGCGTTGACCCAATACCACAAAGAAAAAAAGAATAAGAGTAAGGGAGAGGGAGGATGTAAAAACCCAAAACCTTAATAAGATTCGGTTATGTAAAATCCAGTTATATCAATAAAATTTCTCTGTTCTAATTGTGTTATGTGTTAATATATACTTTGTTTAACAAATTTGATGAAATAAAATTTTCTCCGAAAAATGTTGTGCTTGACACCTCGTGCTTAAAAATTTTCTTTCGAAAATGGACTTTTCGGTATATATGTTTTGCCGAGTTGCTTTGTCATGCTTACACTGACAAAACGCTTTGTCGTGCTTATTAGCATTAGTGAGAAATTTAGGTTAGCAACCCTAGATTAACAAACCGTAATCAACGAAACCCTAACCCTAATTTGTAATCCTAACCCTAATTAGCTAATTTAACCCTAATTAGATTATCTTAACACCTAATCATGGTTAGTAAACTTCAATTAGGTATTAATAAACATCATTTAATAATCTTAATCATTAAAACAAAACCCTAATCAAGATTAGTGAGGATTAAGGCAAAATTAAGCTACTAAACTAACCTAACTAGCTCACAAGTAGGTTAGGAGTCACCAAACCAAGTCCCAAGGCTGCACATAAGCTGATAACAAACCCTAAGCAACATAAGTAACTTAGCATCAGATATTTAGAGAGGCAAGTAGGTGAAAAAGACCAAAAAACCTAAGTTACTTAACTATAAATAGCAACACATCCTCTGGCCAAACCTACGAATTCTCTAAGCCTATACACTCTTATAAACATACCAAATCAAGCCTGTGTGATAGCAACATCAAATTCAGTAGCCAGAAATCAAAATCAAGTAAGAATTGTGCAAACCCTAATTCATAGCTAGATCTTTGATCCTTTGTTAATTTTATTGTTTAGATGTTTAGAAATATGTATTAGTATGTTAGAAAGTATGTTAGATTGGTAGAACACATTTTCATAACATCTAGATGCCTTAATTAAATGTTTTTAGAAATTTGTAAATTTTGAAAACCAAGTCTGACAGCCGAATGTCAGGGCTTGTAGATTCAAGTGTGTTTATGTTTAGGTCTGTTAATTATATGTTACTTGTAGCATGTTGTAGGTCTTTAATATGGAAAAGAAAATAGGTCCATCAGAACCATAAATTTCAAGTTATAAGTGGTCAAAGTGCGTTGACCGTTCACGGATTGCAGTTTTCTGAGTTACCCAGAAAACTCAAGAACAGTCGAACCGACTACTTTGACCAACCTTTTTGATCGCTTTCTGTTTGTTGTTTTTGTAATGTATTGTTTTAAATTAACACCCTGATATATGTAATACATATCTATGATCTTAAATTACATAAACAACTCATAGGATTACTGGAATTACTGGTCAAAATCCGTTGACCGAACTTGGCCAAGTTTTCTAGGCTGCCTAGAAAACTGAAGAACACGAAGAACAACGTATGGCTGTACTTTGACCAACATAATTAGAGACCTTAGATTTATGATTTGTTCATGTTAATGTTATATATATGTACCCTGACGTATATACTATATGATACAACAAACACAACACACATCCAATACACCGAATCAAAGATATTCAAGCCACAAAACCGTTGACCGACCATGACCACTGTTCTGGGTTGCCCAGAAACTCAAGAACAACTCTGACAATGACTTTCAGACTCTATAACTTCTTGTTATATGTATGTTAAAGCCTGAAATTTGATTCATATTGTACTACTGTAAGAGTACTATAACATCAATACTTGAACAAATCCAAAATCATAATTAGTAGCTAAATAATTCGTGGTCAAACTGGTCACTTGACTATGACCGAACTGTTGCCCAGAAACTCAAGAACACCTACATTGACACTTTTTGTTACTGAAGGGTTTTAGCGATAGACAAAAATTGATTTTTCTAAAAATAAATTATAAAAAAATTAGAAATAATTAATAAATAAATACAGAAACAGTTTTAAAAAATATATTAAATAAATATAATTAATTTCGATATTTTTACATAAATTCAATAAATATTTTATTTTATTTGGATATTATTAATAATTAACTTAATAATAAAGTAATTAAAAAATTACTTATAAATACTAAATAATTATTGAAAAATAATTTTAATGATATAAAAATCATAATAAATGATTATAAATTATTTAAAAATAATAAACAATGGTTTTTAAAATTTTATATAATTATTAATTACCTAAAATAGAAATAAATGATTTAAAAATCATTTAAAGGAGAAATAAATGTTTTAAAAATACTATAAAATTTCTAAAATTATTATAATGGATATATAAATTATCTAAAAATATAATAAATTTTATAAATAAAATTTAGTCCATTTATCAACTTATTTAATATTCGGTAAAGACATTAAACACCGAAACCCTATTAAATCTAACCCGGTATTATGTAAATGTTATAGTTGAGTATTTTTATCAATACTAACGTGTTAGATTTATATATATGAACACAATAGGTATTTTTTAACGATTGAATAGTATAACTTGACTGATCTATGCTCAGGCAAGTATCTGAAGCTTATTTCTTTATTGAAAATTTCTTAAACCCTGTTTATTCATTGAATAAGATTTTTATCTTGATATGTTGTTGATATAATATACTACACCTACAATTGAATTACCTCTTGTTGAAAGGTTATTGCTATAGCTTCAGCATAACTAAGAAATAAATTGTTTATTCATGTTAATTGTTAAGCTTAAATTGTTGTGTCAAACCAAATTATTTAGTAAGACATCCTATTATGAAGTTGGGTATCCCATATGGGATCATTCGGTGGATAATATATTGACACTAATTTGGGTGCATTTGAGCACTGGTAGGATGAGATGCATACTCCTAAGATGTTGAATGGGTTGATCCCCTATCTCATATCTAAACAAATTTCTAAGTCTGTGTGACTGACAAAAATATAAATCCATAGTGAAATGGTAACAACTATCAGTCGAAATTTGAATTGTTGTATTTCTTCAAATCATATATTGTTATAAATACGAAACTTGCTGAGCATATCATAGCTCACCCTTGCAAATTATTCCCTTTGAAGTTTTAGATGGTAACCCTGAAACATCTGGAGTAGATAAAGGGAAGCGTCCCTTCTTAGAATAGATTTTATTCTTGTCTATTTGAATACCTTGTAATAAGAAAGTCGTTATGAGAATCTTGTAATCGAATCTTAATATTATGATATATATATATATATATATATATATAACAACTCTTATTTCTGTAACCGTGCTTTCAAACATATATAGATGTAAAGTTAGAATTCTTTGAATCTAGTTGAGATCCTTGAGAACTATTTATCTGAGTGAGGGTATTAATAGCATGGACTATTCATGTTGTTATTGATACTCTGGATTTTGGATAGATAGTTACTATCGATACGATAGTATAAATTCACTTGGCATAGACTATACATCTAGGTGAGGGTATTAGTAATATGGATTGTTCATGTTATTACTGATACTCTGAATTTCGGATAGATAGACCCTAGTCACAGATACAGTTCATATATCCAAGTGAGGGTATCCAAACACAGTAATAGTTGTGACACCCCCAAATCCAGGTACTTTATTACCACAGGATTCGGTGTTCACTTAATCACATTCATTTCTAACTACCCAATTATAATAAAATTGAATAATCAAAACCTGCCCATACAGGATTAAACTTAAATAAAAATCTCCCAAGTTATCTAACCTTTAATTACAACCATTCAAATACAGAAAATAAAATAAACTTCATTACAATCTTTAAATCAAAGTCTGAAAGTAAACTATCAAAACTATTACAAGTCTTCAAGATTTATTCATCTTTCCTTTTCCCTTCATCGGTGCTAGGTACGTCACCGCTTCAACTTTAGTCAGTAAGAAATTTTACGAGCAAGAGTGAGCAAAGAAGGCCCACTTGAAATAACAATAAATAAATCTTTAAACTTTTACATCAATTGCTAATATTAGGCTCAATAGAACTGAACAATATATTTTATTAACTGTCTGAAATTTATAACATTCACTCAGAGGGTCTAATGACCACGAATCATGTCCACAATTATAAGTAATCTTTCAACTTTAACTTTAATAAATATAAGACTATATGGACTCCACGCATTTTGGGAGATCAACCCTTCGTACAATGTATTGTGCACAACCATTTCAACGCTAAGCGTAAACCTCTATTAAAAGAGTTGTTCATCTCAGTATTTAGAGTACAAGTCCGCACTAAAGGAAGTTTGGTTTGGATAAGCTTTCAAGATAATTTGAAATTCAACGAACATCAACTAAGGAGTAGTTGAATAAGACCAATAACACTATACTATAGAATAATCGTGATTGAATCAATCATAGTAACTAAAATCATGCTTTAGGAATAATCTAATAGCATACAATTTGAATAACTATAGCATACCTTGCTTTGAACAATACTAAGCCAATGTTAATTAGAATTGAATACTAAACATGCATGGCAATTCAGTTATGCATGTTAATCAATAATTGAAATACAAGAATAACTTATTCAACATCAAACCAAAGTTTAGACAACCTACATCATTATAAGGTAATCGAATTGAAAATAATAATTAACTCAATAAGACAAAGGATTAGAAAACTTGCCTTACTCGTAGACTAAACCAAATTAATTTGAATCACAATATCCTATATACATATGTCATCGTGACATAGTTAGTCATTATCAAATAACTAATACATTCATTATGTAGGTTTGATTATTTAATCACATAATCAAATTATAACACAAGTTAATCCTTAATAACATAATTATTCATAGTATAAAAATACTAAAATCTATATTTTACAGTCCTACTATCATCACATATTGCTTCTTAAAATTTCGTGTACAAAAAGTACAATCGTCGCAACCATCCGCTAACTCACTGTTGCTGACGCCACGCTTACATCACTGGTTACATACAAGCTGCGTGACGTGGTGATGGCGATGCGGCGTGGTGAATATACTACGAAGTCACCACTGCAAGTACAGGATGGCATTGGCGGCGCCCAAGAACGTCTTATCAATTTCACCATGGCTTGAACTCCAAACTCGATGTCGACGTACTTTCTTGATAAAGACAAGAAAAAGCCAATTTGGTCTACAAGCTCGTTTCTAACAGACTAATTCACATGCAATTCCTACAAAAACTTCATGTAGACATAATTCAAGAACTTCTAACGTGTTTCTACTCATAAATTAACATAAACATCAAATATACAACGCGCAATTTTAATGTTTTTGGCAAAAACTCCATTTTTGATATTTTCAATGGAAATCAACACTGTGATTTTGTTTTTCAATCAAAACAGTAAATTCAAAACACCATAGTTATGATTATACATACTTTATCAAACTCAATAATCAATTTATCAGTTTAACAACAAATAAAACCTTATGTTCTACTTTAAACTAAGCCATATTCATATATATATTTTCATATGAACTCACCGTGATATATATTCTTCACAATTTACATACATACATAAAGTAATTGATTATAATCATACATAATCTCAACAAAATAGTTTTACAACAACAATCATCATCTAAATCTATATACACAAGAAATTCATCATCCATAATTATTTACAGAGAACTTTTTGGAGAAGAAAACTAAACTTTAAGAAAAATAAAATACAAGGATTAATATCCTACATTTGATTAAGAAGATGATTCTCTAGAGTTTAGAAAAAAATAGTTATGATTACAATCTTCTTTTCCCCAATTCTTTTCTCAATTTCTCTAAGTTCTCTCAACTTTTCTCTCTGTATTTTCTTTTTCTTCTTCTCTTTTTCTTCAACTGAGTTCTTTCTTCTCTCTAAGATACGTACTAGAAAATATAACGTTTATAGTAATAATATATATTAATTATATAATATAACTCTAGATATCAGTTATATAAGTTTTGAAAATTAAAAGCCATAAAGCTTGTTTGGCTAATCTTAATAAAATAACCCATTAATCCTTATGCCTTGTTTGGTAAGTCTAACTAAAACAAATGGATTAATCCTTATACCTTGTTTGATAAAAAACTATTAGATTAAAGACTTAATATGCATTAAGACTTGTTTGGCCAAAACTAAATTAAAGTCCTTTAATTTATTTTGGTAACTCCTTTATAAAGAAGGTTATTAGTCACACTTTTATTTAATTAAATAATCAATTTAAATAATTCAAATACTAATCTATTAAATTACTTTCACACATAAATCATTATCTCATAATTATAATTTCTTTTATAATTATAATTTATTCAACCAACTATTATTTTAAATTACAATTTCCCATTTACAATATTATAATTTATTTAAATCACTATAAGCTCTCTAGCTTACTTATTAAATTAAATTGGTATATAATCTCATAACAATTAATTTTCTTATCTCCTTAATTATTTATTCAACAAATAATTAACTAAACCACATCAACTCAAATTGAATAATTATTTATTCAACAATAAACATATCCATTAAATACTTATATAATTCAATAAATATTTAATATTACAAATAATATTTAATAATTAATTATTTATTCACAAATAATTAACTAAACCACATCAACTCAAATTGAACAATTATTTATTCAACAATAAACATATCCATTAAATACTTATATAATTCAATAAATATTTAATATTACACTTTAAAATTCTGGAATGTTATATCATTCCCTCCTTACAAAGGATTCTGTCCTCAGAATCACAACTCAAACAAATCATTCGTTACATTCTTCCCTATTTACAAAGATTCTGTCCCCAGAATCGAAGACACAGATTAAACAACTAACTCAGGGTATTCTTTCAACATTTTCTCTTCGAGTTCCCACGTAGCTTCTTCAGCGTTGTGGTTCCTCTATATCACCTTCACAGAAGGTATCACTTTATTCCTGAGCACTTGTTCTTTCCTGTCGACTATCTGGATAGGAACCTCTTCATAAGACAAATCTTTCTCGAATTGTAATGGTTCATACTCGATCACATGTTTGTAGTCGGGTTTATATGGTCGTAACACCGAAATGTGAAAAACATTATGAATGTTTTTCAACTCTGGAGGTAGAGCTACCTCGTAAGCCACTTCTCCCACTCTTCGCAGCACTTCAAAGGGTCCAATAAACCTCATGCTTAGCTTTCCCTTTTACCGAAAATGAATTTTCCCTTCCAGGAGAAACTTTTTAGAATACAAAAGTTCCTACGTTGAATGCACGATCTTATCTCAGATTGATCATCATACTTTTTCATCGCTGCTCTTGGGCTACTACTAATCTTGTCTCGATGAGTTTAACAACGCCGCCAGCTTTGTTGTACCAGATTCTTGTCCTAACAAATTGCGTTCACCGACTTCATCCCAAAGACAAAGGAGTTCTCGCACTTTCTCGCCAGATAAGGCCTCGTAAGGTGGCATGCCGATGCTCAGCGTGATAACTTATTGTTGTAAGCAAATTCCACCAATGGTAATTGTTCTTCCTAGCTTCCTTTAAAGTCCATGACACATGCTCTCGTCAAAGATATCTTCCAATGTCTGAATTGTTCGTTCGCTTTGGCCATCTGTTTGTGGATGATAAGCCGTACTCATTTGTAACTGTGTCCACATGCATTCTTGTAGTCTCTTCCAGAAATTCGATGTGAATCGCGGATCTCTATCGGACACAATTGATACTGGCACCCCATGCCTCGAAACAATCTCTTAAATGTACAATCTTGCAAACTGATCAAGATTGAATCTAATCTTTATTGGTATAAAGTGCGCTGATTTCGTCAGTCTGTCCACTATCACCCAAATCGCATCGCATCCTCTCTGAGTAGTTGGAAGACTCACCACAAAATCCATCGTGATGTGTTCCCACTTCCATTCCGGTATTTCCAACGGTTGAAGTAATCCGCTGGGTCTTTGATGTTTGGCTTTTACTCTTTGACATGTCAATCATTTCGCTACGCATTCTGCAACGTCCCTTTTCATATTCAGCCACAAAAAATGTCGGCGTTAATCTTGATACATTTTCGTGCTTCCTGGATGAATTGAATATTTTGAGCTATGAGCTTCAGTCAAAATTTCTTCTTTCGCCTAGCACTTCTTTGAACCCAAATTCTTCCCTCGAACCGTAGTAATCCTTCGGTATCGACCTTGTATTTTACATCACCGCCTTCAACCAGATTCTATTTGATTTTCCCACACTCTTCATCTTGTAGTTGAGCATACTTCACTTTGTCCCCTAAAGTTGGACCCGCTTCTATCTGGAATAGTTGTTCGTCAGATTCTTTTGAAAATTTGATTTCTAACTCCAGTTTTGTCATTGCTGAAATGAGCTCCTCTTGAGTTGTTATCAGCATCAACTTCTCCCGACCTTTCCTGCTTAAAGCATCTGCCACCACATTCTCTTTGCCCGGATGATAAAAGATTTCACAATCATAATCTTTTATCAATTCCATCCACCTTCTTTGACGCATATTCAAATCCTTTTGAGTGAAAATATACTTCAGACTTTTGTGGTCTGTGTAGATCTCACATTTCTCTCCATAAAGATAGTGTCTCCATATCTTGAGCAAAATACAATCATGCCTAATTCCAAATCATGAGTCGGATACCCTTTCTCATAATCCTTCAGTTGTCTAGATGCATACGCAATAACTTTGCCATTCTGCATAAGAACACAACCCAACCCTTTGTGTGAGGCATCACTATACACCACAAAATTTCCTTTATTATCTGGTAATGTCAACACAGGTGCCACACTTAACTTCTTCTTCAAATCTTGGAAGCTCTCTTCACATTTCTCCGTCCAAATGAATTTTACAGCCTTGTCAAATTTGTTAGCGGAGTGGCTATCTTAGAAAAATCTTGGATGAATATTCTATAATAACCAGCCAGTCCCAAGAAACTCCTCACTTCTTATGGTGTTCTTGGTTGTTCCCAATTGATTACAGCTTCCACTTTTGATGGATCCACTGAAATCCCATCTTTTTCAATCACATGACCCAAAAATTGTACATTATCGAGCCAAAATTCGCACTTAGAGAATTTCGCGTACAACTTTTCCTTCCTTAGTGTTTCCGATGTCAAATGTAAATGTTCCACGTGTTCTTCTTGAGTTTTGGAATACACCATAATGTCATCAATAAATACCACTACAAACATGTCTAAGAATGGTTTAAACACCCTGTTCATATGGTTTTCCAATGTCAAATGAATGTTTTGATTAAGTGAACACCGAATCCTGTGGAAATAAAGTACCTGTGACACCCCCAAATCCAGGTACTTTATTACCACAGGATTCGGTGTTCACTTAATCAAAACATTCATTTTTAACTACCCAATTATAATAAAATTAAATAATCAAAACCTGCCCATACAGGATTAAACTTAAATAAAAATCTCCCAAGTTATCTAACCTTTAATTACAACCATTCAAATGCGGAAAATAAAATAAACTTCATTACAATCTTTAAATCAAAGTCTAAAAGTAAACTATCAAAACTATTACAAGTCTTCAGTATTTATTCATCTTTCCTTTTCCCTTCATCGGTGCTAGTAATACGTCACCCGCTTCAACTTTAGTCAAAGAAATTTTACAGGCAAGAGTGAGCAAAGAAGGCCCACTTGAAATAACAATAAATAAATCTTTAAACTTTTACATCAATTGCTAATATTAGGCTCAATAGAACTGAACAATATATTTTATTAACTGTCTGAAATTTATAACATTCACTGAGGGTCTAATGACCACGAATCATGTCCACAATTATAAGTAATCTTTCAACTTTAACTTTAACAGTCATAAGACTATATGGACTCCACGTACTTAGGGAGATCAACCCTTCGTACAATGTATTGTGCACAACCATTTCAACGCTAAGCGTAAACCTCTATTAAAAGAGTTGTTCATCTCAGTATTTAGAGTACAAGTCCGCACTAAAGGAAGTTTGGTTTGGATAAGCTTTCAAGATAATTTGAAATTCAACGAACATCAACTAAGGAGTAGTTGAATAAGACCAATAACACTATACTATAGAATAATCGTGATTGAATCAATCATAGTAACTAAAATCATGCTTTAGGAATAATCTAATAGCATACAATTTGAATAACTATAGCATACCTTGCTTTGAACAATACTAAGCCAATGTTAATTAGAATTGAATACTAAACATGCATGGCAATTCAGTTATGCATGTTAATCAATAATTGAAATACAAGAATAACTTATTCAACATCAAACCAAAGTTTAGACAACCTACATCATTATAAGGTAATCGAATTGAAAATAATAATTAACTCAATAAGACAAAGGATTAGAAAACTTGCCTTACTCGTAGACTAAACCAAATTAATTTGAATCACAATATCCTATATACATATGTCATCGTGACATAGTTAGTCATTATCAAATAACTAATACATTCATTATGTAGGTTTGATTATTTAATCACATAATCAAATTATAACACAAGTTAATCCTTAATAACATAATTATTCATAGTATAGAAATACTAAAATCTATATTTTACAGTCCTACTATCATCACATATTGCTTCTTAAAATTTCGTGGTACAAAAGTACAATCGTCGACCATCTCGCTAACTTTCATACTTCGGGCGCCACACGCTTACATTACATGTGGAGTGTATCATGACGTAAGGTGATGACGATGCTATATGGTGAATATACTTCACTGAAGTTGCCACTACACAAGGTGGTGATGGCATCATGCTTGGCCAGAATGCATTTCTTCAGGGCTTAGCAGCCACAAGAAAACTCCATGATCGGTATCGACGACTTGGCAAAGAAAGACAAGAAAAAGCCAATTTGGTCTACAAGCTCGTTTCTAACAGACTAATTCACATGAAATTCCTACAAAAACTTCATGTAGACATAATTCAAGAACTTCTAACGTGTTTCTACTCATAAATTAACATAAACATCAAATATACAACGCGCAATTTTAATGTTTTTGGCAAAAACTCCATTTTGATATTTTCAATGGAAATCAACACCGTGATTTTTTGTTTTCAATCAAAACAAGAAATTCAAAACACCATAGTTATGATTATACATACTTTATCAAACTCAATAATCAATTTATCAGTTTAACAACAAATAAAACCTTAATTTCTACTTTAAACTAAGCCATATTCATATATATATTTTCATATGAACTCACTGTGATATATTTTTTCACAATTTACATACATACATAAAGTAATTGATTATAATCATACATAATCTCAACAAAAACAGCTTTTTCTGACAACAATCATCATCTAAATCTATATACACAAGAAATTCATCATCCATAATTATTTACAGAGAACTTTTGGAGAAGAAAACTAAACTTTAAGAAAAATAAAATACAAGGATTAATATCCTACCTTTGATTAAGAAGATGATTCTCTAGAGTTTAGAAGAAAATAATTATGATTACAATCTTCTTTTCCCCAATTCTTTTCTCAATTTCTCTAAGTTCTCTCAACTTTTCTCTCTGTATTTTCTTTTTCTTCTTCTTTTTCTTCAACTCGAAGTTCTTTCTTCTCTCTAACATACGTACTAGAAAATATAACATATATAGTAATAATATATATTAATTATATAATATAACTCTAGATATCAGTTATGGAAGTTTTGAAATTTAAAAGCCATAAGGCTTGTTTGACTAATCTTAATAAAATAACCCATTAATCCCTATGCCTTGTTTGGTAAGTCTAACTAAAACAAATGGATTAATCCTTATACCTTGTTTGATAAAACACTATTAGATTAAAGACTTAATATGCATTAAGACTTGTTTGGCCAAAACTAAATTAAAGTCCTTTAATTTATTTTGGTAACTCCTTTATAGCAAGGTTATTAGTCACACTTTTATATAATTAAATAATCAATTTAATTAATTCAAATACTAATCTATTAAATTACTTTCACACATAAATCATTATCTCACAATTATAATTTCCTTTATAATTATAATTTATTCAACCAACTATCATTTTAAATTACAATTTCCCATTTACAATATTATAATTTATTTAAATCACTATAAGCTCTCTAGCTTACTTATTAAATTAAATTGGTATATAATCTCATAACAATTAATTTTCTTAGCTCCTTAATTATTTATTCAACAAATAATTAACTAAACCACATCAACTCAAATTGAACAATTATTTATTCAACAATAAACATATCCATTAAATACTTATATAATTCCATAAATATTTAATATTACAAATAATATATAATATTTAATTATTTATTCACAAATAATTAACTAAACCACATCAACTCAAATTGAACAATTATTTATTCAACAATAAACATATCCATTTAATACTTATATAATTCAATAAATATTTAATATTACACTTTAAAATTCTCAAATGTTACAATAGTTCTCTTGAGAATTATCATCTGTTATGGGATACTGTGAATCTTGGATCGATGGGAATTATATCTGATAGTCCCTCTATATAATGTAATATTATAATCAGATACCATGGGTGTATAGATTTAAATGCATAATATTAATTCGTTGTAAGCACCATATCATATACCATGGGAGCATAGATTTGAGGGTGTTACAATTTTGGTATCAATGCTTCAAGGTTATAGATATAAGGAAGAGAAATCTTAGTACATAGTCTTCGAGTCCGTAAAAATTTTAAAGTACACATAAAATATAACATTAAAAATATTATGTTGTGTAAATTTCTATACCAGTATTAAAGGAGTTTTCTTTTATAGATGGCCAACACCAATGATGAAGAAATGGTGATAGTAAACAATCCATCACAAATTGAGTCATTTATAGCTAGTGATCTAGAGGATGAAGAATTGCCTCATGATCAACAACTGCTAGATGATGAGGAAGAAGATCCAATAGCAGGATAATTAATGAGAATTGATGAACATGATGAAGCAATGGCATCACTAATGCAGACAACAGAATATGAGAAAAATAAAATGAAGTTTAGGGTTGATATAGCTGAGGGAATGCTACAACATGAGAGGGGACATAGTCACCGAACAAAAGTACAACTGCACCATGCACAAAGGGGCAAGAAGGAAATTCAGTCAAGACTTCTTAAAACATCTCTGGGTGTTCGAGATACTTTTAATGATTTGCAGCACCGTGTAGCTCGATATCCGGTAGAGGAGAAGAAAACTGCTTATCTCATCGATCGATGTGTGGTTTGTCACATGATTCAGGATTCCTTTTATGATATTAATGAATTCTAGAAGGTAGTATAGATGGTCTAATGCTTTATATTAGTATAAATAAAGAAGCATTCAAAATTTGTATTGTAACCAGTGTTTTGTAAGATAGTAGTATGTTTAACTACTAAGTTGTTGTGTACGACTGTTGTGATATATAAAATAAATAATATGTTTATGTTATTCAAATTTTTATGTGAATTCTTGTTGTTGTTTTGTATAGAATCATGCCACCAACCAGAAGACCCCAAAGAGAATTGAATAATGATGATAACTCTACCCAACAGTTAGTAGACCTTATGTTAGGGGTTTTAAATAGACCTGTGAACCAAAACACATCTTTCAAAGATTTTAAATTAGTTGGACGACCTAAATTTAAAGGTACATCAGAACCTGTAGATGCACAAATTTTGATTTCTGAAATAGAGAAATTTTTCCTAGTAACCAATGTCAATAATAATCAAAAGACAACTTTTGCAACCTTTTTCTTGAAAGGTGAGGCTAATTATTGGTGGTAATCAACTAAAGGTCGGGTAGAAATTGAAATTGTTCCTTGGGATAGATTCAAAGAGTTATTCTTTGCAAACTATTTTTCCCAATCCTTGAAAGATCGCATGGAAATAAAAAATTTAGATTTGAAACAAGGAGACCTGACTGTAACCCAGTATACAGCCAAGTTCCATGAACTGTCCAAGTTTGCTCCTCATCAGGTAACCACTGAACTTAGAAAGACTCGTAGGTTTCAGGGGGGTTTAAAACCTCAGGTTTGGAGTAAGTTGTCAGTACTCCAAATAAAGACTTTCTCTGAAATACTGGAGAAAGCTACTATAGCCGAAAGTGATAATGAAAGTCTTGCTAAATTTCAACAGGACAAGAAGAGTCAAAATGAGAAAGGGAAACTTAGGACAGAACCTAGTTCAGGTGGGTTTAATATCAAGCAAAAATGGGATAATACTTTTTCTAACAACCCGGGGAAAAAGATAGGTAAAACTAATAATAACTTTAGTAATAATATCATTAAACCTTGTCCTACTTGTGGAAATAAACATAAAGGGGTATTCTTTCATAGCAAATGTTATAATTGTGGACAATCGGTACATATTTCACCACAGTGTCCTCTCCCAAATAAAAATAAATGTTTTAATTGTGGTTTATTGGACCATTTTTGGAAGAATTGTCCTAAACCTAAGAACCAAGGAGGAAAGGGGAATAGAGTACCAGAGAATAATCAATCAACAATAGCTATAGTTGGGGTTCCGAATCGACCTACCGCGAGAACATTTAATATGTCGATGAGCGATGATGTTGCTTCACAGGATGTGGTGACAGGTATCATCCTTATCAACACTTTAAATGCATATGTGTTATTCGATTCTGGTGCTACATGTTCTTTTGTATCTAAATTTTTTTCTACAAACTTGAATATACCTTGTGAAAATTTAGACAAACCATTTTGTGTTGAAATTGCTAATAATGAAAAGATTCTGGTTAAAACCATATACAAGAATTATAGTGTGGTAATAAAAGGACATAATTTTACGGTAGATCTTATACCAATTCAGTTGGGAGAATTTGATGTAATTTTAGGAATGGATTGGTTAGTTAATCATAGCGCGATGATTGATTGTCATCAAACGATAAACCTTCCGATCGCATCGAAGTCAAAGGTAGTGTTCAATTGAGAGTTGTTCACCTAAGCAATCTCGATGTTTGACTATAGTTTAGGCAGAAAGATTACTTAGAAAAGGTTGTTTAGGTTATTTGGCCTATATAGTTAATTGATACTCGACAGGAAGGAGTAAAATTAGATCAAATACCTATAGTTAAAGATTTTTCCAATGTATTTCCGGATGACTTACCGGGTTTACCTCCAGATATGGAAATTGAGTTCTTCATTGATCTTGCACCGGGAACGACACCAGTTTCTAAGGCACCATACAGAATGGCACCTATAGAACTGAAAGAGTTACTGATACAATTACATGAACTCTTAGATAAAAAGAACATACAACCTAGTGTTTCACCCTAGGGAGCACCAGTATTCTTTGTAAAGAAGAAGGATGGAACAATGAGACTATGTATAGACTATAGAGAGCTAAATAAATTAACTATTAAGAATAAATATCCTTTACCAAGGATTGATGATTTGTTTGACCAATTAAAGGGGGCCAAACATTTTTTTAAAAATTGACCTCTGAACAGGTTATCACCAATTAAAGGTAAGAAATGAGGATGTGCCAAAAACAGCGTTTAGGACACGCTATGGACATTATGAGTTTCTTGTAATGTCTTTTGGATTGACAAATGCACCGACAACATTTTTGGATTTAATGAATCGAGTGTTTAAACTATGTTTAGACAAATTTGTTGTAGTGTTTATCGACGATATTATGGTATACTTAAAAACACGGGAAGAACATACTGAACACTTGAGAGTCGTTTTGGAGATATTACGAAAGGAACAACTTTATGCAAAGTTTTCCAAGTGTGAATTCTGGTTAAAGAGAGTTCAATTTTTAGGTCATGTGATTGACAAGAATGGAATATCTGTAGATCCAACTAAGATCGAAACGGTTGTGAATTGGGAACAACCAACAACTCCAACAAAAGTACGAAGTTTTCTCAATTTAGCGGGTTATTATCGACGGGTTATAAAATATTTTTCAAAAATAGCAACCCCATTAACAAATTTAACTCGAAAGACGGTGAAATACGTCTGGACAATAAATGTGAGGAAAGTTTCCAAGAGTTGAAGAAGCGACTAAGCATGGCTCCAGTGTTATCCTTACCAGATGATACAGGAGGCCTTGTAGTATTTAGTGATGCATTACACAGAGGTTTAGGGTGTGTGTTGATGGAACATGGGAAAGTGATTGCTTATGCATCACGACAACTCAAAGATTATGAGAAGAGATATCCGTCTCATGACCTAGAGTTAGCCGCGACAGTTTTTGCTCTAAAAATTTGGAGACATTACTTGTACGGGGAGAAGTGCGAGATATATATAGATCATAAAAGTCTAAAATATATTTTTACACAAAAGGAATTAAATTTAAGACAGAGAAGATGGTTAGAACTGATAAAGGATTTTGACTGTGAAATCTTATATCATCTCGGTAAAGCTAATGTTGTAGTCAATCAGGAAAAATTGAATGTATTAACCACCAATGATAGGTTAATAAAAGACTTTGAAAATTTAAAAATTGAGGTGGAATGTCCAACTACCTCTACCCAAAAATTATACATTTAAGAGGGAGTTTCATCTCTACTTAACAAAGTCAAAGAGATACAGGAAAAGGATGAAGAATGTTAGAAGTATAAGTCCAATATAACTCATGACAAGTATAACAAATTCAGAATAGATAAGGATGGAATAATAAGATATGAAGATAGAATCTGGGTTCCGTTAAACCAAGATTTAAAAGACGAAATCTTAAACAAAGCTTATAATTCTAAATTTTCCATACATCCTGGCAGTACTAAAATGTACATGGATTTAAATCGACACTTTTGGTGGTCGAATATGAAAAGAGAAATAGCTGAATGGGTAAGCAAATGTCTCACATGTCAAAGGGTTAAGGCTGAGCATCAAAAGTCAAGTGGTTTACTTCAACCCTTACCGATTCCTGAGTGGAAGTGGGAACATATAACCATGGATTTTGTTGTTGGTCTTCCAGCTACACAAAAGGGACATAATGCCATTTGGGTAATAGTTGACTGTTTAACTAAATCAGCTCACTTTTTACCTATTAAAATTACTCATAACTTAGATCACCTTGCCAAATTGTACATCAATGAAATTATCTTTAGGAATGGAGTACCTGTTTCCATAGTATCAAATCGAGATCCACGTTTTACTTCAAATTTTTGGAAAAGCCTTCAGAAACATTTAGGAACACAATTAAGATTGAGTACAGCTTATCATCCTCAGACAGATGGACAGAGTGAGAGAACCATATAAACATTAGAGGATATGTTGAGAACATGTATCATATACTTCAAAGGAACTTGGGAAGATCAGTTACCTTTAGTCAAATTTTCCTATAACAATAGTTATCATGCTAGCATAGGTATGCCACCCTATGAGGCCTTATGTGGAAGGAAGTGTAGAACACCTTTATGTTGGGATGAAGTCGGGGAAAGACAAATGCTAGGACCAGAAATAATTCAACAAACTACTGAAACCATCAGAATTATACGTCAACGATTACAAGCATCTCAAGATCGACAAAGAAAATATGATGATCCACATCGTCAACAAAAAAAATTTAACGTAGGAAGCCACGTATTCTTAAAGGTATCTCCTTGGAAAAGAAAAATACGTTTTAGCAAGAAAGGAAAACTAAGTCCGAGATTCATTGGACCTTTTGAAATTTTGAGAAGGATCGGTGAAGTTGTTTATGAAATAACACTACCTCCTGAGTTGAATCATATCCATAATGTGTTTCATGTGTCCGTATTACGACCATACAAACTTGATTATAAACACGTTATAATTTATGAGCCAATCCAAATAGAAGAAGATCTTTCTTATGTAGAAGAACTTGTGCATATCGTCGACCGTAAAGAGCAAGTCCTGAGAAATAAAGTGATAGCATCGATTAAAGTGATCTGGAGAAATCAGAACGTTGAAGAGGCTACATGGGAGCTCGAAGATAAAATGCGAGAATTATCCTCAATTATTTACTTAACTTGTACTGTAATTTTGAGGACAAAATTCTTATTAGTGGGGATAAATGTAAAAACCCAAAATCCTAATAAGATTCGGTTATGTAAAATCCAGTTAAATCAATAAAATTTCTCCGTTCTGAATGTGTTATGTGTTAATATATACTATGTTTAACAAATTTGATCAAATAAAATTTTGTCCGAAAAACGTCGTGCTTGACACCTCGTGCTTAAAATTTTTCTTTAGAAAACGGACTTTTCGGTATATTTGTTTTGACAAGTTACTTTGTCATGCTTACACTGACAAAACGCTTTATCGTGCTTATTAGGATTAGTGAGAAATGTAGGTTAGCAACCCTTGATTAACAAACCTCAACCCTAATCAATAAAACCCAAACCCTAATTTGTAAACCTAACCCTAATTAGCTAATTTAACCCTAATTAGATTATCTTAACACCTAATCATGGTTAGTAAACTTCAATTAGGTACTAATAAACATCATTTAACAATCCTAATCAATAAAAACAAAACCTTAATTAAGATTAGTGAGGATTAGGGAAAAATTAAGCTACTAAACTAATCTAACTAGCTCATAAGTAGGTTAGGAGTCACCAAACTAAGTCCCAATACTGCACATGAGCTAATAACAAACCCTAAGTAGCACAAGCAACTTAGCATCAGATATTTAGAGAGGCAAGTAGGTGAAAAAGATAGAAAAACCTAAGTTGCTTAAGTCTATAAATAGCAACACATCCTCTGGCCAAACCTACAAATTCTCTATTTATATACACTCTTATAAACATACCAAATCAAGCCTGGGTGATATCAACATCAAATTCAGTAGCCAAAAATCAAAATCAAGTAAGAAAGTTACAAACCCTAATTTATAGCTAGATCTTTGATACTTTGTTAATTTTGTTGTTTAGATGTTTAGAAATATGTATTAGTATGTTAGAAAGTAAGTTAGATTGGTAGAACACGTTTTCATAACATCTAGATGCCTTAATTAAGTGTTTTTAGACATCTGGAAACTTTGAAAACCATGTCTGACAGCCGAATGTCAGGGCTTGTAGATTCAAGTGTGTTTATGTTTAGGTCTGTTAATTATATGTTACTTGTAGCCTGTTAGTAGGTCTTTAATCTGAAAAAAAAAACAGGTTCATCAGAACCATAGATTTCAAGTTATAACTGGTCAAAGTGCGTTGACCGTTCACGGATTGCAGTTTTTTGGGTTACCCAGAAAACTCAAGAACAGTCGAACCGGTTACTTTGACCAACCTTTTTGATCGTTTTCTGTTTGTTGTTTTTGTAATGTTTTGTTTTAGATTAACACCCTGATATATATACTACATATCTATGATCTTAAATTGCATAAAAAACTCATAGGATTACTAGAATTAATGGTCAAAATCTGTTGACCGAACTTGACCAAGTTTTTTGAGCTGCCCAGAAAACTGAAGAACACGAAGAACATCGTATGGTTGTACTTTGACCAACATAATTAGAGACCTTAGAGTTATGATTTGTTCATGTTAATGTTATATATATGTACCATGACGTATATACTACATGATACAACAAACACAACACACATCCAATACACATAATCAAAGATATTCAAGCCACAAAATCGTTGACCGGCCATGACCACTGTTCTGGGTTGCCCAGAAACTCAAGAACAGCTCTGGCAATGACTTTGAGCCTCTATAAATTCTTTTTATACGTAGGTTGAAGCCTGAAATTTGATTCATATTGTACTACTGTAAGAGTAATATAACATCAATACTTGAACAAACCCAAAATCATAATTAGTAGCTAAATAATTTGTGGTCAAACTGGTCACTCGACCATGACCGAACTGTTGCTCATAAACTCAAGAACACTTACAACGACACTTTCTGTCACTTGAGGGTTTTAGTGACATACACAAATTAATTTTTTCTAAAAATAAATTATAAAAAAATTAGAAATAATTAATAAATAAATACAGAAATAGTTTTAAAAATTATATTAAATAAATATAATTAATTTCTGATATTTTTACATAAATTCAATAAATATTTTATTTTATTTGGATATTATTAATAATTAACTTAATAATAAAGTAATTGGAATAATTACTTATAAATACTAAATAATTATTGAAAAATAATATTAATGATATAAAATCATAATAAATGATTATAAATTATTTAAAAATAATAAACAATGGTTTTGTTTATTTTAAATAAATATTAATTACCTAAAAATAGAAATAAATGGTTTAAAAATCATTTAAAGGAGAAATAAATGTTTTAAAAATACTTTAAAAAACTTCTAAAAATTATTATAATGGTTATATAAATTATCTAAAATATAATAAATTTTATAAATAAAATTTAGTTAATTTATAAACTTATTTAATATTCGGTTAAGACATTAAACACCGAAACCCTATTAAATCTAACTCGATATTATGTAAATGTTATAGTTGAGTATTTTTATCAATACTAACGTGTTAGATTTATATATATGAACACCGTAGGTATTTATTAACGATTGAATAGCATAACTTGACTGATCTACGCTCATGCAAGTATCTGAACCTTATTTCTTTATTGCAAATTTCTTAAACCCTGTTTATTCTTTGAACAAAATTTTTATCTTGATATGTTGTTGATATAATATACTACACCTACAATTGAATTACCTCGTGTTGAAAGGTTATTGCTAGAACTTCAGCATAACTAAGAAATGAATTGTTTATTCATGTTAATTGTTAAGCTTAAATTGTTGTGTCAAACCAAATTGTTTGGTAAGATATCCTATTATGAAGTTGGGTATCCCATATGGGATCATTCGGTCGATAATATATTGACACTAATTTGGGTGCATTTGAGCACTGGGGTAGGATGAGATGCATACTCCTAAGAAGTTGAATGGGCTGATCCCCTATCTCATATCTAAACAAAATTTCTAAGTCTTTGTGACTGACAGAAATATAAATCCATAGTGAAATGGTAACAACTATCAGTCAAAATTTGAATTGTTGTATTTCTTTAAATTATATATTGTTAAAAATACAAAACTTGCTAAGCATGTCATAGCTCACCCTTGCAAATTATTTCCTTTGCAGTTTTAGATGGTAACCCTGGAACATCTGGAGTAGATAAAGGGAAGCGTCCCTGCTTAGAATAGATTATATTCTTGTCTATTTGAATACCTTGTAATAAGAAACTCATTATGAGAATCATGTAATCGAATCTCAATATATATATATATATATATATATATATATCTACTTATACAAAACACAACTGGTTTGAAAAAAAATTAATTTCCCGTCCAAGGCTATTAAAAGATCAGGACCCTTAAAAAGTTAGGATAAATCTGACCCTTCATTCTCTTGCTTGCTTCTTCTTCATTCTCTCCACACTAAAACGGAAACACGGAAGGGGTTCAAACTTCATTCGCTTCTTCGTCATTCTCTCCACCCTAAAACAAAGGTTATTGTTGATTTCTTGCTTGCTTCTTCTTCAAATCTTTGTTGATTTTTACTTGCTTCTTCTTCATTCTTCTTCTTCATTCTCTCCACCCTAAAACACGGAAACACGAAAACAAGGGTTTCTTCTTCTTCTTCTTCTTCGTTCCCTTTTGCTTGCTTCTTCTTCAAATCTTTGTTGATTTTTTTTAAAAAACCCTTTGTGCTGTTAAGGTTTTGTTAGATTTTTGTGGGTTTTGTTAGATCTAATTGTCAAGCTTCCACAACTCCCAAACCTTCATCAAAATCCTCTTAATTTCAGTTGGAACTAATGAAGGCATTAAAGAATTGAAGTTGCAAGCTAACGTGGGAAGCCATAAACTGGTTAGCAAGCTAACGTGGGAAGCCTAATCTTTTGTAAGGTAAGCCATGTATTTGGTTAATTTATTGGAAATTGAAAGTTTACATAATGTTTGTTATTCTGAAATTGATGTGCTTGGTCGGGAAACTAAGTGTTGTCAATGACTTCTATGAATTTTTTTGCCTAGAACCATGCCTAAACTTCTATGAATTTTGAAATTATAGGCTATGCCCTTAGGGTGTTTGAAAATTTGTCCCAAAGAGGTCAACATGTGTAAAAATTGAAAATTATTAGGACTAGGTAATATTTATAGATGTGTTATGATGTAACCCAAGTTGGTTAGGTAAATCAAACGGAGTTTAAAATCAATTTTATGAAGTTTGAATCAAATTGGATTCCGATGCCGATGGTGGGCTGAGCCTGAGACTGGAATATTTTTCTGTCTTTCCAATTATTGATTTATAGTGACTCAGTGAGTGACCTTGATTTGCTTTGGTGTTATTTAATCGGCACTTTGTCCCAATTAGTTGTGGACTAAAACTAAACCCTTGGCCCCAGACTATTCTTTAACAGAAACATCATGTTTAAAACCGCTCATATGGGTAACAGTGCATAATTATATGTCTGCGCCTCCAAGCTGAGCTACTGCATTGACGAATTGTTGGTGAAGTTCTGGAGTCCATTTAAGCCTGGGTTTTGCATCACTTGATAAAACGAAGCTTATATCTCGATTTTGTGTATTCTGTAGAGCCATTCTGTTATTTGGATGAGAATGGTTGAGGAATGTAACATAAATATGGGTGTCTGTATGTGACTAAAATGTGTGGCAGCTGGAGTTGTGTTTTATAATCGGGAGTTGTTGGAATGTCATGTGTTCTCACTCCATATCTCCAAACATAAATGGGATTATGTTTTGGGGGGAATATATGCCATGAGCTGTGCCTCTCTCTTCTTTTCTCCCATTCCCATTTCTTTAATTATTATTATTATTATTATTATTATTTTCATTTTCTTTCTTCTTTGACTCAAAACATGGAAGGGGGTGGAGAGAATCTGTGATGTAGTAAAAATAGAGAAAGCAACACACTTCAATTTGAGTCTCAAAAGGAGAGAAAAGAGCAAAAAGTGTATGGTTTATTTTTATCTTGCTATTCTCCAACCCCTACCCTCAGTATATATAATATATATTGGTAAAAGGTCTATTACTTTAGTATGCAAGATTACATATTCAAATCCAATCATCAACAAAAATTTTAAAATTCACTACAAAAAATTAAAAACGTAAGTTTTCTCTAATTACACTCTTAGCCTTCTTTTTTTTTTTTAATAAGTTCTCTTTAGCCATTTAATCATGTTTTACACAAAATTAATATATTACTATTCTTTAATAGTGCATAATTAATTATATTAATGGTCGTTGCACAAGTACTATTTGGGTAGATTATGTGAAATAAATATAAGATTTAGAAGAGTAAATAAAATTGATATTAAAAATAACAAAATAGTAATATATCTAAAGTTCGGAGTAAGTATATATATAGACACAAAATCACCAAATTTATGGAGAAAATAAATAATTAAGTTGAAATGTATATTAAAATTTTAACTATTATCGTATAAATTTATTAAGAAATTGATTTAAAGGAAAGTGCATAACTAGATTTTGAATAGAATTAAAATCAAATTTGTACTTTTAATTATATAGTGATTATGATATGCAACAAATGCTTTGTAGATAAAAATTTAAAAATAAAAAATATGTTAGTGATGACATCTATGTATTGTATGTATTGTAGATTATCAACTAACAACTAATTATACTTTGCCATATTATTTTGTAAGTCATTTTTATAAAATATTTTACCACCATAGCAATATTCGATGAAAGGAATAGAGAAAGAAGAAGTTTTTTTGTTGTTGGTTAATAACAGAGAGAAATGGTACAATTATGTATGTACCGTAGAGTAGTTATAGATAATTAGATATGGATGAAGGTTTTTTTTTTTGCTCAAAATAATTGTGTTGTAGAAATGGAATGTAGCCATCAAAGGAATTCTGGAACTGGATTTCTTATTAGTATGCTGATGAAAGTAGTCTATCTGGAACGTAAGCAAAAACACATTCTCCCTTAGCTTTTCTGTTCTTATTTCCTTATTTCTTCAGTATCTCCCTTCTATTCCTAATTTGTAATTTGTCATTAATTCTTAATTTGTCATTATTTTTATGTTATCAAGTTAGGCAACACACTATCACTATTAGCTTCTTAGCAAATATTAGGAAAAACTTCGAAACATAAAATTATCCTTAAAAGTTATCGTTTTAATTATGTAACTAAAAAGGAGTGAATTAAATAAATTTGCATCAATTTGAAAATTTAATACATCATCATTTGACTATAAAAATAAATTATATCTCTAATTTTAAAACGGACAGAGTATATAAAAAAAATAGACAAGAAGCACGAGTAGTATTAAGGTAGAGTTACATAATGATTTATAAAAATATTATTAACAAACGGAGGAGTATTATAATGAAGAAGTAGCTCAACCCCTAAAATTTTGAAAGAAAAGTAGATGAAATTGAAACAATTAAGATTATTATTCTCTAAAATAAAGGAATTATTTATTTTGGAAACAAGACAAGACACACACATACTATAATACTCCTTTTTGCTACCTTATTGCCATATATATTTTTTCAACTTATCTTATTCTTTATCTTACTTAGGATGTCGTTAGGTAGTATTCTTAGATCTATCTTTTTGGGACCAATTGTGGAGAGGTTGAGTAAGTCAATTGACATGTAGGAGAGCGTTTTTCTCCTTTGGTTGGCGTATTGCTTTGATTAAGCATGTCTCTCTAGCATCCTAATTTATTATTTGTCCTTTTTTCAGGTTAGCGGTCAATGTGGTTTATTGTCTAGAGAACTTTGTGTGTCATTTTATGGTAAGGGAATGAGGTAGGGAATGGTGAATGGTCATTTGATCTCATGGAAGAAGGTTTGCAGGCCTATTATTAATGGGGGATTGAGGCTTGGTAAGTTGGTGTCTAAGAACATTTCGCTTGCAGTGAAATGGTTCTGACAATTTCCTTTGGAATCTGATTCATTATGGAATAAGGTGATTAAAAAGCTGGAAGCTTATATTCCCTTCTTCCTTGCCTCTTTTTGAAAAAACTAAAAGTTGGGGATGGTCCTTCATTTGGTTTCTAGAGGATACTTGGATAGGCGATGTTACTTCCTTTCCAGTCAGTCCTATATCATTATTGGCCATCTTTGTTTCATAATGCATCCATCTCTAATATATTTTTTACTTCTTATTTTCCTGCAGCAGGAGATACCTTTTTTCTATAACTTTCAATTTTATAGAAATGGGAACACGGCAGGGAGGCTTATCTCATATGTAAGAATAAATAATAATATCAAGAATAAGAATAAAATGGCAAAGAAGTATCATTACATATTTTAGTTTCGCAACAACCATTTTCATCAAATACAATCTTTTAATAGTGGAGAATATGTAACATTATTGTAAATTTCACAAGGAATCACAAGCATGAAAAACAGTTAACATCAATGTTCATGTCAAGGGACTTGTGGATATACCTCCATAACACATGACTGCATATTCACAGTAGTAAACATCTCAGTTCTTTCTCCTAAACTCAAGTTTGGAGACTTTTCCCATGACATACAAAGGTTTTTCAATGAAATCTTACCCAACAAGCCAGACCCTCCAATATTCGCTCATGATATTTAGACCAATAAAATAAGAAACGGATAGAAGAAGTATTCAAATATGCTCCGTACTCCATACATTAATACAAGACGGATACTATAACTTATAACAAGACTAAGAATAAGGAAGTGGTAGAATGATTTCTGATGTTTTCCTTTCATGTAACAATCTGTTTTTATACCTTGGGATGAACACTACTGTAATAGGAAAGAATAAAAAGGTGTTTGTATTGTTTAACAGAGAGCTTGGTTGCAAAAATATAAATTATATAACCATAAATATATACAGTACATATACGTTACTACATGACATGATTTCAACTTAGTTTTCCCCAATTTTTTCTTCTTTCTAATGTTTGTTGTTTGTAAGGTGATTAATTTATTGTTTTCTTTTTCCAATAAGTCTAATTATAGCAATCTAAAATCATTACATTTCATGTAATTTTGGTTCACTTTATGGCTTTTGTGGATGCTAAAGTCTTGGTAGAACTACTTCTGTGGATTATAAGACTTCTCAGTTAATTAGGGAAGCAAGAGCTGTAACCTTAGGATTACATGAGAAACTGAGTAATAGGAATGGAGCAGAAGGTGGCTATCAATTAGAGGAGTAGCCTTAATATACATCAAAGCTATCATACGTATGAACCAAGAAAAAAACTCCTTTATAAAGCCAATTTCAGATCTTCAAACTCACTTGCTCAGAAAACCAACTCTCAATTATAACAAAATTCTTCCTACTCTCTAGCAAGGTCATGAATTATGCGAATGGTAGATTGAAGAAGGATTTTAGCTAAGTTTGAAGTAGTATACCACAACGAGATTATCATCCAAAATCAGCAATCAGGAAGTATTATTATCTCTTTATGTTCTAAGATAAATTAGGGATATGTGAAGAAATTGTTTTAATTGATATCTGTAAACTTGAATGAAAGATATGTGAATACTTGAATGTTCAATTTTTTAGGATTGATTGCTATGAAATTTGGGGTTATAACATACTTAGATTGCTAATATACTGAACTTTTGAATTTAAGCCCACTAAATATGTGAGTTAATGTTAGAAGAAATTTACTGTCTAAACTTTTAGTGATTTGAGGATACATCTGTATGTATATTACATATTGAGGTAGAATTGCTTCTAAAGTTTTGAATTGATAATATGATGAGTTTATTGAATGATAAGTTGATTTCAAATGATTTTTTATATAACTTATGTTTTAGTTTTACTTGCACATGACTCAATCAATTTGTACATATATCCATTTCATTACATTTTGTTATCAATTTCCAAGATGTTGATTTAATTTGTTGATATAACTAAACGATGCATTTTAATTTTTGCAGTCTTGGGATGATATTGTTATTGAATGGAAACGTGTTCATTCAACAAGTCGAGTATGGAGAAAAGTTAACACGGTTATGTGTATTTTATAATCACGTATTCAAGTAATCACGTGTCAATTATTTCTTTCTTGCGATACTACTAATATTTTGCTTTCTCTTATAAATAACAGATTTTTGTTACAAACAATATTTGTTGGCAGTGGATGTTGTAGATGGATAGTCTTTCTTTTCAAAAGTTTATGTACCGAAGACATGGTAGAGCTTGACAGATCTACAAGGAAAATGTTGTTATATATGTATTTTTAAGACCATAGTTTATTACAAGTGGTAATATTTTTTGGTAGATAATTGGAAAATAGATTGTTGTAAAATCATTTTTTGGGTACATTTGAATGTTTATTATGGTTGATCAAGCATTCAGAGCTTTGTTTGTTTATTTGACATGATTAATGTAATTTCTAGAATGTCCAAGTTCTCTTTTTTATAAAAGGTATGCAGGTTTGTATGGAGCAGTAAATATCTTATTTTCTGTAAACTAATTTGCTAACTTTGTTGGTTATGGGTTTGCTAAAGTAAATGTATCAGGTGTTTTCATTTGTTTTGTTTTTGGATAAATTATTGAAAGTAAACCAGAGCTTTGATATGTCTAGCTGTGCTGTGATTTCTTCTTTTATATCTACATGGGTTGCTTCTTGGAGCATGTAATCATGCTTTGGAATTGAATTTGGAGCAGAACTTTTCTTAGTTATGAATTCGGATTTCAGTTGAGATGTGAAGGTATGGTTTTGTATCTACATGTTTTTATGCTTCTGGTGGTTTGTTTTCTCATAGGATAGGTTTAGATCTCAGCTAAATTTTCTAAATAGTGGTGGCAACAAGAGACTATATTCATATTAGTGCTGACAATTTAATGTTTTAGGTAAATAATGAGCACGTAACGAATTTTGATGGACAAGTAAATAATGAGCATGTAGATACAATTTGTGGCAAAATTCTTGAATTCTTTACTTTTTAGGTGGGATGTCTTTCTTGATTAGAAATTTTCTTATTTACAACAAATAATTACGAAAATTTCTACTTTTTATCAAATATATACTCTTTTCACATTGTTAACTCACATTTTTCATTTAGATTCATCTTTAGGTATTAAATAATTACACGATTATTAGTAGTGCTTAGAAAGCCAAGTTAACCTTAGTATATATATATATATATATATATATATATATATATATATATATATATATAACATCTTTTATTTCTGCAACCGTGTTTTCTTAAATATATAGATGTAAAGTTAGAATTTTTCGAATCTAGTTGAGATCATTGGGAACTATTTATCTAAATGAGGGTATTAATAGCATGGATTGTTCATGTTGTTATTGATACTCTAGATTTAAGATAGATTGTTACTATCGATACAATAGTATAAATTCGCTTGGCATATACTATACATATAGGTGAGGGTATTAGTAATATAGATTGTTCATGTTATTTTTGATACTCTAAATTTCGGATAGATAGACCGTAGTCACAAATACAGTTCATATATCCAAGTGAGGGTATCCAAACAAAGTAATAGTTCTCTTGAGAATTATCATCTGTTATGGGATACTGTGAATCTTGGATCTATGGGAATTATATCTGATAGTCCCTCTATTTAATGTAATATTATAATCAGATACCATGGGTGTATAGATTTAAATGCATTATATTAATTCGTTGTAAGCACCATATTGGATACCATGGGAGTATAGATATGGGGGTGTTACAATTTTGGTATCAAAGCTTTAAGGCTATAGATATAAGGAAGAGAAATCTTAGTATATAGTCTTCGAGTCCGTAAAAATTTTAAAGTACATATAAAATATAACATTAAAAATATTATGTTGTGTATATTTCAATACCAGTATTAAAGGAGTTTTCTTTTATAGATGGCCAACTCCAATGCTGAAGAAATCGTGATAGTAAACAATCCACCATAAATTGAGTCATTTATAGCTAGTGATCTAGAGGATGAAGAATTGCTTCATGATCAACAACTGCTAGATGCTGAGGAAAAAGAAGATCCAATACAAGGACAGTTAATGAGAATTGATGAACATGATGAAGCAATGGCATCACTAATGCAGACAACAAAATATGAGAAAAATAAAATGAAGTTTAGGGCTGATATAGTTGAGGGAATGCTACAACATGAGAGGGGACATAGTCATCGACTAAAAGTACAACTGCACCATGCACAAAGGGGCCAGAAGGAAATTCAGTCAAGACTTCTTAAAATATCTCTGGGTGTTCGAGATACTTTTAATGATTTGCAGCACCGTGTAGCTCAATATCCGGTAGAGGAGAAAAAAACTGCTTATCTCATCGATCGATGTGTGGTTTGTCACATGATTCAGGATTCCTTTGATGATATCAACGAATTCTAGAGAGTAGTATAGATGGTTGAATGCTTTATATTAGTATAAATAAAGAAGTATTCAAAGTTTGTATTGTAACCAATGTTTTGTAAGATAGTAGTATGTTTAACTACTAAGTTGTTGTGTGCGACTGTTGTGATATATAAAATAAACAATATGTTTGTGTTATTCAAATTTTTATGTGAATTCTTGTTGTTATTTTGTATAGAATCAGATACCATGGGTGTATAGATTTAAATGCATTATATTAATTTGTTGTAAGCACCATATCGGATACCATGGGATTATAGATATGGGGGTGTTATAGAGGAACCAAGGCAGAGGGTGCCAGTGGTGGTGGAAGTATGCCGAAAAGGAAGAGTTTTAACTCCGGGAATACTAGGGTGAAACAAGGGGATCCTAAATGTAGGATGGAGGCATGGAAGACACGTGGAAAGACTCATCTATGAGTCTGTCTGAAGGGGAAATTAGTGTGTTATAACTATGGACAAGAGGGACATATATCACCCAACTGTTCTATTCCTAAGAAAAACCAGGGTTGTTTTGTTTGTGGGTCGATGGACCACATGGAAAGGAATTGCCCGAAGAAGGGATCTGAGGGGAGTAAGGGTTCTGGTAGTGGTAAGTTATCCATTACTAGACCAACACCATCATTGGGTAGACCCTCAGCCCGAACTTTTAATATGACTATCCAAGATGCGGTTGCATCAGTGGATGTAGTAGCAGGTATCATTCCAAACAATGAAATAAATGCTTACGTGTTATTTGACTCGGGTGCTACTTATTCTTTTATAGCATGCATATTTGCTAAGCAACTAAGATAAAACCCTGAAAAGATAGAAATACCTTTAGACGTTAAGGTAGTAAACGAAGAGATAATTCCCATTGAACACATTCATAAGAATTATTTCGTAGATATTAGAGGTAACAGATTATCAGTAGATCTTTTACCGATAAGGTTGAGAGAATTCAATGTAATTCTCGGTATGAATTGGTTAATTAACCATAGAGCGATAATAGATTTTCATAGAAAGAGTGTAACCTAAGGCTTCCTAAGAAACCCGAGGTGGTGTTTTATGGTAATAAATCACCGGGACGCTCTTGTTGTCTAACCATGACACAAGCTAGGAAGATGTTGAAGAAGGGCTGTAAGGGTTACCTGTGCCATGTTGTGGATACCCAAAGAGTAGGAGCATCATTGGAACAGATACCTGTGGTACACGAGTTCGCGGATGTATTTCCGGAGGATTTACCCAGTATTCTGCCAGATAGGGAGGTTTAATTTGTGATTGATTTGCTGCCGGATATGGCACCAGTTTCAAAGGCACCATATAGGATGGCGCCAGTAGAGATGAAGGAGTTAATGGTTCAATTACAGGAACAATTAGATAGGAAGTACATTCAACCGAGTGTGTCTCCGTGGGGAGCGCCGGTATTGTTTGTAAAGAAGAAGGATGAGTCATTACGACTTTGTATCAACTATCGAGAGTTGAACAAGTTAACGATTAATAATAAATACCCGTTGCCCAGGATCGATGATCTATTTGATCAGTTGAAAGGGGCAAAGTATTTTTCTAAGATAGATTTGCGTACGGGGTATCACCAACTGATCATGTTGAACATTTAAGAATAGTGTCGGAAACACTACGGAGGGAGAAGTTGTATGCAAAATTCACTAAGTGTGAATTTTGGCTTTAACGAGTGCAATTATCAGGACATGTTATAAATAAAGATGGCATATCCGTAGATTTAGTGAAGGTAGAAGCAGTGAATGAGTGGGAGCAACCGAAAATGCCAACCGAGGTTTGGAGTTTTCTGGGGTTAGCGGGATACTATAGAAGGTTCATTCAGAACTTTTCTAAAATAACTATTCCATTGACGAATGTGACAAGGAAGTCAGTAAAGTATGTGTGGACAGAAAAGTGTGAAAATAGTTTTCAAGAACTAAAAAGGAGGTTAAGTTAGGCACCTGTATTATCCTTACCAGATGATACGGGGAATTTTGTAGTTTGTAGCGATGCTTTGCATAGAGGACTGGGTTGCGTGCTCATGCATCATAGAAAGGTCATTGCATACGCATCACGCTAGTTACAGGATTATGAGAAGGTCTATCCTACTCATGACCTAGAATTGGCAGCTGTAGTGTTTGCCTGAAAAATATGGAGACATTATTTATACGGGGAGAAGTGTGAGATATACATGGACCATAAAAGTCTGAAATATATCTTCACACAGAAGGATTTGAATATGAGGCAGAGGAGGGGGTTAGAGTTGATAAAAGATTACGATTGTGATATCTTATATCATCCAGGGAAGACAAATGTAGTAGCCGACACGTTAAGTCGGAAGGGTAGGGAAAAGCTATCAATGTTAACGACTCAGAAGGAGTTAATAACGAAAATGGCAAGAATGGAGTTAGAAGTTAAGTTACCAAGTGAAATGGTGGAGATGTTATTTTTAATACAGACTTGACCAACGATAGTGGAATGGGTTAAGGAAGTACAAATAGGTACTGAAGAATGTGAGCGAATGAAAAAGATAATGAAGGATGAAGTGAAGACTAAGTATAACCTTGATAATGAAGGTTTACTTCATTTTGATGGAAGAATTTGGGTTCCAAATAATTCCTATTTAAAAGAAGAGATTATGTGTGAGGCTCATAGTTCGAGGTACTCGATACATGTTGGTAGTACTAAGATGTATCAAGACCTTCGTCAAAACTTTTGGTGGCCGAACATGAAGAGGGAAATTACAGAATATGTTAGTAAGTGCTTAACTTGTCAGAAAGTTAAGGCTGAACACCAACGACCGAGTGGGTTATTACATTCACTAGAGATTCCATAGTCGAAATGGGAGTATATCACCATGGACTTTGTGGTGGGACTTCCAACAACGAGAAAAGGATATGATGCTATTTCAGTAATAGTGGATCGGTTAACCAAATTGGCTCACTTTCTTCCAATAGGAGTTAGGTATAACCTAGAGGAGTTAGCTAAGCTTTATGTCAAGGAAATTATTTCTAGACATGGGGTACCAATTTCGATTGTGTCCGATTGTGATCCACGATTCACGTCGAACTTTTGGAGGAGTTTGTAAGAGCAAATGGGGACGCAGTTAAGATTGAGTACGGCATATCATCCAAAGACGGATGGATAAAGTTAACGGATAATTCAAACGCTAGAAGATATGTTAAGATCTTGCGTTATGGATGAAAGTAGTATGCACACAAGCCAATCATGTTTGATGATAAAGCATATACTTTGTAACAATCTTATTCATTTATTAATAAAAAGTATTAATTTATTAAAGGCTTTTAAATTATCTACATGATGCTGTTTTATAATATGTGATAAACCCATAGTTTTAAGCAATGCTTTTAGAATAATGATGATGATCATTCTAATGAGATCTAAATTCTTAGAAAGCTTAAAACTAAAATAGTTCCCAATCATTGGATTACTAAATTGGGGATTAGTGAATCCGGATAGATTGGGTACATACGTCGTTTTGCTCATTGGATGAGGATGATTGATCTCATGATCATTTGTGTGGAGACACTAAAGCAAGTATGTAGTGCTTATTAGAGAATAAGTTCACCGAACGTGGCTCGCTAAGGAATACCTAATGGAGTTTTATTTGCTGTCAATAGGAATTCTCAGTAGTGATAGTAGTAGTACAAGTGATCCTTGGACTTGAGATCATCATAGTATCTTGTGTATGATGAGTTATACTTTGACTTATTCCTTAAGACCCTTAGGGTATATCAAAGGGTATGCTTGGGTATAATAAGTTATACATGGAGATAATGTATGATCAATAAAGAATCTACCACTTCTAATAAAAGAAGAGAAATGTCCTATGTGATTCGATAAATGACAATCCAAAGAGTCCTTGGCGTTAAAGCGTAATGAAATTAGAAAGGAGTTTCTAATTTGCATTATATGGAGTTGTGCATTTAAGGATCGAAATACATATAATTAAATAAAATAAGACTTGACAAAGAATTCCATGTCTTATATTTAATTGGGACATTGTATGGTGGAAGGATTGAATTGTCGGTAACTATTTACTCAAAGGTTCTTTAATGATTAATGTTGAAATCTATATTATCCGGAAAGTCGTTGATCGCTGGGGAGGCTTATCCCTATTGTAGAATAAATATTATTTAAATAAATTAATTGTTTAATTTATTTATTTAAATAAGATTAGAATTGTTCTAATTGATTTATTCACAACCTTTAATATGGAGAACCTAAAGGGTCACACCATAAAAGGAAGAATAATTATTTAAGAAGTTAATGGCATAATCGTAATAATATGTTATGTATATTTAATTTAATCTATGGTGATAGAATAAATTAAATAGCTTAATATTTATTATTTAATATTTTAGAAATATTAAATATAAATTAATAAGAGGAGTCTTATTAATATTATTACAATTATTATTATTTTAATTTCTAAAAGAGTTTAGGAATTAATTTAATATAAGTACTCTCATTTATTCCTAATTGGATTAGGAAGGAAAATTAGTTAAAGGAGTTTAATTAATTATCCCTAATAAGATTAGGGGAGCTTAATTAATTAAAAGAATTAATTAATTAAAACCCAATTCCTTAATTGTTAAGGTGGGTTGCCCACATCTATAAATAAGAGGAGTCTTATTATGGGTGGGGTGTGTTGTTGACTTTTTCAATGTATAATAATTCCAATTTGTTGGAGAGTACCCTTTTATAGAGATAGAAAAACTAGGGTTTAGCCAACCACCCATCTTCTTGAATTTTCTTCTTCCTTGGTGGATCACCTCTAGAGGCCAAACATTTGGGTGGCTAACGTTGATCAAAGGAAGGAACCAAACCCGGTGGATTCAAGATTGAACGCGAAAGGATTTGGAGGTGAACTTGTACCTGAGGAAGCTTGATCCTTAAGGGTATGATTTTATTCTTTATCTTTTTCGTTTAATTAATAATTATGCATAAAGGATGATCCGGGTATATGGTTTGTAAATTTTAAACTCGATTTTTACTGCGCTTAGCTAAATTTATGCAATTTGATTGCGTTATGAATATTACAAACCTAACAGTGGCATCAGAGCCAAACCTTTATGCAAATTATTAATTCTTCAAATTTGATATGTATATTGATATGTGTTTAGAACAATTTAATTGGGCATAATTTTATTGTATAAAATTTATTTAAAAAAAAAAAAAAAAAAAAACTCTACTGCACATACTGGGAAATCCTAATTCTTGCCAACTTGGTTAAGCACCTGAAATCGAGGTAATGATGGCCAATGATTGTTAATGATTAGCTAATTATTTCTCACAGATTTCAAGGGTTGCATGTTTTTTAAGAAAAAAAAACCGTGAAGTTAATTAAATTTTTTTTTTAACCAATTTAGCACGCAAATCATTATAAAAAAAAAATTCCTATGAAGAAAATTTCAAAAGGCAACCTAGGAAGTTTATATTATATATATATATGATATATATATTATATAATCTAAAAGGTACAGTTATTATATATATATATATATATATATAATAGTTATATATATATATATATATTATTCTTAATAATTTTATAATTAAAATAAAATTTAATTTTAATTTTAAAATAAAAGGTTTATTTTAATCTTAAAAATAAAAGGTTTATTTTAATTTTAAAATTAGAATTTCATGCTAACTAATTAGAGTTGGAATTGGATTCCATGATAACTAATTGGAGTTGAAATTGGATTTTATTTTTCCTTAAATAAAGGAGTTTATTTAGATATGAAATAGATTTCATATTATTCAAAATAAAATAGTTTATTTGTGAATAGGAAGTAAATCCTAATTTCCTTAAATAAAGGAGTTTATTTAGATATGAAATAAGATTTCATATTATTCAAAATAAAGGAGTTTATTTGTGAATAGGAAAAAGAATATCCGTGTTTCCTTTAATTAAATTTTTTTTATATATGGAATTGATTCCATAATTAATTAAAATAAAAGAGTTTATTTTAATTAAAGATTTTTTTTTATTACATGGAATTGATTCCATAATTAATTAAAATAAAAGAGTTTATTTTAATTAAAGATTTTTTATTTTTATTACATGGAATTGGATTCCATAATTAATTAAAATAAAGGAGTTTATTTTGATTAAAATTTTGATTAAAATAAAATAGTTTATTTTATTCAAAATAGGATAGATTAAAATTTTGATTAAAATAAAATAGTTTATTTTATTCAAAATTAGATAAATTAAAATAAAATAGTTTTATTTTGATTTAAATTTGGATTTAAATAAAGGAGTTTATTTTTATTCAAAAATAGATTTTATACTAACTAAATTTGCCCATTAAATGATATCAATATATATATTAAATGTTTATTATTCATGAGATGAATGTTATTTATTGATGCATATGGTGACGTGTATGATAATAAATGGGATTGATTATGGACTATCGACCAATATGATTGGATTTTATTTTAGTTGGATGCATGAATGTATGGGTTTTATTAAATGGGGTCTCACAGATTGCCTTCTCTAATTTTTTCTCGAATGTAAATTCTATCTCCTCCTATGTACTTCCCTCGATCACGATCAAGGGTTTCTATTTATTTTAAATAGTTTTGTAATAGGAATAGTTAGAATTAAATTTTGAAAAATTAGAGATCAAGGAGTAAGGAGCTTTGAAGACCCGTTTGTAATGAAGCCCGGTTTAAATGTAATAGTTATATTTAAATATTATTTCTTGCACCCCTAGGGTTTGACCTTTTGGTTCACTTGGTGGCTCTAGTAGACCAAACTAGAATAAAAGTCCATAATCAATCCGTAGAATATAGTATTCTATATGTGCATGCTTATTATATATATATTATATATTATGCAAACATGCTTCGCATGTGTTCATTAATATAACGCGTATTTTATATATATATATGTAATGCGCGCGCTTAAACAAGATGAGATAAATTAATAACAAACCCCTCAATTTTTATATTAAGTCCTAAGCGCTCAAAGATATTTGGAATATCGAACGTCATTTTCTAGCATGATAAAATTAATAGAGTATTAAATATTTAATATGAGTTTGTTGTGTCACCACAAGGCAAGTATTAAGTATTTAAGATGTTAATTTATCACATTTGATGCTTATAAAGAAAATTGAACAATATTGTTTTGTTGTGTCACCACAAGGATGATATTTTTCTTTTTTTCAATATATGGAGTGCTAGGTTGACTTAACTTGGATAATTTTGATTCGGATGTGCCACCACTGATCAAAATAATCTAAGAGGCAAAATACAAGGAGTTGCATAGTTGATGTAATTGACAAAAGTTGTCTACCTATTTATTTATATATAGTTTGTTGTGTCACCACAAGGCTATATACATTTGAAATGGGATCCTTATTCTCACTAGTAAATCTTTAATTAGATTTTGCCGAACTATATAAGTGAGGGTAATATAGTTTGAAGAAAATAGTGGGAGATACTAATTTAAAACAAGACCTAAATTATTTTGGTAATTAATAAAAGAATGTATGTTAAAATGTTGTTAATTACAAATTCATTTACAGAATTTTACAATGTCTAAATTACTATCACTGCAAAGCATATTAGATGCTAAATTAACTAGATCGAATTAAACGGATTGGTTAAGGAATTTGAGAATAGTTCTCATAGCTGAAAAGCTATCTTATGTCCTTAATACGCCTATCCCTGCAATGGTTGCAGACAATGCCTTTGAGGAAGACATTGCTACTTTTAGAAAGTGGCAAGATGATGCATAGTTGGCTCAATGCACCATGCTCGCATCCATGAGTAACGAGCTTCAGCGTCAGCATGAAACTATGGATGCTCCTACTATATTCCTGCACATCAAGTAGTTGATGGTGAGGAAAGTAGGACTGATAGATATCAGATATCTAAGGAGCTCTTCCGATCTAGAATGGCCAATGGCACTATAGTATGCATAAAAAAGGTTCTTAACATAATCAATTTGATTGATCAATTAGGACAACCGGTTTTGTCATGGATGGAGAGTTGAGCCAAGATTTGATCTTGCACTCACTCCCTGACTCCTTTCACAATTGTTGTGAATTTTTCATATGAACAAGCTAGATATCGGTCTCACGATTTGCTTAACATGTTGAAAAATGTTGAGAGTCACTTTCCAACCAAGAAAGATCAAGTCTTACTTGGTAGGGGCCAAAGGATCTTCCGAAAAGAAGAATGATTCAAAGAAGGTAAATAGAAAGGCAAAAACAAAGGATAATAAGAACAAAATCGACACGGATAGCAAAGGAGTTTGCTTCCATCGCAATAAGCTTCGGACACCGGAAAGAAATCATGAGAAGCTTCTTGCAGAGGCTAACCAAAGAAGCTTAGTGAAGTTTCTGCATAATACGCTTTTGTTCATAATTGAAATAAATTTTTCTTTAAGTCAAGGTTCTACTTGGGTATTGGATACCGACTTTGGTTATCATAAATATAGATTTATGAAGGGACCAAGCAGAAGTAGAAAGCTAAACAAATATAAGTAATCCTATGTGTGGAAAATGAAGCAAAGGTTGCTACGTTAGCCATAGGAATTTATAGTTTAGCACTGCCTACGGGCAAATCTATTAAGTCAATAAGTTGTTATTATATTTTAGTTCTCGTTGAAAACATTATTTCCATTTTATTGTTGGACAATGAAATCTTTGGTATTATAATTAAGAACAATTGTTGTTCTATTTATAATAATAATGTTTTGTATAGAACTGGAATATTACTTAATAAATTTAGTATACTTGACTTACATGAAAATAATTTTGCATATTGAACAAATTAGTATAAGAAAAGGAGATGATCATTCAAAGAGTTGAATGTATGTATTTGTTGAAATACAAGTGAGAATTATTTGAAAGGTTCAAAGAATTCAGAAGTGAAACAAATTGGCAAAGTATTAAGATTCTTTGATTAGATCAAGGAATAAATACTTGTGCAATAAGTTTCTAGATCATCTCAAATGGTTTTTCTCATAATGGACACCTCCTGATACACAATAATTGATTGATGTATCTGAAAGGAAAAATCGTACCTTGTTGGACATGGTGCGGTCCATAATGATTTTACCGACATTCTAGTATCCTTCTAGGATCATGTCCTAGAAATGGCTGCATATCTACGAAAAGGTAACCTCAAAATCCGGCCCCAAGACTCCATAAAAGTTATGGACAGGGAGGATTCCTAATCTTAAGTATGTTAAGATAAGGGGTTGTCCAACTTATGTGAAAAGGTTTCAAAAGATAAGCTTGGGACAAGATTTGACAAGTGTCGATTTGTGGGACATCTTAAAGTAAGTTTAGGGTATATGTTCTATGATCCTACTTAGCAAAAGGTGTTTATTGCGAAACACGCTTCCTTCTAAGATAAAGGTGTTTATCATTGAAGGGGCTAGTGGGAGGATAATAGATCTTGAAGAGTTCAAGAACCACAAAACACTATAAGTCAAATAAGAGGAACTTGTAGATAGACCTATTGTACCACAAACCAATCGTAAGTCCGAATAGTACCAAGATACCTACGAGGTATGGATTCATCATGGATGATGATGATGAGGTACATCATCATGAAGATGATGATCCGAGTTACATACGATGAGGTAAGAATTCTAGTGTGTACAAAAGGGTCAGTGGGAGCATCGTGACATTCTTAATATTATATGTTGATATACTACGGATAAGTAATGACATACCAATGCTACAATCAGTAAAGATAAAGTTGTCTAAACATTCCTCTACGAATGATTTGGGAAGAGTATCTTAATTGGGGATATAAATCTATATAGATAGATTTAAGAGGATGCTCGACTTAACCCAAGGAACGATATATTCATTTGATGCTAAAGTCGCTTAGCATGGCAAACTCCAAGAGATGTCTCATGTCGATGAGCCATGGAGTGTATCTCTTAATAGTCCCCATAGACTCCAAAGAAGAGAGATCGCATGAGTGACAATCATGTATGCAATGAAATGTACGAGACCCGATGTTGATCAACATATTCTGGAGAAGATCAACGTAAGACGGTGAAAAACATCTTAAAGTTCTTAACCCAAGCACTAAGGATGTGAGCATACATGGTGGGTCCGAATTAAAACTAGAGGGCTTTATAGACTCAATTTTTCTCTGCATGCACTCAAGACGACAGAAAAAATCCACTTTAAGGTAAAGGGTTACCTTGAATAAAGGGTGCAAAGTTGAATTGGAAAGGTTCCAAATAGCAAAAGAGTTCTTTGGTTTAGTGATAAAGACAAAGTATATAGCTATAAATGAAGTCGCAAGTTGATTGTTTGGATTAAAAGTTCATTACGTAACTAGGAATAGTTCCTAAGTCTCATCTTGGATCTAAACATGTGTTGTGGCACTTTCATTTGATTATTAGAATCATTGAAAGATGGGAAATCACTATAGAGATAGTGGACTCTCATGAACAACATTACATATCCATTAACTAAAGCTTATCCAACAAAGAGGATAATCGTCACTTAGAGAAGAAGAGTATAAGATACCATGACGATTGGCTTTAGTGCAGTGGGAGATTGAAAGTAGTATGCACACAAAGCCAATCATGTTTGATGATAAAGCATATACTTTGTAACAATCTTATTCATTTATTAATAAAAAGTATTAATTTATTAAAGGCTTTTAAATTATCTACATGATGTTTGTTTTTATAATATGTGATAAACCCATAGTTTTAAGCAATGCTTTTAGAATAATGATGATGATCATTCTAATGAGATCTAAATTCTTAGAAAGCTTAAAACTAAAATAGTTCCCAATCATTGGATTACTAAATTGGGGATTAGTGAATCCTGGATAGATTGGTACATACGTTGCTTGCTCATTGGATGAGGATGATTGATCTCATGATCATTTGTGTGGAGACACTAAAGCAAGTATGTAGGTGCTTATTAGAGAATAAGTTCACTGAACGTGGCTCGCTAAGGAATACCTAATGGAGTTTTATTTGCCTGTCAATAGGAATTCTCAGTAGTGATAGTAGTACAAGTGATCCTTGGACTTGAGATCATCATAGTATCTTGTGTATGATGAGTTATACTTTGACTTATTCCTTAAGACCCTTAGGGTATATCAAAGGGTATGCTTGGGTATAATAAGTTATACATGGAGATAATGTATGATCAATAAAGAATCTACCACTTCTAATAAAAGAAGAGAATGTCCTATGTGATTCGATAAATGACAATCCAAAGAGTCCTTGGCGGGCGTAAATGAAATTAGAAAGGAGTTTCTAATTTGCATTATATGGAGTTGTGCATTTAAGGATCGAAATACATATAATTAAATAAAATAAGACTTGACATAAATTCCATGTCTTATATTTAATTGGGACATTGTATGGTGGAAGGATTGAATTGTACTTGGTAACTATTTACTCAAAGGTTCTTTAATGATTAATGTTGAAATCTATATTATCTGGAAAGTCGTTGATCGCTAGGGAGGCTTATCCCTATTGTAGAATAAATATTATTTAAATAAATTAATTGTTTAATTTATTTATTTAAATAAGATTAGAATTGTTCTAATTGATTTATTCACAACCTGTTTAATATGGAGAACCTAAAGGGTCACACCATAAAAGGAAGAATAATTATTTAAGAAGTTAATGGCATAATCGTAATAATATGTTATGTATATTTAATTTAATCTATGGTGATAGAATAAATTAAATAGCTTAATATTTATTATTTAATATTTTAGAAATATTAAATATAAATTAATAAGAGGAGTCTTATTAATATTATTACAATTATTATTATTTTAATTTCTAAAAGAGTTTAGGAATTAATTTAATATAAGTACTCTCATTTATTCCTAATTGGATTAGGAAGGAAAATTAGTTAAAGGAGTTTAATTAATTATCCCTAATAAGATTAGGGAGCTTAATTAATTAAAAGAATTAATTAATTAAAACCCAATTCCTTAATTGTTAAGGTGGGTTGCCCACATCTATAAATAAGAGGAGTCTTATTATGGGTGGGGTGTGTTGTTGACTTTTTCAACAGACATAATTCCAATTTGTTGGAGAGTACCCTTTTCTATAGAGATAGAAAAACTAGGGTTTAGCCAACCACCCATCTTCTTGAATTTTCTTCTTCCTTGGTGGATCACCTCTAGAGGCCAAACATTTGGGTGGCTAACGTTGATCAAAGGAAGGAACCAAACCCGGTGGATTCAAGATTGAACGCGAAAGGATTTGGAGGTGAACTTGTACCTGAGGAAGCTCGATCTTCAAGGGTATGATTTTATTCTTTATCTTTTCGTTTAATTAATAATTATGCATAAAGGATGATCCGGGTATATGGTTTGTAAATTTTTAAACTCTGATTTTTACTCGCTTCCGCTAAATTTATGCAATTTGATTGCGTTATGAATATTACAAACCTAACAATGGATTTTAAGGGGAGTTGGGACGAACATCTTCCTTTGGTAGAATTCGCTTACAACAATAGTTTTCACTCTAGTATAGGTATGCCCCCTTACAAAGCGTTTTATGGGAGGAAGTGAAGAACACCACTTTGCTAGGATGAAGTAGGTGAATGTTGAATGTTGGGACCTGAGATGGTACAACAAACGACAGACATGGTTAAGCTAATACGAACTCGATTGGTAGCGGCTCAAGATAGACAAAAGAAGTATGCAGATCCTCATCGACGGAATTCCGTCGATAATATGAACATACTTCAAACTCCATCTTCTCTTATTTCTGACGGAATTCCGTCGATAATAGTACTATTCTGTCGAGAATAATGACTATTTTTTTTAATATTTAATTTGTTTTTGCAATATTCAGGGATTTAACCCACATCTTGTACCTGTACCTGTATTCCAATAGCACATACCCATACACAAGCTAACAATATAACCTCCAACAGCACATACACATACACAAGCTAACAATATAACCAATAACACGAATTACAATTACCAAGGCCGACAATATGTAAAAAACCAACTAAATGATAAGTAAAAAGGTCAAAAACATCCCATTAATCTAAACTAATGTATATCAAACATCTAATTAAGCTAAATTAAACTAAATGCCAAGGTTTAAACTACATTAATACATCAAAAATAATATAAACTACAAATTAAATGAATGTAAACTAAGTAAAACTAGTAGAGCCCCCGGTATGAGGAGGATCATCGGGCGGGCGTCGACGCTACTCTTGAGTATGAAAATTGCCAACATCGTCATCTCGCTCGTCAGTCCACTCGTCACCCTGTTGATATAATATAATGCAACTCATTAGTCCATATATATGATTCAGTTAAAGATAACTAAATGAAAATTAAATTACATGCAGAATATATATTTGAATTTAAAACGAATAGTATACCTGAGCAGTCGAGGGTTGACTCAACATCAGCCCAAACGCATCATCGACTAAGGTAACCACCATCCGAACAATCTCGTCGCGTATCGCGGCCCACTGCTCCGGAGGGATACCCGTACTCTCGGCGGTTGCACCAAATTTTGAACGTCTGCCTTGGTCGATGGAGGCGAGAACTACCGGAAGGTCCTCGACGATGGAACAAATGGATCGGTCTCAAACCTCTCCGACACCGCAACCATAACACATCACGAAACAAAGCATCGTCAAAGCCAGTCACTTTGATGTGATGGTCCCACAAGGGCTCTTTGACGCAGACGCCCAACTGAGCCTACAAAAATAAATATAACATGAATAATAATGCAAATTTTCTTTATTCATAAACAAGAAATAAACTAAAAATATTATACCTCCTTGCAGTGTATAGGCTGGTATTCTCGGTAACCCCAGCACTCGATACCACCCGCTAGTACTAGTGGGAGTATCCTGAGACGTGAGCCGTCTCCTCGTCCTGAGATAAACAAATCTTTGGCGGAGGGACGGTGGAATCTAACGTCTCAAAGATCGCTTCTAAGCAGACTAGAACTCCGCTTATACTGGTCATGGATCTTCTCAAACCGCTCCTGTAATTTGATATATGTACATGTGAGTTATCTTGGTATCATCATATAAATTACGTAATATTATCATAAATAATATTTATTATAGTAAATGTATTACCCATATAGCTAGTGCTGCTGGAGACATCGTCGACCCCGAAGTAGAGCCCTTCGGCGTATGGACTCTATCCCAGAACTCCATCATAGTAGGAGGTCGGCCCAAGCTACTCTGCATGGCCTAAATCATATACATTAAATAATATCAACTTAAATTACGTAATGTTGTAGTTTAATATTAAACTAAACTAAAGATAAATACATACCGCTTTAACCTCCTGAAACGACTACGAGCCAAAAGTATGTACAACTCACAGCTTGCCTCGATTCTTCTTCATCTGCCCTGACTTGGTCTTGAACGCAGCATCATCCCAGTACGCACACATCGCAGCCCATGCTGGATCTGATATTGCCGGCAGCTGATGATCTCGCAAAGTAGTCCCGAGCGATTCTTCTATCGCCCGGATCGCCTCATCAGATCTCGTCATGACCGGTATTTCTAATTCTTCGAGATGTGGGCAATGATAACAGCGTAACCATCCGCCTCAGTGATACCGTTCTCGTATCTATAGTATATCTATCAAACAGACATAACATACATCTTATTAATTATTTGAACAATATGTAAATAACATGAACCTTGATTTAATATATGTAATTCGACTTACGTGAAACTCCCGCAACACTGTCACCATGAAGCCGGCATCGTAGCGCGAGTACTGGCTAAATCGCATGCAGCCAGTAGGGAGATGTACCAGGCAGATGGCGTGTACGGTCGCCTTAGCGACATGATCCATAATACTAGAATATAAAATTTATTAAGAATATTTTAATGGATATCATCGTGATTGAACATATATAAGTGATAGTTGAAACCTACACGCATTTGGAGCCGACATCAATCGGAACGATGTCGCAATGTCTTGACGACTTAATCGAATCGAGGTTAGGCCCTCCGACGACGTCGACGCTCTAGCATCTGTATGTTTAATATAGTTATGACATTGTCAATGAATGTATAATATAGTTATGAAAAACACGTTACTAATGCGCTAATTAGAAATCAACTCACTAGCATCTGAAGACGACCCGCCCTGGGAGCCGTCGCCTAATCCGGAGCGGCCGCCACCACGACCACCTCCACCGCTATGTCGAGGCATAGCTGTATTACTGAAATAATAGACATAGATACGATGACATTAATTAAATTTTATTGTAATTTTTATATCTAATTTCGTTGTATAATATTTATAAGACACCAATTAGTGAAGTAGTACGTCGTAAAACCCGTCAGAATCAAAATCATTTTCATTTCCATCTTCTGATTCTGTCACTTCCTCTTCTATATCAATTTCTTCCTCAGTATCATCTTCTACCACCACATACGAACTGACAACCACATCTTCCTCCACTTCATCAACATCGAGTACGTTAACGACATCATTAACCACCACGTCGTCATCATCTAGCACAACGTGGCTGGCATTGCTAACTTGTTCTTGCAACGGGTCATCCGTACCATCAAATGACCGAGTCTTCGTTGTGACAACTGTATACCAGGGGGTTCTATAATTTACGACATTAGGGGTGTAGTACACTTGAGTTACTTGGCTGGCTAACACAAATACGCCATCGATCAGAATTCAATTTTATATCTATCGTGACGATTCTATTACGATCAACTTTAACACCCTTTGCGATGATCAAACCAAATGATACACTTAAATGTAACGACCTTTTTAGCACCTGGATAATTGAGCACAACCACTTCCTTTAATCTTCCATAGTAATTGGACTCAGAATCTCCATAACAACTTCCCAACACAACAACGCCAGAGTTGACTGATGTCAATTCATTCAAGTCATCAACCTTGAATCTATACCCATTCACGATACAACCTGGAACTGAACTAACGAGTTTGTACGGGCCTAAAATGATATCTCTAAAACGCTCATAATCGTTCTCTTCTTCAACCCTTCTCTTAAACCACTGATGGAAATTGTCATTAGTGAATGCTTCCATCTGTGATGTAGTCAACCCCGGGTTAGAAGCTCGCGATTCCAATTCGAATGCGCTGCGTACAATAATATGGCAATTGTTTAATTATTTGATTAAGGTAAGAAAAATATTCGTAGGGCCATACACATCTTCCAACATCTCCACGACGTCATAATAATCTGACTGGTCTACAGTACCGTCTGACAGTTCTCTAAACTCAACTGATTCCTCGTGATGAATCCATACCGAATACCCATCCACAAACCCATGTGAATACAAGTCAAATTTCACTCATCGGCAGTCTTCTATATCATGTTCTTACACTTAAGACACGGGCATCTCATCTTTCCGTTTAGATCATCAGCATGTTCTATTGCTTTGTTCATAAAATTAGACACCCCGTCACGGTACGCGTCAACTAATCCCCTCCCATCAATCTTTATCCTACGGTACATCCAACTCCGATCGGCATCCATCTTTAATTGAAGAAAATACCCAATTAGATCAAGAATAATCATGAATGTGGTCCAAGCATGAAATTTAGTTTACCTAGTTTATATCTCCACTCCACAGGAGTTAGGATTCTATCCCGTTCCTGGATGCGTCTCCTCACTAGTGCCAATCTTAAGCACGTTCCTACTATTTTCAGAAATTTTTAGCAGCACCTCCCCATGGTCTCCAAGTACACGAAATAGACCAAGAAAAGTTAGTCTAAGTATGCACTCGAAGAACATGTAGAGACACCAGCTGAAAGTTCCTCAAAACTTATAAAAACGCACCATGTGCATTGGCACCAACCTAAGTGAGAGACATAACATCCAGTAACAGTCCCAAATTGGGGACTATTCGACATTCACTCCTAATGAGTGAATGTCGAACGGGTTTCTAAGTTGCAAAGTATCGTATTTTATCGTTAAGTGTATTGAAGATTAAATGGAGAGTATTATTGAGTTTATTGAAAATTGTGGCAAACTAAACAAATGCTACTTAGTTTATTTTGCCAATGATAAACTAAGTAAGTGGTACTTAGTTTTTGTATTATTTTATTTTATTTTATTTTATATGTTTTACATTAATTTAATTTAAAATTTATTTATTTAGATTTATTTATTTATTTATTTTATTTTATTTTGTATAATATTATATTAAATAATAAAGTAAATTTATTTTATTGTATTAAATTAAATTAAATTAATTTTATTTTTAATTTATTTTAATTATATTATATTAAATAATAAAGTAAATTTATTTTATTTTATTAAATTTATTTTATGTTATTAAACTTATTTTATTTTAAAGTTTATTATATTATATTATATTATATAATTTATTAAATTTATTTAAATCTCCTAGTATTTTTTTATTAATTTATTTAAGTTTTCTAATATTACTACTTAGTTTTAGTTGCAAACTAAGTCCTAATTGTCTTTTATATAGTTAATTAAATATTTATTTATTATCATCTATAACTTCCACATAATTCAGTTGGAAATTCCGTCGGAATTAATATTCAAAACCAAAATAAGAGCAGTCTTCAATTGATTCACAAATTAAAATTCACAACGCTGGAAAAGGAAGAAATTAGAACACTGCAAATTATAAGTTTATCACACTGCATTTCACTTCATATGGCAACAAAAGGCATAAAAATTGAACCAAATTCAGATACATCAAATTCACTAGCCAAACAGAACCAAATCAGATACAAATTAGACTGCTGACCCCAAATTAGAACCAAATCAGATGCAATTGCATGTACTGCTGACCCCAAAAATTATACTACCAAACTTACAAATTCAGATACATGCAATTGTAACTTATTAAACCCTATAACTCCAAATTATGATATATATTAACACATGACACCAAATCAGATGCAATTGTAACTTATTAAACCAATTCCAATCAAAATCAGTAGAATAAATATTAACCCTAGCTAAAAAAATTAGTAATTTCAGTATATACCTTTAATTACAAGAGGAGAAAAGGGACCGGAAAGAGAGAGTCAGAGGCGAGGTCGTCGGAGTAGTCGTCACAGTAAGAATTCGGTGGCCGGAGATGGTGGTCGGAGGCATAGTCGTTGGAGGCGGTGGTTGAAATCCGGCTAGGTGGTGGTATGGGTGGATTGGTTTGAGGGACTTTTAGTGAGAGAGAAAGCGAGTGAGAGAGCTGAACTGAGAGAGAGAATGAGAGAGTGAGTGACGAGGGAGGCGCTAGAGAAAACAATCTGATTAGGTTTTTAAGGTTTATTCTCGACGGAATTCCGTTGAGGTTCTATCGGTCGACCATAAGCTAATGTCGACAGATTATTCAGTCGAGGATACCACATATTCTGTCGACTTTATATTCGCGTTCGCAGGAAACCTTCACGCGAAGGAGGACTTAAATCCGACTGATGTCCGTTGAGGATTACTTAACACCGACTGACTTAATGTCGACCGAATATTCAGTCGGTCTTATAATAAAGTTGACTGAATAAATTCCGTCGACCTTAATTCCGTCGAAATTAAAGCTTTTTCTTGTAGTGATCGAGAGAAGATGGAGTTTGAAGTATGTTCATATGTCTTTCTGAAAGTATCACCTTGGAAAGGGAAGATACGTTTTGGAAAAAAGGAAAGTTAAGTCCAAGGTTTGTAGGACCTTTTGAAATTTTAAGAAGGGTAGGAGAGGTAGCTTATGAAGTAGCCTTACCTCCAGAGATGGAAAGAATACACAATGTGTTTCACGTGTTAGCGTTGCGTCCTTATAATCTGGACTACAAGCACGTAATAGAGTATGGATCTATTCAAGTAGAAAAAGACTTAACGTATGAAGAACTTCCGATTCAGATTATTGATAGGAAGGAACAAGTCTTGAGAAATAAAATAATATCTTTAGTAAAGGTAATTTGGAGTAACCACGATGCTAAAGAAGCAACGTGGGAGCTCGAGAGTAAAATGAAGGAAACATTTCCTCATTTGATTATGTAATTATAGCGAGATTCTGGGGACAGAATCCTTATAAGGGGGGAGAATGTAACGCTCGAGAAAATCGGATCTTTAATGAATTAAATTTTTATTGTATTATGTGGATTAAATGAATTTAATTGATTGATTATGTGAGTAAGATATTTGATGGTCGTTCTATGACCTAGAATGTGTGGATGTGGTTAGTATTCTGACTATGTGCTAGGATTAATTATTTTGAATTAAAAGACGAAAATAAATGTTTTACGAGAATTTTCCATAAAAATACTATTCATCCGATGTCGCTCGGAGATTTGGTTTGAAATTCCGAGAAACGCGTAATGGTAGAATATGGAGACGTAATGAAATATCCAATAATATTTCAGTTATGGCAAATGAAGTTTTCGCCTGTGAACTTAAAACCTAATGGTTAATGAAAGTGATTTCTGAGAAGAAAATGTAATGCGTATAATGATTAGAAGTATTATACGTATGTTATATGAGTATGGTATGAATAATAGAATGACGTATAATACGAATATCGTATGAATACTTAACGAAAAGAATACGTGAGTTATACGCGTAGAATACGATGAGCTCTTATTGGATTTTGAGTTAAGGACTTTGTATAATCCAATTGGACTTTGATTTATATCAAGCCCAATGAATTGTGTAATCAAGCCCAAGTTAAGGTCTAATGTTAAGTTAATTCAAGCCCGATCCAAGAAACCAAACCGCAGATCGAACCAGCGGGTCACGGGGTGGGTAAAACCCATGGGACAACCCATTGGGAGAACCATGGGAATGTGGGCCGGCCACATGGCCACCAAGTAAAGTGATTACTTGGTGGCTAAGTTGCTAAGGAAGTGGGGAATAGTAAGGAGGTGGCCAATGGACAATTTTGCCCTCCATTTGGTTTGCCTATAAAAAGAAAGCTTAGGTTGGTCATTTGATGTTTTAAAAACTTTGTCCAACATATATTGAGAGAGAGAAAGAGCTAGAAACAAGTAATCAATCTACTTTGAAGCAAAACATAAGAAGTTTATCAAGAACGCGAAGAACGAAAAGGTAATTTTTCGTAAACATAAGTTTTTGAACTTTTTGATTTCTTTCTTGTAGAGAACCATAGATTGGTGGATCATGTCTATTGAGGAGGAATAAGGATGGCTATTAATGATGAATACATTGATAAGCCATGTTTAAGTAGAAATCATAAGAGTTTACGTAAGTTTAAACCGTAGAATCTTTGAACGTTAACTTGGTTGTTGATGGACAAATTGAAAACCATCATAGATAGGGTATGTGAATCTTACTTGGTTAGGATGTAGATGATAAATCAATGGAGTGTCCCATTTGATTTGGCATATAGAGCACGAGTAACGAAGTTATGGCGAATTTTACGAAAATAGACGTTAAACGTCGAAAACGTAGAAATCTCGAATTAGTAGTCAAAAGTTGTCGTGTGACTTGGAAACTTTGGTTTTTAATGTCAACACGTGAGATAGGGCATTCAAGAGTCGTGGACTCAAGAATCGTCAAATTTCGACTTAGAATGAAGAAAACGTGTATTGAACGCTCACGAACGATAAACGAATGCTCGTTAATGAACCAAAAGGTGAATTCAAAGTTAACAGATTCAAAAGTGAAAGATTCTTGCATGAACACCTAGAGTAGGTAATTTGTGAGTTGTGGGCTTTTGAATGATCCAATTCGGATGTAAAACGAATAAGTTATGGGGCCGGGAAGTTCGTAAAAAAAGTTAACTGTCAAAGCCAATTGAGGCTCAGGGGCCGCGCCGCAACGCCAACCCCAGTTATAAAGGTTGTGCCGCAACGCCGGCTCCGGGAGTTGTCTACTGTTAGTTGGCGCCGCAACGCCAATGGTGTACTAGAGTATGGCGCCACAGCGCCGACAGTGGGAAATGGTTGACCAAGTTAGGTTTTGTAATTCCAATTGAACGTAAACCAATAGTAAGACATGAATGTACTTAATGTACATAATAAGGCTAACTTTAAATCACTTTTAAAGTGATAACGTTAGAAGGTTTAGTATGGTTTAACAAAAATTAAATGAAGAACGCAAAGTGTAAACAAGTAAACCGTGAATGGTTTTCAATGTTGGTACCCCACCAATGATGACCGAGTATCGGTTAATAACGTAAGAACGTTAACAAGCCGTAATGAAGTATAGTAAGTCGAATTGACATTATTAATGGAATAAATTCAAGTAAGACATAAAAGAGAAAGAAGTTGGTTAAAACAATAAAGTTAGTTGTTTGGTAGCTAATTACAGTGTGCTATGTGAATATATCATGTAGGTCCTATAACTTTTGAATATTATATTCGAAGACGCTTGAAGGAAAGTTTTCTTAACGCTTGTCTAACCTCCGTGTTAGTCATATTTTCTGTGATTCATGTCCGAAAGATGCATGAATTGTTTTAAAGAAAGAGTTGATGCTAGTTCTAACTCGGCTAAACTAATCTTGAAGAGTTGATTAATTTGTTTACAAGTTTTTCGATATAGAACTGTTAACGATATCCTATACCAAGTATTTGGTACGGATTCAAAGGTAAGTTTGTCTATGAACAAACAAATGTATTTTCATCGATTATTCGATGGGCACGTGAAGTTGTCAAAACTTAAATGTAAATACGTTTAACGGATAAATGTTTATCAACATAGAGTACTATAGGCTGATCACCTAGAAGTGCTCGTAAGTAATGCCGGACGTACGGCCTTAGTGCCGGGATGTCCTTTTCATGTATGAAAATGAAAAGAGTATGTTCATGGTCTTTTGACCGGTTCAGAATTCCTAAGCTATTATATATACTTTGGAATCGTTGTTATGAAATGAGAAGTGCTAGTCAATGTTTTATAGTGCTTCATAGCTATTTGTTTAGTTATGGAAGATAATAATATAATTCTCGATGTGGTATTTATATTATCATTTATCAGACTTGCTGAGCTAGTTATGCTCACTTCTTGCTTGTATTATATGATTGCAACTAAGGCTGAACGAACTGAGAGTTCTAAGAGAGATAACGGCAAAGCTAAGACGGATAGTTAATTATCCTGTAATAGACTAGTATGTTTGTATGTAATATACTTATGAATAATGAAGAATGTATTCAGTTTCTGAACCTAGGAAATGATTTATTACTATTGTAATAAGAATATAGTAAATACAATCATTTTGTTGTTATTTTAATGGAATGACTGTATACTTATAGTACCGTGTAACACCATCTGTCGGGTTGGAAGATACCCAGATTTGGGGGCGTCACAAATTTGATGATGCAAACCATGGAAAACCATCTCCATCGGGGAGGACCGATGATGGAATATGTTATACAGATCCTTAGCCGAGACACTGCGAAGACTCGGTGATTTCCAGACCATTGTAAACTACTGTGCAAGTAGGCACCGAAGAAAGTAAGTGATGGTCAACCTTCACAACACTGTCATGCAAGTGAGTATTGTGAAGATGTTGTGGAAGCCATCAGTCAAGATTTTATCCCCAGGGGAACTATCTGCATCGACTTGGTAGAAAGTCAGAACGATGGTGATAATGTCAGTGTAATGGAAAGAAACATCCAATGGTGGGAACAAAGCCAAGCCATCGTCTGGAAAAACATCAACAATCCCTGAGAGTCGCTCATGAAAGAAAAGAACGTCTTTGGTGGAAAGCACATCCAAAAGATCAAGGACGTTGGCGACAACCCCAATGTCAAAATTTGATGGTCTCAACTATTGGAAAACCTCCAATGTAGGGATCTTGAAAACATCTCTACGATATATCGATAAATCAGGCTTAGATAGCACTGATGGACATTTTAAACCGCTGGCGACAACCCCAATATTGCATCAGGAGATCCAGTGATGAGAGCTTTGTAGACTACCGTTTGAGTAGACATCAAAGCGGTTAAATGGAACCATCATTGACAACTCCATCCCCCAACAGAAGCGGCGAGAACAGGCAGTTATCACACTCCATTGGAAATAATTCCAACAACAACAACATTCAGCATAAGATTGCACCATGCTGTATTGCATTGCATCTTCTTAATCTTGTCATATTTCAAGTGTCTAGTACTCTTTATCTTATCCATGCCATTACATAGCATGAAAATGATAAAGAGGGGCATCTGTAGACACTTAGAATTTTTGTATTCCTGTTACTAACCATGCAGGAGGGCATAATCGTCTTCCAAAGATAACCTAGGAAGTCTCATCAGTTTCCAACACTAGAGATAACCCTAGGAGATCAGTTCCAGTCTCGAAGATAACCTTGGGAGATTCAGTTCCAAGCTGGAGATAACCTCAGGCGATCTCATTCTAGTCCTAGAGATAACCCAGGAGATCAAGTTCTAGTCCTGGAGATAACCCCTAGAGATCCAGATCCAATGCCAAAGACAACCCCGGGAGATCCAATTCCAGTCCTAGAGATAACCCCAGGAGATCAAGTTCCTGTCCCGGAGATAACCCCGGGAGATCCAGATCCAACCCAGAATATAACCCCGGAAGGTCCAGTTCTAGTCCCAGATGTGAGACCCCATATTTTATGAATAAAGATTTAATTTTCTCGAAATATTTTTTTCAAAATTATGGTGTGGATTTTAGATAATGTTATAGTTGTGGGTAACATTTATAAATTTTGAAAAGTATGCAAGTTGTTGTATAATATTTGATTGGTCGGGGATAATTCTTTTTGTCAGGGAATATCTGTACGACGGTACAATCATTGGTGGACCCCACAACAGAATTATTGTCGGATTAATAAAACGTCAAAAATAATTTTATGAAAATAACGATGGAAGTTTTACCATTAAAACTGTTGAACTACTCAGTAGTAAAAGTTCAGTAATACGCGTGGTTGCATAGTAGCACACGGTATTGATTATTGATGTTTACGTGAGAAGTCACTCAGTTTTGTTCAATTATTGCTACAGTAATTGTTGCATAGTATCTCACGTTATTTGATTCAATTATTGTCGATATTTTATATATTATTAAATCAATAATTGAGACAACGAAGTTATTAATATTATTATTTGCAATATTAACGATGTCTAGAAGTTCTGTCAAGGAGAGGTTTGGTCACCTAATTGCACGCCAATATGGAGAAATCCTTATTTGAAAGCCCCCTCTTTCCTGGGAACGACCTGGTCGATTAATATTGTGAATTATAATAATGGTGATAAATTTTGTTTTATTATTATTAAAAATGTAATAAAACAGAATTTTTTTTATATAAAACAGAATACTTTTTATAAAGTTTTGTTTTATTTGATTATAAATAAAATATATTAAATTTTATTATGCATAGTGTTTGCATAATGCATGCATAGTGTTTTGCATAGTAAAATCTTTTTATATAAAATGTAATACTTTTATAAAGTTATTTGTTTTATTAGATTTTAAATAGAATATATTATATTTTATTATGCATAGTGTTTGCATAGTATTTACATATTAATTTTTTTTTATATAAAACATAATACTTTTTATAAAGTTTTGTTTTATTTGATTATAAATAGAACATATTATATTTTATTGCATAGTACAACATAGTATCATTTCCATTCTCCTATAAATAGGATGCTTAGTTAGAATTGAAAATCACACCAGAAATTCAGAGAATTCTTCTTCTATAATCTTGAGCGTATTTCTTTAGAGTTTAAGAAAGCTTTGAGCGTAGAAAATAGTGCAAGTTTTCTTCAAGTATATCCCACCCTACCCGTCAGAATACTCTTCTTTTAAGGTAAGGGGTATTATTCTTTCGTATTCATGAAGAGAGTTATTTTCTTTCAATACTCGTAAGGGTTGTTATTACATTCTTTATTATTTTGTTGGAATAACCTGTAAGACCCCAACTTATTATTAATGAAATTTAATTTTCTCTATTTATTATTTTGAAATAGTAAGGGTTGATTTGATTAATGTGAATAGTTATGGGTAAAATACGCAAATATTTCAAAATAAGCAAGTGGTTATAAAATATTCATTGTTGTCGGGGAATATTCATTTGGTCGTGGAATATTCTTCTTCATCGAGGAATATTCGTGCGACCAATAAATATTTTGTGGGCCCCATAACTGAAAAGTGATTGGATGAAGAAAACGACAAATATAAGTGGTTTAAAAATAACTACGTAGTTGTTACTGAATTAATATCTTGTTAAAATACTCGGTGGTTAAAACACAAGAAAGCTGCGGTATTACACCAATTATTGATTTTTACGTAAGAAGGCACTACTTAATAATGGTTACGATAATTACTGCTTCAAAGATTTTATTGATTTAATAATTCTTTGCGTTGATATTTTATATTCTTCATTGTTTCAATAATTGTCATTACACGGTATTTTTCATTATCGATGCAATAATTCATATTATTTGAATAATATTATTAGATAACATTATTGGCAATGTCTAGAAAGTTACATCTAAGGAGAGGTTTGGTCACCTAATTGCATGGCCATGATGAGGAGAAATTCTTATTGAAAGCCCCTCTTTCCTGAACCCGCTCGGTTATCAATATTGTGATTACGTAATATTATTTGTGAATAATTAATTATTGATTCATATGATGAGGAAAATATTGATTTTATGTGGATATAGATGGAGAAAAATTTTAATGTGACAATTGTTGAAAATTGAAATTTTATCTTTTTCCGATAAGATAATTCATTTAAATGTATTATTATATTTTAATAATATAATAATGGTGATATTTTTACAACGAATGTGGGATATATGAGTATACGAGGAGGAAGAGTATTTTTGTTGCAATAAATGTTTAAATCATGTTAAACATGTCGGTGGGACCCCATTTATTGATCGAAATTTGATTATAAATTTGTAAAATCGCCTGCTTGTGGATTTCAAATCAATTTCTATTTGGAATTTGGAAAAACTTTCTTCTGCAAAGTTGTAGAGAATTGAATTTCCTATAAAAAATCGCGAGATTCGAATTTTCTAATAAAAGAGCTATTTATTATGAATTATTGAAGTTTCGAAGCTCCGAAATAATTGATTTTTGGAAGTTTAAAATAATTTAAATTAGAAAAACGTTTTTGATATGTTTGGTGGGCCTGGTTGGTTGTTGAAATGAGCTGATTTTAGTTTATAAGAGTGTGTGTAGGAAAAATTTTATATATATTAATATTATATTAAATTTTCTACTTTGGTGTTCTAAGCATTTTCCTATAAATAGGGTGCTTAGGTTAGAATTGAAAATCACACTAGAAACTGAAGTTTTCTCTCTCTATATTATCGAGCGTATTCTTGTGAGTATTTTGAGTATACTTTGAGTATTGCTATACGGTGCAAGTTCAAGTCATAACCTATATCCGGTGTTTTAACTAGAAGTACTGTCTTTCGAGGTAAGGGATATTATTTTTTTTTGTAATGATATTATTTCTTCAATATCATTATGTTGAAATATTGATCTGAAGTTTTTATCAAATTTGGAACTTTTGGTGTCCGAGTTACTATTCACGTATATGGCACTATTCACGTGATACGACACTTATTCACGAATACTACAAGACTATTCATCGAAAAATGAAAAATTTTCTTTTCGTCCAAAATATCTATTCTGGATACTAGCTTTGATTGTATCCATGATTTGATCATTCTTGAATTTTACACCACTGTGATTATTTTTGAGGTATTTTTGGACGTGGATAAAATAAAGTACGAATCCTTAATCCTTAATCCTTGTCATTTTGTTTCACCGATTCGCTTTCTTTAAAAATATTTTCATCATCTTCTACCTTAAATGATGATATTATGGAATATCTTTGGCACATGGTGCAAAGATGAATGATTTCTGAAGAATATCTTTGGCTGTAGAAAGTAAAAGATGAACAGTGTTTAGATGAACATGACGGTGATGAATATCTTTGGCCCAGTGCAAAAAGATGAATATTTGATTCGGATATATATTAATTGATGTTACGGGGATAAAAGATGAGCGATGAACTTTTAAATTCATACATAGAAGATAGTAGTTTGCATTCTCTACTTAACTCTTCTAATGAATTATTATTTCATTGCGAATATTGATTTAAAATTTGTTGTCTATTGTATTCTATTAGATTTTTCCCTGTTGAAGACTAACGATAATTTTTGTATATTATCTTAGTCATAATATTCTTTACTGGGCTAGTTGAGCTCACCCTTTTCCTTTTTGTTCCATTTTTCTTCTCAGGAGGCGAGAATATAGCGAGTACGAGTCGGGGTATGGAATGAAAGTTCTAGAGAGAGTTGTTTAGTAGTCCTAACCATTTTTGTAAAATAATGTATCAATAAATGTGATGAGGATTTATTTGAGTATAGATATTGTCTAGAAGATAATATTTGTATTCAAACTCATAGTTTTACTGTTGTAATAATAAAGTTGTAGTTGTTTCTGTACCATGTATTGACAACTCAGAATGAGTGATGTATACCTATTTTGGGGGCGCAACATAACCTGTCTGTGCGGTCTATCGCATGCCTAGTGAATTTTGTTGTTATTCCATTCGTTATTATTTTGTTGGAACATCCTGTCTTTGCGGATTCTGGCGCATGACTTCGGTTCCGCTTCTTTATTATTATTCTGTTGGAACATCTTATGCATGCGGATTCTTACGCGTGACTTGGTTTCGCTTCTTTATTATTCTGTTGGAATATCCCATGCATGCGGGTTATGCATGACCTGGTTCAATTCTTTATTATTCTGTTGCAATAACCTGTCTGTGCGGATTACGCACGCCTCGTGAATTCTTCTGTTATTCCATTCTTTATTATTCTGTTGGAATAATCTATCTACGTGGATTACCGCATGGCGGCAAAAAAAAATCCATTCGCTTTTCATATATTCTATTATACTCGGTTGGTTAAAGTTTTACTTCTATACTCCATGAAATTAGTGGAATATCCTTGATATTTGCAAGCTTCATCCAAATCTTTTCATAGAAATATTCTTCCGAGCATTCTTGAATTTTACTCCACAAAAAACAAAGATCATGTTGACAATTTGGACGTTATTGATTTCTGGATAAATTAAATTATAAATCTTTAAAAATTTATCCTTTAACTTGTTTTATTGAATTCTTATATCATTGTCATCATCCTCATGTTTATAATATGTTGAAAGTCATCTGTGGCGTGTAGTGCATAGATGGACTTGGTATATTATGACCAGGGATTATTCGGTATAATCATGACTGTAATGTTACAAATGGTGTCGTAAAAATCCTCATTGGCCGTAGTGAATTGATGGGCAGTTGTTGGCATGATCATGACCATTGATGAATACACGAATATCCTTGGCCCGTAGTGCATGGATAATTCGTGGTCGTGATACTAATGAATATCCTTGGCCGTAGTGCAGGGATGATGTGGATTATTTATTAAGCTGGGTCTCAGCGATAAAAGTGATGAAAAACCTTTTAAATCATAGAAGATAGTAGATTTTATTCTCTACTTGAATCTTCTAATGGATTACTTGTTCCGCTACAGTTAAACCTGATGTTTGTTATATTTTATCAGTTTAACACTGTTGAAGGCTAACGATAAATTATTCTGCATTATCTTAGTCATAATATTTCTTACTGGGCTAGTTGAGCTCACCCTTTCTTTCACCGTTCTCTTCGTGAAATGAGAACGAAATGGACTAGTGGGGGAACGGAGTGACGGTTACCTAGATGATAGCATTAGTAGTCCTCCCTATTATTCATAAATAGTGTGACAATAAATGTAATGAGGACTCCATTGAGTGTGGATATTGTCTAGATGACAATATTCTTATTAAAACTCTCGATTATGTCTTGTCGTATTCTACACTTACGCTTATATTATTAAGTTGTATTTGAATTTTGTACCATGTATTTGGCGACTCAAGATGGGTGATGTATACCTTTTTGGGGCGTCACAGGTTGGTATCAAAGCTTAGGGATATGATCCCAGTTTTGAGATGTGAGACAAAAACTAGGAGGGGAGAGATGGGGAATTCCTTCGCTAGTATGACCTACCTAAGTTTATTTGGTATTTAATTGGTCGGTCATAGTATAGGGATAATATGTGATATCATAATTAACCCTTGTTTTGTGGCAGTGTTTAAAAATGGCAACTAAAAATATTAACAATGGAGTGAATGAGACCGTTGAGACACCTTTAATCACTAACCAGGTTAATGTGATGTCAGAAGAAGAAGAAATTAGAGATATTTACGTGGTGAGTGAAGAACTAATAGTTGCACCCGAGATAGTTGCAGAGGTAGCAGCTGCGAGCGAGGAAGAAGAGGAAGAAGAGGAACTTGAGGAGAATTTATTAGAAGAATTTTATGATCGAAATTTAGAATTACAAAATCGTATTCATGAGTTAGAAGGGCAGGCTGAAGAACGGCAGGCAGTAGTGGAGTAAAGAGATGTAACAATTCAAAATTGTGTTACCCGATGTGCGATGCTTGAACAGAAGTACTCTTTAGCAGAGTATAAGATATTAGAGTTGGAATCTGAGAATGCTATGACCAAAGTTCTGATGAAAGAAGAAACAACTGAACGAAGGAGAATAGATGATGCTTGGGTAAAAGTCGCACGACGCGTAGATATTGTAGAAAAAGACGTCTAATCTAATAAGGCCAAAATAGATGAAATGGATTTTGCTTTGTGGACAACAATTGGGAGAATCCGACATCAAATTCGGAATTATCATGTGCAAAGTGGTAAACCCCAATTCGATATGGATCGGAGAGTAATGATTCAAATCATGGATCAGGAATGTGACGAAGCAAGTAAGGGTGGAATGTACTCTATATCAAGGTCAAATCCGGTAGTTTAAGTGAGAGCGTTTGTCGAGAAAACCGAACGAAGTTATTACGGGTAAGTTAATTATAAACTCTTGCGAAGTCTATACCTTATTTGATACCAGTTCTACCCACTCTTTTATTTCTCCTACTTGCGCTCAATGTTTAAATTTAACTCCAAAGAAATTAGACTTTGATTTATCTGTTGAAACTCCATTGGGAGAAACCTTCGTTACCTCTACTATTTATAAATCTTATTTGATTCGAATCGATACCCTCACGTTACTTGTCGATCTTATCTCTTTGAAAATACTTGCCTTCGATGTGATTTTAGGAATCGGTTGGTTAACTACTCATCGTGCTAAAATTGATTATTTTCGTAAGGTGGTTATGTAATAACCAAAATTTTTAGATATTTATTTAAATCATAAAAGATTGAATTAAGGTTAAATATTAAACCTAGACAAAAAATAAATGTATGTATTTAACATTTTTAGGAATAAATTTTGTGAATTTTAAAACTTTTGGTAATGGTTTACAGTGTTAAGAGTATCTGTGTATATGGTCATATGTGTGACGCCCCCAAAATAGGTATACACAACACCCATTCTGAGTCGCCAAATACATGGTACAAGAAGCAAACTACAACTTCAATAATACAAATGTCGTGTGAAATACGACAGTATATACTGTGAGTTTAAATATAATATTGTCTTCTAGACAATATCCACACGCAAATAAATCCCCATCATATTTATTGATACATCATTTTACAAAAATGGTGAGGACTACTAAATAACTCTCTCTAGAACCTTCATTCCATACCCCGACTAGTACTCGCTACATTCTCGCCTCCTGAGAAGAAGAATGGAACAACAAGGAAAAGGGTGAGCTCAACTAGCCCAGTAAAGAATGTTATGACTAAGATAATATACAACAAATTATCGTTAGTCTCCAACAGGGAAAAATCTGATAGAATACAATAGACAACAAGTTTCAGATCAATATTCGCAGCGGAAATAATAATTCATAGAAGAGTTACGTAGAGAATGAAATCTACTATAATCTATGAATTTAATACCCATCATCAATATTTTATCCCCGTAACATCAATCAATATTCATCTCAAATCAAATATTCATCTTTGCACTACAGCCAAAGATATTCATCAATCCATCATGTTCATCTCAACACTGCTCATCTTTGCACTAAAGGCCAAAGATATTCATCAATCCATTATGTTCATCTCAACACTGCTCATCTTTGCACTAAAGGCCAAAGATATTCATCACCATTATGTTCATTTAAACACTGCCATCTTTGCACTACAAAGCCAAAGATATTCATCGACCGATCATGTTCATTTAAACACCGCTCATCTTTGCACTACAAAAGCCAAAGATATTCTTCAGAAATCATTCATCTTTGCACTACAAAAGCCAAAGATATTCAATAATATCATCATTTAAGACCGAGGATGATGAAAATATTTTTAAAGAAACGAATCCAAAGAAACAAAATGACAAGGATTAAGGATTCGTACTTGGTTTTATCCACGCCCAAAAATACCTCAAAAATAATCAAAGTGAAGTAAAATTCAAGAATGATCAAAACATGGATACAATCAAAGCTAGTATCCGTAATAGATATTTTGTACGAACGTAAAAATTTTCATTTTTCTATGAATAGTGCCGATTCGTGAATAGTGGTCAGATACGTGAATAAAGTGCCGTATACGTGAATAGTAACTCTACACCCAAAGGTAGAAATTCCACAAAAAACATCTTCACGCTTTATGAATAGTACTCGTGAATAAGAATCGTGAATAAGAACTCATGAATAGTAACTCGTGAATAAGAACTCATGAATAGTAATTCGTGAATAAGAACTCATGAATAGTAACCCCGACATGAAAAAGTTCCAAATTTGATAAAAAGTTCCAACTAATATTTCAAAGATAATGATATCAAGAATTAATATCATTTGAGAAGAAAATAACATCCCTTACCTCAAAGAATCAAGATTTCTAAGGAAAGGCTCAAGTGATGTCGAATGAAACTTGTACCGAATAAAGAACTCTCAAAGTATCTAAATACTCACAAAATACGCCAATAATATAGAGAGAGAAAGAGAAAACTTTGTTTCGTGTGATTTTCAATTCTAACTTAGCCCTCTATTTATAGAAAATGTTAGCCCGCCAAGGCATTTGACTGCTACCGATGGCTTTACCTCGCTACTATTGCCACCCACCACATTTGAAATAAAATTCAGCACATTTTTTCACCAACCACAAGTGGGGCCCACTCAATTCTAGAATTTTCCACCAAAATCAATTATAACCCCGATTTCCTAATCGACACCTCTTAAAATTCATAACAAATCATTCGTTACATTTTTAACGGTTCAAAATTTGTGGACATATACTCAACTTATGTATGTATAACATACCCAAAAATTACCACAATCCAACTATTTGATTAAAAATTATAACCCCAAGAATATATCTCAAAACCCCGATTTGATTTTTAACACCTCCAATCCGATAAAATACCGATAAAACACCTCAACATTAATTCCTTCATTAATAACCACATAAATAAATCCATCATTTATATTCATATAAAATAAATATTTCCTTACCATATGAATCAATAATTAATTATTCACAAATAATATTACGTAATCACATTTATGACAACCAGTGCCGCTCCTCAGAAAGAGGGGCTTTCCAATAAGGATCTCTCCTCATCGGGCGCCGCAATTAGGTGACCAAACCTCTCCTTAGATGTAACTTTCTAGACATTGCCAATAATGTTATCTAATAATATTATTCAAATAATATGAATTATTGATCCGATAATAGAAATACCGCAAAAAGGACAATTATCAAAACAAAGAATAATATAAAATACCAACGCAAAGAATTATCAATCAATAAAATAAAATATCGAATAAAGAATTACCGTGGAAAATTATTGAGTAGTGCCATCTTACGCATTTAATCAATAATTCAACAATACTGCAATACCGCAGCTATCTGCAACCACGCCAGACATCGTATTTTAACCACCGGGTATTCCAATGCCTTAATTCGGTAATAACTACGCCAAGTTATTTATAACCACCCAAACTTTGTCGCTTTCCTCATCCAATCGCTTCCGCACATGGGGCCCACACATGGTCAAGCTACCGGTCGCATTTAATATTCCTCGACAAAGATTTAATATTCCACGACCAAACGAATATTCCCCGACAACAATGAATATTTTATAACCACTTGCTTATTTTGAAATATTTATGTATTTTACCCATAACTAACCACATTAATCAAATCCACCCTTACTATTTCAAAATAATAAATAAAGGAAATTAATTTTATTTAAAAAAATTTCGGTCTTACAACCTCCCTCCTTATGAAATTTCGTCCTCGAAATCGACGACGCGATTCTGGTGTTTCAAAAGATGAGGATACCTCGCTTTCATTTCCGCTTTCCAATTCCCGTGTCATTTCCTCTATAGCATGATTCCTCCACAAAACTTTAACTTGTGGTATGACCTTTCATGCGTAGGGACATACTCCTTCCTATCCAAGATCTTGACAGTACCTCCTCATACGTTAAGTCTTCTACTATCTCGTCCGGCTTCTAACTCAATAACGTGTTTCGGTCGTCCCACATATTTACGTAACATCGATACGTGAAAAACGCTATGAACACGCCATACTTGGTGGTAAAACGAGTCTATAGGCCACGCCCTATTCGATCGAGAATTTCAAATGGATTAATAAATCGAAGGTTTGAGCTTTCCTCACCTCACCGATTCTCGCTTTTAAAATAACAACTTCTTGCACCTCCTTCTTCAAATTCATCACCCGCGGTGTAGCTTGAATGTTTTTAACTTTATCGATTAAAGTCGATTATACTCAGATATCATCACGCACTCAGATATCATCACGTGGGTACCTAAAGTTTTCATCTCCATCTCTATTATTTGTATATTATACAAAATGAGTCTTTGACAATATTGTACTCAGACTTGTATACGATCTTCTACTCAACACGCCGCCTACCACGCTCGCTTTTCGTGATGGCATGGTCGTAATACGTAATTAAATGAGTCTCCTCTCGAGTTCTTCAAGCTCTTCCCACATTCCTTGCTCCATTTGAATTTTGTATCTCTATGAGTCACCACGTTAATGGAATAGCGATTCGAGAATATCCTTCAACGAATCTCCGATAATAACCAACTAAGCTTCAGAAAGCTACGATTTCGATTATCGACTTAGGTTGTTCTCAATCGCGACTCATATCCCAACCTTGATAAAGACGTCACAATGACACCTATCGCTTTACTATCGCATCAAATATGACGCCCCTTACAGAGAGTTCTCGCTTAGTGAATTCCACAAAGGAAGTCACAAGATAAAGGCTCAGTACCAAATTCTATAGTTGAATTTTTAACTCCCAAGTTCAATAGAGCCATTCTATATGAGATTTTAGAAATGAGTTTTGTACCGGTTCAAAGTCGATACAAAATTTAATATCGTGCTTTGGGAGTAAGCCAAGAAATTCTTCAGAAATACGCCAGAAAAATCAATAACAACAGAATATTATTCAAATCGACGTGTCTTTATTCAAATCCATAACATGGACTAAGAAAACTCGACATCCGTAATAAACGAATGACTTCATGGCTTGATATGAAAATGTTTGATTACAATGGTTTGATTGCTTGAATTCAATAACAAAGTTGCTTAGAATATGAAAACTAACAACCTTACAAAAGCAATCAATTTGGCATGATGAGTAGTTAACCTTAAAATCACATCAAAAGCAAATATCTCTATAGAAATAAGGTTAATGCGTGTAATGTGATAGTGCCAACCTCGAATCAAACAAGATTTCTAAACAATGTATGTAATGAAAGTTTCTCCTAACAGATTCTCCATAAATAGGTCAAAGTCTAATTTCTCCGTAGTCAAGTTCAAACGCTGAGCGCAAGCAAGAGAGATAAAAGAATGGGTAGAACCCCAGATTCAGTAAGGTATAAACTTCAAGAAGAATTTATAATTAACTAACCTGCTGCTAACTTCGCTCGGGTTCCTCGATTTTGACCGGCCACGACAAACGCTCTTCCAAGAACCGCTTGACTTTGACTTTTCTCGGGATAGTCTTTTGAGTCACCGTCCCTCGCCGAACTAGGTTTCGCTTATCGCATAATCTCGAGCGATATGTCCTTCCTTTCCACAATTATAGCATACCTTAAACTGCTAGGGCGCTTCAATGATATGTCCCTCTTTCCGCATTTTTGTAACATACTGATCGATGGTCTTTCTCCTCCTTTGAACCGGTTGCCATCGGGCGCCGACGCCTTCACATGGTCGCTTGTTGAATCTCCTCTTTTAAATCTCCTCCCAACTCGCTTCTTCTATTTTCATGGCCACGATTACCACTAGAGTGGTTACCGCTTTGTCCCGTATTCTTCTTTCTCCACCGGTTATCGTTATTCGATGACCGCTATCTTTGGTATGATCCTCGGTTATGGTCCCTCGGTTGAACGTATCTCGTTATCTCGCCTAACAATCGAGCCCTCGCTTACAACATCTCGAATAGAGAGAAAATTTATGAGAAATGAGATACCGACGTATGCCGGGTTTCAAACCTCTCGTAAACATCCGCGTAATACGCTCCTCATTCTCCACCAAATGAGGTGCAAACTCGATAACTCCGCAAACTTCGCCTCGCATCGGGACACCGCCATGTTATTCTCGCTCCAATCTAATAAACTCCACTTCCTTCATATATGACGAATACTTTCGTGGAAGTACTTGTCATTGAACTGCTTCAAACGCTCTCCCATGACATGCCGAGTGCAAATGATGGGGTACGCTTCACGTATTCCCACCAAGAATCGCCTCGCCACGGAACATAAAAGTAGCGAATGGAACTTTCGTTCTCCGCATATCCCAAGACATCGAATATCTTGGTAATTTGTTTGACCCATGTTTCCGCCTATAATCGGATCTCGCTTTCCCTTAAATTCGTGGTCCCAACTTTTGAATCGCTTGGGTCGTGACCACCCGTGAATTGCTATCATTTCCTCCTATATTTTGAACACGAAGTCTCCTCGTCGATTTTGCATGAACTCGCAAAAAACTTCTAAACATTCCCTCGCTCATCATCTCGCTTCAAGCAGGTTGTTTCATAGGAGGTACATTGCCACTGCTGTCACGCTCTCCTCGTTGGTGAGTACAAAGGCTCTACTGGCCTCATTTACTCCACTATTAATATTCTCAATCGACATTCTCAAATACCGCCATAAAATAAGGGTTAATTAAGGAAATCAATATATCACATAATATCCCTATATAATCGACCAACTAACAAATAAGCTTAGGTAGACACACTAGCTAAGGATTTACTCGCCTCCCCCTCCTAGTTTTATTCCCCGATCTCCGCCAGAGATCATATCCCTAAGCTCGATACCAACCGCGACTCTGGACACCAACACGTGTCAAGACCTCACCAAAGGATACCTATCGGGCTTGCCACCGCAGAATCAGCAGGCCCCCTACGGAGAGTCTGGCTTCGGTGCATCCCCATCAACAGGAAGTCACCAGATAGAGGCTCGGGGCTCTTTACTTATGGCTCTGATACCAACTGTGACGCCCCCAAAATAGGTATACACAACACCCATTCTGAGTCGCCAAATACATGGTACAAGAAGCAAACTACAACTTCAATAATACAAATGTCGTAGAAATACGACAAGATATAATGTGAGTTTAAATATAATATTGTCTTCTAGACAATATCCACACGCAAATAAATCCCCATCATATTTATTGATACATCATTTTACAAAAATGGTGAGGACTACTAAATAACTCTCTCTAGAACCTTCATTCCATACCCCGACTAGTACTCGCTACATTCTCGCCTCCTGAGAAGAAGAATGGAACAACAAGGAAAAGGGTGAGCTCAACTAGCCCAAGAAGAAATGTTATGACTAAGATAATATACAACAAATTATCGTTAGTCTCCAACAGGAAAAATCTGATAGAATACAATAGACAACAAGTTTCGTGATCAATATTCGCAATGAAATAATAATTCATAAAGAGTTACGTAGAGAATGAAATCTACTATAATCTATGAATTTAACAAATTCCATCATCAATATTTTATCCTCAGAACATCAATCAATATTCATCTCAAATCAAATATTCATCTTTGCACTACAGTGCCAAAGATATTCATCAATCTGGCCATGTTCATCTCAACACTGCTCATCTTTGCACTAAAGGCCAAAGATATTCATCAATCCATCATGTTCATCTCAACACTGCTCATCTTTGCACTAAAGGCCAAAGATATTCATCACCGGTCATGTTCATTTAAACACCGCCATCTTTGCACTACAGTGCCAAAGATATTCATCGACCAATCATGTTCATTTAAACACCGCCATCTTCTTTACTACTGTGCCAAAGATATTCTTCAGAAATCATTCATCTTTGCACTACAGCCAAAGATATTCAATAATATCATCATTTAAGACCGAGGATGATGAAAATATTTTAAAGAAACGAATCCAAAGAAAACAAAATGACAAGGATTAAGGATTCGTACTTGGTTTTATCCACGTCCAAAAATACCTCAAAAATAATCAAAGTGAAGTAAAATTCAAGAATGATCAAAACATGGATACAATCAAAGCTAGTATCCAGAATAGATATTTTAGACGAACAGAAAAATTTTCATTTTTCGGTGAATAGTGCCGTATTCGTGAATAGTGCCGTATACGTGAATAGTGCCGTATACGTGAATAGTAACTCCGACACCCAAAGGTAGAAATTCCACAAAAAACATCTTCACGCTTTATGAATAGTACTCGTGAATAGTAACTCGTGAATAGTAACTCATGAATAGTAACTCGTGAATAGTAACTCATGAATAGTAATTCGTGAATAGTAACTCATGAATAGTAACCCCGACATGAAAAAGTTCCAAATTTGATAAAAAGTTCCAACCAATATTTCAGCATAATGATATCAAGAATTAATATCATTTGAGAAGAAAATAACATCCCTTACCTCAAAGAATCAAGATTTCTAAGGAAAGGCTCAAGTGATGTTGAATGAAACTTGTAATCAACAAAGAACTCTCAAAGTATCTAAATACTCACAAAATACGCCAATAATATAGAGAGAGAAGAGAGAAAACTTTGTTTCGTGTGTGATTTTCAATTCTAACTTAGCCCTCTATTTATAGAAAATGTTAGCCACCAAGCGCATTTGACTCGCCACCGATGGCTTTACCGCTACTATTGCCACCCACCACATTTGAAATAAAATTCAGCACATTTTTTCACCAACCACAAGTGGGGCCCACTCAATTCTAGAATTTTCCACCAAAATCAATTATAACCCCGATTTCTAATCGGACACCTCTTAAAATTCATAACAAATCATTCGTGCATTTTTAACGGTTCAAAATTTGTGGACATATACTCAACTTATGTATGTATAACATACCCAAAATTACCACAATCCAACTATTTGATTAAAAATTATAACCCCATAATATATCTCAAAACCCCGATTTGATTTTTAACACCTCCAATCCGATAAAATATCCGATAAAACACCTCAACATTAATTCCTTCATTAATAACCACATAAATAAATCCATCATTTATATTCATATAAAATAAATATTTCCTTACCATATGAATCAATAATTAATTATTCACAAATAATATTACGTAATCACATTTATGACAACCAGCCGCTCCTCAGAGAGAGGGGGCTTTCCAATAAGGATCTCTCCTTATCGCGCGCAATTAGGTGACCAAACCTCTCCTTAGATGTAACTTTCTAGACATTGCCAATAATGTTATCTAATAATATTATTCAAATAATATGAATTATTGATCCGATAATAGGAAATACTTTGCAAAAGGACAATTATTGAACAAAGAATAATATAAAATACCAACGCAAAGAATTATTGAATCAATAAAATAAAATAATGAACAAGAATTACCGTGAAAATTATTGAGTAGTGCCATCTTACGCATTTAATCAATAATTCAACAATACTTTGTAATACCGCAAAGCTATCGTGGCAACCACGCCAGACATCAGATTTTAACCACCGTATTTCCAATATCTTAATTGGTAAATAACTACGCCGCTATTTATAACCACCCAAACTTTGTCGCTTTCCTCATCCAATCGCTTTCACATTATGGGGCCCACACATGGTCATACTGTCATTCGCATTTAATATTCCTCGACAAGCATTAATATTCCACGACCAAACGAATATTCCCCGACAACAATGAATATTTTATAACCACTTGCTTATTTTGAAATATTTGCGTATTTTACCCATAACTAACCACATTAATCAAATCCACCCTTACTATTTCAAAATAATAAATAAAGGAAATTAATTTTTATTTAAAAAAATTTTTGGGGTCTTACAATATGTGTGTACAGTATGTGGTTAGGGGTCAAGGGTTGACCGGATAAAGTATATCAGTCACAAACCCTAATAAAATTTTAAAACCTCGACATTCAGTTAGAAAACCCTAACGATTGATAAGAAACCCTATTATTGGCTATGGAATCCCTAATTTCAGTTACGGAAATCTGAAATCCTAATTCGGATTATTAAAACCCTCATTGGGAAGCTTGAAGATAAGTGTTAAGGTTTTATGTTATTAATTTTATATTAATAAGGGATAGCCCTAATTGATTATTAGAAAATCCTAATTGTTCAACTGGAAACCCTAATGTACAATTAGAGAAAACCTAATTATTAATTTATAGAGTCTAATGTTAATTAGGAAACCTTAACCCTAATTAGCAAGCTTGAATGTGATTAGTAAACTTTACTATAATTAGGGAACCCTAATTATAATTTTCTATTTTTAAAACCTAATTAGTAAATACTAGAATATTAATTTGTGTAACCTTAGGGTTAAACCCTAAGGGTCAAACCCTAAGGGTTAAAACCTAATAATTGTGAGAAGTTACCAAGTTGATATGCACTTTACAAGCCAAATGACCAAAGTGCCCTTTCTAATATTTTAATGAGGTGGAGTGTAGATCTAGCCCTACTTGTGGTTGGTGACCAACTCTAGCTAGCCACATGGTCTAGCATTCAACTTTAATCAGCCAACAACTGATCATATGATCAGCCATATGCATCATATCATATTATATATAGATTGAGAGAGATAAAATGCACACTTTACTTTTCAACCTATCCAAGTCTTCTTTCCCTCTCCCATCCGAAATTTTTGAGTCATAGTGAGTGAGAAACAAAGCTTATAACACTTCATAGCTTGCCAAGGATCAAAATCAAAAGTCAAATTCAAGGATCAAAGCTAAAAAGGTATAAAAACCCTAAACTTAGAAATTTATGTGATTCATGTTATTTGTTGTTGTTTATTGTTTAAAGTTATGTTAGAAGGTGTCATTTAGTGATCTGGGTTGTTATAACTCAGATCCATAACACTTCGATGCTCGATATTGATGATTTTAAAAATCTGGAAAAAGGTTGAAAATGTTGTCTGACAGCCTAATGTTTGGGCTTCTAGATCCGTGTGTGTTAGGTGTTATGTGTGTTTTATGTTATAGATCTATAGTATGACATGTGGACTATGATTTAGAACTAAAATCAGGATCATATCATGTTTAGATTTCAAGTTATGAACGCTCAAACCTAGTTGACCGATCACGGAATGATTTTCTGGGCAACCTAGAAAATTCCCAGAAACCCAGAAATTCTAACAAGCTTTTCAAGGCCTCTGATCTTGCTACTGACAAGTGATTTGGCCATATTTGTGTAATGGACTTGTAGACTGGTATAAGGTCTACACAATAAAGCTTTTAGCGCACCCTGAAAGTACATAGAATCAAAATTATACTTGGTCTAAGTAGCATTGACCAACTGTTCTTGACGAAATCTGGAAAACCCAGAACGTGAAGAATAGCGTCTGACTCGTACTTTGACCGGTTCAAAACTTGAGATGGTGATGTTGTTATGATAATCTGATGTTATGAAGTTGTACTATGACATCACTACTACAAGTTTAAACCTTTATAGCACATAAACAAAACCTAGATTGTAATCTATAAGGCTGCAAAGTAGTACACCTTTAACTGCTTGAGTTTCTGGGCAACCCAGAAACTCAAGAACAGCTCTGACATCATTTTATGTCGCTTAGATCTTGCTGATATGAAGTATGTTGGCCATGAAATTTATTTAGGGTTGTAGTACTACATTAGTACCACAACATTTACACAAGTACAAGCCCAAAAACTTAATAGATCAATGATCTATACTTGGTTAAAGTAGGTACCCTGTTAATTGCCTTTGAATGTCTGGGTTTGGCTCAAGAACACCTATAGCGACGGGTCTGTCGCTATAGGGCACTTTAGTGACAGTTTATTTAAGGAAAATAATTACTTTATTTAATAAATAGATAAAAATTGTTTTTAATTATTAAAATTACATAATAAATTTCTAAAAATTATTTTAAAGCCTGAAAAATAGTTTTTAATTATTATGAATATATTTCATAAATATTTAATATTTTTGGAATAATAATGGTATTTAATTTATTTAATTATAATATTAAGTAAATTACTTAAAATGATTTTAATACATGAAAAATCATGAAAAATTATATTATGGTATAAGAAAATATTTTAAGTTATTTTTGAGGACTTTTAATATTTTGTGATGAATTTCATTAATTAATTAATATTAATGGTAAATAATTTATTTACTAAATGTATTAAACAAATTATGGAAAAATAGAATTAATGATTTATAAATCATATAAAAATGATTTAAGTGTTATAAAAATATTTTAAGTTATAAAATATAACTTTTGATATTTTGTCATGAAAATATTAATATTTTAATATTAAAAGCAATAATCGGATAATGGATTTAAGTGTTTAAAATCATATAAATATGATTTTAAAGTATTAAAAATACTTTGTGATATTATAAAATATATTATAATATTATTAATATTTTATAATAAATAAATATTAATGATAATAGATTATTATGTTATTTAAATCATATAAATATCATATTAATGATTGAAAAATTATGATAAATGATAATAATTATCTGAAAATTATTATGGGCATATGAAAATTATGTTGACTGATTTATAAATTACATAAGATAATTGTTAAGTGTTTAGGCATAGTTTAATTGAACCTAAACTCGATAATTGTCCGACTAAGCCGTCGGGATGTAATAATAGTACTGAACACAACTCAGACTGCAATAGTTTGACTCGATACTAGGTCTTATGTGTTGTATAGACTGATAGGATTATGTGGTAATGTGTTTATGTTATTTTATACTGTGATGATATTATTCTAATATTTGGAGATCGGTAATATCTATATTAGGTCTTCGGATAAAGCTAAGTTATATTTCGTAACGGTAATCAACGATACAAGCAAGTTTTTTTTAACTCTACTAAGAGTTGTTTCATTCAGATATGCTTATGGTTAATCATTGTTGGTTACCATGTAGAATTGTACTTTGTACATATTGTATGTATAAGTCAGGTATGAAAGGCCGATCACCTTCATTACCATTCGGTTCAGATATATTTGTTCATGTTTAATACTTGTTCAGTCAAAAGTTTGTTCGTGCTAATTCATAACTACATTGTTGAATTATAGCTTGCTTATTATTCAGACTCTTTCAATCATGATATATCTTTAAATAAAATTTAAACTTGCTGGGCAACTTTCATGATCACCCTTACTATATCATGATAAAACATTGCAGATTAAGGCGAATGCGTCGGATACAAGGAAAGGGTTAAAGACAGTTTCAGTTTAAAGTTATTGTGTGCGATTAGATTTGAAATAGTAATGTATGATAATATCTTTTTATGTCAGATAGGATAATGAATTGTGTATAAGTTATGGTTACTCGACCTTGGGGATAATGTATAATGTTTTATGTATAAAGAATTTATGTTTATATCTTCCACAATAGTTAGAAATAGTGCACCAAATCCGTGGTGATTTAGGACCCAAATTTGGGGGCGCTACAAGTTAGCTTTTATATTCCTAACCAACTTGTTATATGAATTCAAGCATCCAAACCACTAAAGTCAATCACTGTTATATCAAGCCATAAGTAAAGAGCCCCGAGCCTTTATCTGGTGACTTCCTTGTATGGAATGCACCGAAGTTAGACTTTCCGTAGGAGACGTCGTGAATAACGGTGGCAAGTTGATAGGTATCAATGTGACGTGCTATCCAAGTCTTGGATGAGGGTCACAGTTTTGAATGACATTTCTATTGTTAATAAATTTCCTGACGTATTCTTGAAGACTTCCTAGCCTACCCCAGAGCATGAAATCGAATTTTGTATTGACCCCAGTACAAAACCCATTCTCGACGTCGGGATTTTGGATGTCCCTTTCCGTTACTCATTCTTTGGTGTTCTCATTTTAGGTGAGATTTGTTTGAAAAAATAAATGAAAAAGGTCCGACATGTATGATGTCAACGATGGGACTGTTAAGATTCGCCAGTTGGTTTATTAAATGGTTGTACCAACACAACCGAGAAAAGGTTTGCACGTTGACCCAGTGGTGTGACACTGATATACGGGTCGGTGAAACCGAGATTCGTTTAGGGTCCGGGGACTTGATTATGCGGGGGGAAGGTGTTAGGCATCCCCCGACATTCGTGTTACCACAGTGACCGCCTCTTTTCAAGAAACTATTATCTGAGTGTGTGTGTGTGTGTATGGGTCAATGTGCTATTATATGGAAGTTGTGCGAGGCCTCGTTCGAACCTATATACACAGGGTTTGAATTTATGTAAAAATTCAATTTTTAGCAAGATATGGCAGTGATGTTTTATAAAAGAGGTTTTTTCAAACCTTGATGCTCAATAGGAGTTGAGACCTTTTACACTCCCATTTTTATTAAGTGATTGGCTTGATTGATTTTATTTGACGGATGCAAGGCATCCATGCGAAAATAATATATAAAAATAATGCCGACTTCCTCGTGGGTATGGAAACTATCTAAGGAAGTTCAGACACCACAGAATAATTTACAAGCTGCTTACAGCTGAAAAATGTCCGTCACAGGAACCGAATATAGATCCAATGGGATGAATCTGTGATCACATAATTCTTGGGCTCACAGAATACTGCATTTTGTATGAAAGCAATAAGCAGGTATATATATATAAAAGCCGTAAATATATATATACAAACATGATCACCAACCACGAAGCACCTCCATGGGGGATCAGAAATATTAATAAAAGTCATATACGGTCCAATCGCAACAAAGTAAACTCGAGGCGGAATGAAATGTAAAGAAAGTCAGTAAGCGATCAACCACCATGAAGTAAACTCAGGTGGGACAATATATATATATATATATATATATATATATATATATATATATATATATATATATATAAAAAGCAATAAATGCAATCAATGTAAAATCTGGGCTCATCGAACAAAAGTCCCACCACAGTTCATATATATAAATATAAATAAATATATATATATATATATATATATATATATATATATATATATATATATATATATATAAGCGAGTAAACGCACCAGACCGAAGTCTAGGCTTATCGAACAAAGTCCGACCACAGTTCATATATATAAATATATATATGTATATAAAAGCGAGTAAACGCACCAGACCGAAGTCTAGGCTCATCGAACAAAGTCCGACACACAGTTAATATATATAAATGTAAATATATATATATATATATATATATATATATATATATTAAAGAAATAATCGCTCCGCATCAAGTTCAGGCTCAATCGAGGCATAACTCGATAATGTTAGTCAATATATATATATATATATATATATAATATATACAAACTAGAATGAAACCACTTGATCAAGTCCGGCAAAAGCAAGCAACACGACTCTCAACGTGTAGAAGGGTGTGTGCAAAGATGAAGAGAAAGACTCTAAAGTGTGTGAGAAGGCTTACAACTGACTGCTAAAAAAGGCTTCTATATCTTTAGAGTGGGTAAACACTTGACTTTTGTGTGTACAAAAAGAGGCTATATATGAGCTCACAGTGTGTTTGAAAGTGGGAAATACAATTGTAGTATGGGCGAAAAGTGAGCAATTGTGCGGGTTTCCGCCTTTTTCTCTTACAAAATGGCCACCCCAAGCCCTCTATTTATAGAGGGGGCAACCGAAGGTCTACCTACGGCACCTAGTAGCAGGTGTACCTGCGGCTACCCGGGGTGCCCCGGGCAGTGTGGGTCCCGCCGTGTCAAAGAACGTACGCGCTGTTCACTCGGTCGCTCATAACTTTCAATCCAGGAGTCCAATGGAAGAGTGCCATACCATTTCGGAAAGCTCTTTTCGAGAGCTACACAATGACATATGATTTGATCTTTTTTGATTCCAGAAAGATGGGTTCATGACCAAAATGGCATTCACAGGTTTTCGTCAGGCAATCCGGTGAGCCGTTTTGTGTAGTTTGCACTCCGGAGTTAAGATATCGCTCTTGTGGAACTTTCCTGGAAGTATTTTGAGTTGAAATGAGTGTATTTGATTTGAAGTGAAGTTGAGTTGGCAAAATGACCATTTTGCCCCTCCCGGGGTTATCTCCGGTTTTGCCTGATTATGTGATCTTTTCTCAGGGTTATCTCTGAGGTTGGCTTGCTGTTGACTTTGACTATCCTCAGGGTCATCTCTGAGGTTGGCTTGACCTCCTCGGGCTATCTCTAGGCTTTGATCTTGATCCCCTGGGGCTATCTCCGGGGTTGAAACTGACTTTTCCTAGGTTATCTCCGAGGTTTGGAACCTGGTTTCCCGGGGTTATCTTCGGGGTTGAGAACTGGATCTCTTGTGGCTATCTTCGGGGTTGGAATTGATGTTGTGGTCCTCCAGGGTTATCTCTGGAGTGTGAAGAAGTTATTTTTGTCCTTCTGCATAGTTAGTAACAGGAAAGCGAAATTTCGAGTGTCTACAGATGCCCCTCTTTATCATGTTCATGCAATGCAATGGAATGGACATGATAAAGATTAGTAGACACTTGAAACATGACAAGGTATTTTCAATGATGTAAATCGCAATGTAGTGAATGTTTATGATGAATATGAAAATGTTTTTGCAAATTGCAGTTCGTAAATCGCACATCGCATTTCGCACATCGCACATCGCTTTTTCGTATTTAGCCAAATCGCACTTCGCAACTCGCACATCGCATTTTGTATATCGCATATCGCATCGTAAATCGCATATCGAATATCGCATATCGCAAATTGTAAATCGCAATATAATGAATATTATGATGAATGTTAAAATGTATTCGCAAATTGCTTTACCTTTTACCGATCATTGCTGCTGCAAATGCTGGTGTTGACTCCAATGGTTTGGCATTTAATCGCTGATGCTTGTTTGATGAAGATAAGTTAAGATGTTTTCCACATCTCTGATGGGGATGACGTTCTGAAATCACCAGACCCTCCCGATGTATTCGTTGGTAGTTGCAACGGTGACTATCCTGCTGATCGCCAAACTTTTCCGGTTCCCACTCGAACTGTGGTATACGAAGCTTTCATCGCTGAATTGTGTTGATGTCGCGCTGTATTGATGGAAATAGTTTAGAATACCAGATCTTTCGATACCTTCGCTGAAGTAATATTCCATGGATTACTTCACTAGACTTCGCCTGATGTTACGTTAGATTAATGATAACCACCAGATGTCTCATCATTTTTGAGGTGATTTGGAGTTTCCTTTCGCTGTTGGGTGCTTGTGCCCCATTTCCTTGAGCGCTTGATTTCGCAACCCGGCTAAACTGATGACTTGAATGTCGCTGAAATCCCTGGAGGGTATAATTCATTCTTTCGCTGCCCAGATTTGAACGTCGGTGTAGAGGCCTCAGCTTGTGAGGACTTAACTCATGTTGATGGTGTAGATTTCCTTCGCTAGACATTTCGTCATTGGCCTTCTGCTCCTGAGTTAAGAACTTTCTTGAGAATTTTCCCTTCTTTCGTAGGGGCAAGTTAATGTCGCCATGATTTCGTTCAATCTTGGAATCGGAAAAATGCCCCAGTCCTTTCGCATGTTGTTACTGGGGATTCATATGAGAAACTCTCTTTGTTTATAAAGTCGTGAGTGAATAATATCTGAATCGCCATTAAGATGATGATGGACCATGCTGATGGCGCTAACTGGTGCATTTTCAATTTTAGGATGATTAATAAATGCCCTAGTGTTGAGTTATCACTGCTTCTGAGATTGCCCCCAATCTTGTTGTAAGGGATCCAATATCCGGTTTTCGCCAATTTTGAAATTACCCCAGCCTCACTTGTTATCTGGGATAGTTGCTTTGATAGATGAGCTGATAAGACGCCGAGATCGCAAGAGGCTTTTACATCTGTACCATCTGGTGAACAGGTAGTGGATGTGGGCTTTGATGTTGACATCTCTTTTTGGTAAAGATGTCGCTTTGTTAGAGAGATGATGCTCTAACTCATAGGGATATCGTTGTTGCTCAGCGGGATGACGTTATATCCACCTGAGATATCACATGTAGTTGGCAGTGGATCTGTTGGCTCGTGTAGAAACCCTTGGGTAGGAGATCATAGTGTTACCTCCTTCTTCTGAGAGGGAATCCATGTTGGACTTGATAGCCCGCATATACACTAATTTGTAGATGGGCTTGTATTATCCTCCACATACTAGCTTAGCCATTTTGTCATGTACAATACACATTGTATATATCAAACAACATTATATATGGCAGGGAAATATATGTTGATTCACTTCCCTTTTAGTTGTGCCTTGCTACTTGCTTGATATTCGCTTATTTCTCCAGGACTTTGTGATCTGGATGTATTCTGAACTCCTCCTTGATGGATCGATAGTGAGATGTCTCAGGATTTTTAGAATGGATCGTTGATATGTGTGTATTCCCTACCATCTTTGGTGTCTTGGGACTTGTTTCTGTATGTGGTTATGGGTAGGAGTATGTTTGTTTTTGTTTTTCTATGGTGAGACTGGACCATATAACATGGCTGCCTACGTACTCCCGTCTATTGGGGAGATCAGGTCGACGTAGTTCGCCCTGGTGTAAGAGGTTCAACGCTTTATGTGGCGAAAAGGGTGTCAGAATGTTTTTGTTGTTTTTGTAAGGTGAAGGGAGTAGAAATGTTTTTGTTGTTTTTGTTTTATTGCGACCGGGCCATAAAGATGGTTGCCTACGTACTCCTATTGAAGAGGAGATCAGGTCGGCGTAGTGCACCTCTTAGGGCGAGATGAAAAGCGTGATCCCATGAGCAGGTCAGACTGCGGGGAAGAGAAAGTTTAATCCTAGGTTGAGGATAAACGGCAGGTATGAGAAGTTTGATCCCAGGTATGGGTAGCCAAACTGCAAGTGTGAGAGGTTCAATCCGCGGTGGGATGACCTAAGTCGTAGGAACGCAAAGGAGAAAGCCAGGTTGCTGGCTTGAAAAGTATGTTTCCCTGAGGGGTAAAGTGTAAGAAAGTTGTATGTGGTAAAGGGTTAAAGAACTGGAATGACTGGTGATCTGATGATCCAAAACCAGGATGTTCGCTTGATGGTAACCTTAGACATAGTACCATTTCACGGTGTCCGACATGATAAGCTGTAGAAATTCATCGCCGTCCATTTCCTATAATCTGAAAACACCTCCTGTCAATACTTCCTTGACAACAAACGGGCCTTCCCAGTTCGGGGAGAATTTTCCTTTAGACTGAACTTGGTTGTCAACGATCTTTTTCAAAACCAAGTCGTGTTGTTTGAACTGTCGTAGTCAGACTTTTTTTGTTGTAGGATCTTCTTTCCATGTAGAAGGCCGCTCATTTGTGGGCCACATACTTTCCCATGGATTTCATCCATAGCCTCTGAGCTTGGTCCTCGTCCAGACATCTGAGGAGACCTCGTTCTGCATCTCTTTTCGTATAGTGCATCTCCGTTCAGATAGAATTTTATAGCAAGTTGATGGATCCGCCTTTTCTCAATCGGGCTCGCCTCAGCGGGTGTAGATCCATCTCGTAAGTACTTCTTGATGTGTTGATACCAAGGATGTTGGGTGGGAGGTAGGTCATCCAATACTTTTCAATGGAATTCCCATAGGCTGGAGCTTTTTGTTGCGCAAATGTGAGGGTTGGCATGTCTTCTTTGTCATGTATGTTGATCAAGGAGCCCAAGGTTGCTAGCACATCCGCAAAATCATTCCTATTCTGATGAATGTGGAGGAAGGATTTTTCTTCAAACTCCGAAGCCATCTGTAGAACTCCGCCGGATGTGGTAAGGCAAAGAATCAGAGAACCTTTTGAAGAGATTTTTCTTTTTCTTTTTCTCTTTTTATTTTCTTTTTTCTTTTTATTCACTTTTTTTTATCTATTAGATCATGGAAAAGAGCCATACGGCTCAATGATAGGTAGCTCCAGCATTGATGAGGCCGAATGACAATCGTCAATAGCAAAAGGCTCCCCAAGGCGTGATGAATGAAGTTTTCTCATGATCATCTTCAGCGACCATGATTTGATGGTACCCCGTGGAGCAATCAGCAAAGGAGTACATGTCGTATCGAGCTGTATTGTCAATGAGTATGTGGATAAATGGCACGCGAAAGCTATCTTTGAGGCAAGCTTTATTCAAGTCCCGGTAATCCACGCAAACTCGCACATTCCCTCCAGGTTTAGGTACGGGCAAGATGTTGGATATCCACTCAGGATATGTAGACACCGTGATGATGCCAGCTTGAAATTGTTTCACAATTTCTTCTTTCACCTTTAAACTCCACTCAGGTTTCAATCGCCTGAGTTTCTGCTTAACGGGCTTAAATCCCTCTTTAATGGGAAGGCGATGAAGGACAATGTCAGTGGACAAACCCACCATGTCTTCATGAGACCACGCAAACACGTCCTGGAATTGGGTTATTAGCGTAACCATGTCATTCCGTTGGTTTGGGGTAAGGTCTGAACCAATCTGGATTAACTTAGGGCTTTCTAATGTTCCAAGATTAAAAGACATGGTTTGATCAAGGTTGGGTTTGGGTTTGTCTTTGACCCATTCTTGAATTTCTGGAGGCACCTCAATGTCATCCTATATATCCATCAAGGCTGAATTCATCTCTACATCAAAGGTACAATTCTTGTGTAGGAGAGGCATCGTATCCGCAAGAACAGGCACATCTAAATTCAGAGTCCTGAAACAAAATATGCCTTCACTTAGTATATATGAAATGCGTTGATCATACATAGTGTTAGCATATATATCGCAAAATAAACCGCTAATCTTGTATGAAAAAAGTAAGCGCTTATTATATCTATAGGGCAGAAAGAGTTCTGCCTGTTTTACCCTCGTCGACCAAAGCAAGGAATGCTGTCCCAATTGGCAAGGGTAAAGTCCGAGTGGACCGCAGTGATGGAGGGATTGTCATCATCCCCCCTGTCCCGAATGATGGCCATTACGTCTGGGCAATCATCGTCTGGGGTGTATCTGTTGGTATGTTCATCATGAACGATGATGCGTATACCGGACATCATCCGTATGACGTCTTGCTTGATTCATCGTTCCTCTTCTTCCACTGCGGGATTTGGAACAAAGATTTTTTTCTCCATCACCGGTACCGGCTTCGGAAATAACATAGCCATTACATTGGCTGGCACCTTTACGGGAGGTTGTGTGGACTCAGAATTTGAAGGCGAAGATAAACGCCAATGGTTGAGGCTGAAGGAATCTGCTGATGCTTATGAGGATTCATGTGACTAGAGCTGGCAGAATAGCCTAGCTCAGCTATTCCAGCTTGCTTGGTTAAGCGAATAGGGTACTTGATACCCTGACAATCTTTACCCAACCCTTGTCCTGGCTTATGACCCAATGACATCATTTCTTGAGTGGCCGACATTACTTCGGCAGAAATTTTAGGTTCGGGCAATGGTGCTCCAATAGCATGGTATTGGGTATTGCTTATTTCCAAAGCATGAAAACTGACTGGTTCAACGTCTGCATTGGCATTGATGAACAGCATGTCCCCGTGCTGAGGAATCTCTGGTTCAGCGTTGACTGTGACCATGCTATTATTGATGATGTATTTCAATTGTTGGTGAAGAGCGGAGGGGACTGCCCCAGCCATATGAATCCATGGTCGTCCCAATAGCAGGTTGTATCCTGAATCTATCTTTAGCACATGGAAGGATACGCAGAATGTATGAGGGCCAATTTCGATTGCCAGCTCAATTACTCCGACCGAGTTACGGCGGGCTCCATCAAAATCTTTGATGATAGTATGGCTACTCCGAATTCTGTTGAGATTGATATTCATCTTCACCAAGGTAGCGTATGGGCAGATATTCAGAGAGGAACCTCCATCTATTAAGACTCCAGCCACCATATATCCGGAGGAAAAGACCGCAATGTGCAACGGTTTGCAATGACCAGTCCCTTCGGGCGATATGTTATCATTAGTGAAAGATATCACATTGTTGTTGAAAATGTGATCAACCATGTGTTGAAACTTTTTCGTATCCACTGATGTCGGGAGATAGGCTTCTTCCAAAACCTTTAACAAGACCTTCCAGTGATTCTCGGAAGTTAGGACCAAGTCCAAGATCGATATTTGTTGTGGAGCTTCTTTCAAGCTTAAAACCACCGTAGCTTCATTATGACCCACAGCGTGGAGGAATTTTTCAATCTTCTCCATGGGTATTTTCCCCTTCGATTTTGTGGTGGGCTTCATCACCCGATGGGGGAGATACAGTGGATTTTCATTCGACACTGCAACAGTTGTATGTGAGGTGGATCCTTCACCTTCTCCATAATTCCATAGAACCTTGCGCAAGCTAACAATAGGATATTTTGCTCTGCATGGCAAATTGATTGGCTCGGGAGCGGCCACTTTCAAAGGATTGTTGCCTCCCTTGAGTTGAATTGTCGATGTTGTGAGTAAGGTATTAATCCTCTCAGCTTCAGTGGATATGACTGCTACCACACTTTTCCACTTAGTAGGGCCTGCATTCTCACTTGCACGCAACACATTGTCGTTATCTGCCAAGCGCAGTACACTACTGTCGATTAGATTTTGAATAAGTTGGCGGAGTGCCCAGCATTCTTCTGTGCTGTGGCCACGAGACTGGGAGTGATATTGACATACTCCATCAGAGTTATACCGTCCCGAACGGGGGTTGATTAGAGGTAGTAGGGAACTGATCCTTCCTTCATTGATTAACATATGAAGAATTTCCTCCATGGGTTGGCCCAAATAGGTGAATTCCCTTTTGTTGGCAAAATCCCGACGGGCTTTGGCATTTGTCCTCTTCGTCACTTTATCTTCCAGCATTTCATTTTCTGAAAGTGACGAGGGAATATTCATGACAATAGGTAGGAAACTGGCATGCTCCTGGCTGATTAACTGCCGAGTCATTTGATGCTGATAAGTCACCAGTTCTGCCAATTGCTTAATTTGTTTGCCGAGAGCTTTGATCTTTCGTTCCTTATGAATTGGAACTTGGCATAATCCCATTTGTCATCACCGTCTTTGAGGGTCTGGGAAGATTCACAGCTGAAGTTAGAACTCTGTCCATTGCTCCAATTGATCATGTTGACCTCTTCTTTTTTGTGTTGAGGAAGAGGGTTGTCTCGAACATGAGGCTGATTGGGTTTGGTGACTATGATCTCCCCATTGTCAATCATGTCTTGGATCTTGTGTTTCAAGGCCCAACAATCCTGAGTATCATGTCCAGGTGCCCCGGTATGATAAGCACATTTCCTAGCAGCATTGAAACCCCGTCCATTAGGGCTGGCTGGTGGAAGAAGATGCGTAATTTTCTTCTGTGTTGTCAAAAGATTGAGAATGTTCTCGAGGGTATCCCCTAAGGGTGTAAACACTCGAGGGCGTCGGACTTCTCCACCTTTTGGTATTGGAGGGTTTGTAGACTGTGCTGGAAAGGGGGTGTAGTTTCTCCTTTGAACGGGCATGTTTTGATTGCCCTTTTGCCCCTGTAGTATCAGGGAAACTTCTTCTTCTTTCTTTTTATGGACCCTCCGGGGGTTGTTCCCATAATTTCCAGACTGGATGTGATCAGCAATAGCTTTGAGTGCAGCTAGGTCCTGAATCTTTCCTGACTTCAATCCAATCTCAGCCATCTCCCCATGCTTGACCATTTCAGAAAATGGTTTGCCGATGCCGACTAAAACTCTCTCATAGAAGGGAGCTTCTTGTATATCTATGAAAGTCATGACCATTTCTGATTTCATCATGGCAGGACTAACTTGGGCAGCCAGGCGTCTCCACCTTTGAGCATACTCTCTGAAAGACTCGTTAGACTGTTTCATGATCTTGGTAATTTGATACCGATCAGGAGCCATCTGAGTTTGAAAACTGTATTGAGTGAGGAAGGCATGTGCTAGCTCTTCCCAGCTGTGGATTTTGGAGTTGTCTAATCTTGTGTACCATGAACGGGCTTCTCCAGTTAGACTCTTTTGGAACAATTGCATTCTGAGTTTTTCATCCTCTGCATAGGATCCAAGTTCTCCAATAAATACTTTTAAATGTGTATAAGGATCTCCTAACCCGTCATATTTTTCAAAGTCAGGAGTTTTAAATTTTTCTGGGTAATGAACACCAGGAAAAATACACAGATCAGCATATGAAACACTCCCGTGGGTTCCAATTCCTTTGATAACGCTAAGGGTCTCTTCCATTTGGAGGACTTTCTTTTTGATGTCACCAGTGTCTGGATCTCCAGTGGGATGGGTAGCATCATGAATTTTGTTAGTTGTATCCAACTGTAGTTCAGGTATGGTAATGACCGGGATTCCTCCTTGTGTGGAGGATTCAGTATGTATTTTTTATTTTTTGACCTTGTGTAAACTGGTGTAATTCTTTTAGTAGAACAACCAAATCAGAATCGCTTGCTTAATCCAGTTAATTCTTTCGCGAGAAATCGGATTAAGTTCGATCTGTCGGATAATGACATGATTATTCGTGGGCTGTTTCCTTTTTGGAGTTTGACTGGGTGATAGGTCCGATTGATTCCCTGTGAAAGACTAGCATAGTTTAGTCTTTAGGGGAGGTGTATAATAACATGTTATGTGATATGTTTATTTTAGGAATTTTATCCTGCAAAACGGGTGTCAGCTGTTTGTAACATGTATGTGGACACATTGCTTCATATTTCTCATTACATGGAGATATATATGGAATGAAATTACAAGTAATTGTGTTTACAAGTAATTGAAATGAGAGCATGAAGAGACTTTCCTCCGTTTTGGGTTTATCAGAGGCTTACCTATCTTAGGTTACTCTCGCGGTTTTTTGGTATGAAGGTTCCCAAATCATCGCAATCTACTTGATGGGAAGTTAATCCGGTCTTTTAACTGGAGCGAATTTGGGTGGTGCCTTTCTTGAGCCTCGGAGAATTAGTCTTCTCACGAGTCTAGTAATCAAACACTGACGGGATAGCCTCCTGGTGGAGGGACCACATAACATACATTCACATACATCGCGTCTCACCTTATGAAAATGATGACATGTGCGAAGCACTAATATCACAAGCAGATATGGTGCGAAGCACTAATATCATAAGCAGTTATGGTGTGAAGCACTAAGTGCAATCAAGGTATGCATTCATACACATTTATCCAATGTAAATGCAACATCCACACACAAGCAGATAACAGTCTTGAAAAGATTGTAGTAGCGGCTTAAGTCCTCTTACTGGGAGTCCCCAGCAGAGTCGCCACATGTCGACATCGGGATTTTTGGATGTCCCTTTCCGTTACTTGTTCTTTGGTGTTCTCATTTTAGGTGAGATTTGTTTGAAAAAACAAGTGAAAAAGGTCCAACACGTATGCTGTCGACGATGGGACTGTTAAGAGTCGCCAGTATGTTTTTTAAATGGTTGTACCAACACAACCGAGAAAAGGTTTGCACATTGACCTAGTGGTGTGACAATGATATACGGGTCGGTGAAACCGAGATTCGTTTATGGTCCGGGGACTTGATTATGCGGGGGGAAGGTGTTAGGAACCCCCGACATCCGTGTTACCACGGTGACCGCCTCTTTTCAAGAAACTATTATCTGAGTGTGTGTGTGTGTGTGGGTCACTGTGTTATTATATGGAAGTTGTATGAGGCCTCGTTCGAACCTATATACACAGGGTTTGAATTTATGTAAAAATTTAGTTTTTAGCAAGATATGGCAGTGATGTTTTATAAAAGAGGTTTTTTCAAACCCTGATGCTCAATAGGAATTGAGACCTTTTATACTCCCATTTTTATTAAGTGATCGGCTTGATTGATTTTATTTGACGGATGCGAGGCATCCATATGAAAATAATGCCGACTTCCTCGTGGGTATGGAAACCATCTGAGGAAGTTCAGACACCGCAGAATAATTTACAAGCTGCTTACAGCTGAAAAATGTCCATCATGGGAACCGAATCTAGATCCAATGGGATGAATCTGTGATCACATGATTCTTGGGCTCACAGAATACTGCATTTTGTATGAAAGCGATGGCGGTATATATATATAAAAAGTCAGTAATATATATATACAAACATGATCACCAACCACGAAGCACCTCCATGGGGATCGAAATGTAAATAAAGTCATTATCTACCAACCGGCACGAAGTAAACTCCAGGCAGGATGAAATGTAAAGAAAGCTGTAAAAGCGATCAACCACCACGAAGCAAACTCGAGGTGGGACAATATATATATATATATATATATATATATATATATATAAAAGCAATAAACGCATTTGGATGTAAAATCCAGTGCTCATCGAACAAAGTCCGACCACAGTTCATATATATATATATATATATATATATATATATATATATAAACGAGTAATCGCACTGCATCAAAATCTAGGCTCATCGAACAAAGTCGACCACACGTTATATATATATATATATATATATATATGTATAAAAGTGAGTAAACACACTGGACCAAAGTTCTAGGCTCATCGAACAAAGTCCAGACACACAGTTAATATATATAAATGTAAATATATATATATATATATATATATATATATATATATATATATATTAAAGCAATAAACGCCTCGCATCAAGTCTAGGCTCAATTGAGGCATAACTCGATAATGTTAGTAAATATATATATATATATATATATATATATATATATATAATATATATATATCTGATGGAATGAAACCACGGATCGAAGTCTGGGCAAAAGCAAGCAACACGACTCTCAACGTGTAGAAGGGTGTATGCAAAGATGAAGAGAAAGACTCTAAAGTGTGTGAGAAGGCTTACAACTAACTGCTAAAAAAGGCTTCTATATCTTTAGAGTGGGTAAACACTGGCTTTTGTGTGTACAAAAGAGGCTATATATGAGCTCACATGTGTTTGAAAGTGGGAAATACACTGTATGGGCGAGTGCAGAGCGAATTGTGCAGGGTTTCCCCGTCTTTTTCTCTTACAAAATGGCCACCCCAAGCCCTCTATTTATAGAGGGGGCAACCGAAGGTCTACCTATGACACCTAGTAGTAGGTGTACACTGCGCTACAGGGGTGCCCCGGCGATGTAGGTGGTGCGTCTGGGTCGAAAAATCTGTCTGTACTGTTCGCTTTGGTCGCTCATAACTTTCAATCCGGGAGTCCAATGGAAGAGTGCCATACCATTCCGAAAAGCTCTTTCCGAGAGATACACAATGACATATGATTTGACCTTTTTTGATTCCAGGAAGATGGGTCCATGACCAAAATGGCATTCCCGGGTTTTCGTCAAGCAATCCGGTGAGCCATTTTGTGTAGTTTGCGCTCCGGAGTTAAGATATTTCTCTTGTGGGACTTCCCTAGAAGTATTTTGAGTTGAAATGAGTGTATTTGATTTGAAGTGAAGTTGAATTGGCAAAATGACCATTTTGCCCCTCCCGGGGTTATCTCCGGTTTTTGCACAGTTGTAGCAGTCTTTTCTCAGGGTTATCACTGAGGTTAGGTTGTTGTTGACTTTGACTATCCTCAGGGTCATCTCTGAGGTTGGCTTGACCACACAGGGCTATCTCCGTGCTTTGATCTTGATCCTGGGCTATCTCCGGGGTTGGCCCGACTTTCCTAGGTTATCTCCGGGTTTGGAACCCGATTTCCGGGGTTATCTTGAGGTTGAGAACCGGATCTCTTGTGGCTATCTTGAGGTTGGAATTGATGTTGTGGTCCTCCAGGGTTATCTCTGGAGTGTGAAGAAGTCGTTTTTGTCCTCCTGTATAGTTAGTAACAGGAAAGCGAAATTTCGAGTGTCTACACCCATTTCTTAAACCCTCAAATATTTCGTTACCTAACACGATCGTATAATGTGCCAAAGACGTTGGCTTGTGCTGTTGAAGATTACGATCATACCATTCAATATCATCGTGGAAGAGCGAACGTGGTAGCTGATGCGTTGAGTAGAAGATCGTATGCGTTTACGAGTGCGATGCTGTTAACACAAAAACCCATTTCGTATAACTTACAAATGATGAAGATAGAGTTAAAGACTCTAAGGACCCACGTGGTGATATCAAATATATGAGTAGAATTGACTTTAATCGATAAATTTAAATCTGTGCAAGCTACATACTCAGAGCTGATGAATGTGAAGAAGAAGGTTCAAGAGGGCGTTATTCTAGAAGCAAGAATCGATGAAGAGATGAAATCTCAACCCTCGATTTAATTGGCCTATTTGAAATCCTCGATCGAGTAGGAACTGTGGCGTATAGACTCGTTCCACGTATCGATGTTACGTAATTATGTGGACGACCTGAACCACATTATTGAATTAGAACTAGATGAGATAGCAGAAGATTTAACGTATGATGAGATACGTGTTAAAATCTTGGATAAGAAGGATCATATTCGACACTCAAAGGTTATACCTCAAGAGTTAGAATCTGTCGAGGTATCCTCACCTTTTTGGCATACCAGGTATGTACGTCAATTTCGAGGGCGAAATTTTATAAAGAGGGGAGATTGTGAGACCCCAGATTTTATAAATAAAGATTTAATTTTCTCAAAATATTTTTTTTTCAAAATTATGGTGTGGATTTGAGATAATGTTATAGTTGTGGGTAATATTTATAAATTTTGAAAAGTATGCAAGTTGTGGTATAATATTTGATTGGTCAGGGAATATTCTTTTTGTCAGGGAATATCCGTACGATGGTACAATCATTGGTGGACCCCACAACAGAATTATTGTAGGATTGAGAAAATGACAAAAATATTTTTATGAAAATAACGGCGGAAGTATTATCATTAAAACGGTTGAACTACTCGGTAGTAAAAGTACAGTAATACGCATGGTTGCATAGTAGCACACGGTATTGATTATTGATGATTACGTGAGAAGTCACTCAGTTTTGTTCAATTATTGCTACAGTAATTGTTGCATAGTATCTCACGTTATTTAATTCAATTATTGTCGATATTTTATATATTATTAAATTAATAATTGAGACGACGAAGTTATTAATATTATTATTTTCAATATTAACGATGTCTAGAAGTTCTGTCAAGGAGAGGGTTGGTCACCTAATTGCGTGCCAATAGGGAGAAATCCTTATTTGAAAGCCCCCTCTTTCCTGGGAACGACCTGGTCGATTAATATTGTGAATTATAATAATGGTGATAAATTTTGTTTTATTATTATTATAAATGTAATAAAAAAAACTTTTTATATAAAACATAATACTTTTTATAAAGTTTTGTTTTATTTAATTATAAATAGAATATATTATATTTTATTATGCATAGTGTTTGCATAGTAAATGCGTAGTATTATTCGTAGTAAAATCTTTTTATATAAAATGGAATACTTTTATAAAGTTATTTGTTTTATTATATTTTAAATAGAATATATTATATTTTATTATGCATAGTGTTTGCATAGTAATTGCATAGTATTTGCATAGTAAAATCTTTTTATATAAAATGCAGAATACTTTTATAAAGTTATTTATTTTATTAGATTTTAATTAAAATATATTATATTTTATTATGCATAGTGTTTGCATAGTGCACGCATAGTGTTTGCATAGTAAATGTTTTTATATAAAACACAATACTTTTTATAAAGTTTTGTTTTATTTGATTATAAATAAAATATATTATATTTTATTGCATAGTACATCATAGTATCCTTTCCATTCTCCTATAAATATGATGCTTAGTTGGAATTGAAAATCACAATGAGAAATTCAGAGAGAATTATTCTTCTATAATCTTGGCGTATTTCTTTAGAGTTTAAGAAAGCTTTGAGCGTAGAAAATAGTGCAAGTTTTCTTCAAGTATATCCCATACTACCCGTCGTAATCTTGTTCTTTTTTAAGGTAAGGGGTATTATTCTTCGTATTAATGAAGAGAGTTATTTTCTTTCAATACTCGTAAGGGTTGTTATTCCATTCTTTATTATTACATTGGAATAACATATACATCTGCGATCTATCGCATGCACGTGAATTATGTTGTTATTCCATTCTTTATTATTATGTTGGAACATCACATCTGCATGCGGATTCTGCATGACACGGTTCGATTCTTTATTATTTTGTTGGAATATCCTATCTGTGTGGAGTTACGTATGACTGGTTCCATTCTTTATTATTTTGTTGGAATAACTTTGCATGCATGCGGATTCACGCGCTTTGGTGAATTCTTCTATTATTCCATTCTTTATTATTACATTAGAATAATGCATCTCACGTGGATTATCGCATGGCGGCAAAAATCCATTTGCGGTTTCATATATTCTATTATACTCAGTTGGTTAAAGTTTTGGCTTCTATTCTCCATGAAATTAGTGGAATATCCTTGATATTTGCGCTTCATCCAGTATCTTTTCATGGAAATATTCTTCTGAGCATTCTTGAATTTTACTCCACAAAACAGTATCATGTTGACAATTTGGACGTTATTGATTTCTAGATAAATTAAATTATAAATCTTTAAAAATTTATCCTTGAACTTGTTTTATTGAATTCTTATATCGTTGTCATCATCATCATGTTTATAATATGTTGAAAGTCATTTGTGCCTGTAGTACATAGATGGACATGGTATATTATGACCAGGGATTATTCGGTATAATCATGACCGTAATGTTACAAATGATGTAGTAAAAATCCTCATTGACCGTAGTGAATTGATGGACAGTTGTTGGCATGATCATGACCATTGATGAATACACGAATATCCTTGGCCCGTAGTGCATGGATAATTTGTGGTCGTGATACTAATGAATATCCTTAGGCGTAGTGCGAATGATGTGGATTATTTATTAAAATTTGAGTCTCGATGATAAAAGCCGATGAAAAACCTTTTAAATCATAGAAGATAGTAGATTTTATTCTCTACTTTACTCTTCTAATGGATTGCTTGTTCATTTGTAGTTAAACTTGATGTTTGTTATATTTTATCGGTTTAACACTTGTTGAAGGCTAACGATAAATTATTACGCATTATCTTAGTCATAATATTTCTTCTTGGGGCTAGTTGAGCTCACCCTTTCTTTCACTTTGTTCTCTTCGAGAAATTAAAAGCGTGGCCGGGACTAGTCGGGAACGAGAGTGACGGTCCGAGATGATAGCATTAGTAGTCCTCACTATTACATTAAATAGTGTGACAATAAATGTAATGAGGACTCCATTAAGTGTGGATATTGTCTAGATGACAATATTCTTATTAAAACTCTCAGTTATGTCTTGTCGTATTCTACACGACAGTTGTATTATTAAGTTGTATTTGAATTTTGTACCATGTATTTGGTGACTCAAGATGGGTGATGTATATCTATTTTGGGGGCGTCACACCAGAGATAACCCCAGGAGATCTAGTGTCCAACCCCGGAGATAACCCCGGGGGTTCAAGTTCAAAGCCGAAAGACAATCCGAGAGGTCAAACCAACCCTCAGAGATAACCCTGAGGACTGTCAGAGTCAACAGCAGGCAAATCTCGGCGATAACCCTAGGAAAAGATTGCTACCACTGCATCAAAGATGGAGACAACCCCAGAAGGGGAAAATGGTGATTTTTCCACCTCAACATCGTCTTAACATATTTTAACTCAAACTGTGCCAAAAGATGTCCTACAAGAACCATAGCTAAAATCCCGAGTGATATATAACTGGAAAATACAGCTCAATAGATAGACTGCGAAGACTTGGAGATCTAGTCATGGACCCATCTTCTCGGCTTTAGATAATGTCTAACCCCATGTCATTGTGTAGCTCTCGACAACGGCTTTTCGAAAAGGTACATCACGCCTCCATCGAATGCCCGGATTAAAAGTTATGAAGGTTCGAGGAATGACCGTCGAGATAGCAGACCAGTAAAGCAAAATGGCACCGGCGACCACGAGTATACCCAGGCTCGTCAGCGAGTTGACACGTGGCCATCTGGTCTATAAATATGAGCCTCTATCAGCTCATTTGAAGAAAAAAAAAGAGAAAAAACTTTGTCCATTTCAGCCCTTAACCTCTTCTAGAATGCTCCAAACTTTGTGATTCTTCTTTCTAAATACTTCTAGGCTTGTGTTCTACAACATACTGAAATTTAACTGGTGGAAACCGAGTTTTTAGGCCCCAAAAGCTATCTGAAGTCTTCTTGGCATTGCTTTAGAGATTTTTAGATTTGTAAGCTTTCTCTTATATTATATATATATATATATATATATATATATATATATATATATATATATATATATATATATATAGCTTAAACTCGAAAAGTTGAGCTGGATCTAATATACGTGGCTTTTACATATATATTTATATTCCAAAGTCCTTCTGGGATGAAAAATCGGTGGCGAGTTGATAAATATATATATATATATATATATATATATATATATATATATATATATATGCTTTCGTAATGTAGATATTTAATATTCCAGTCTGTGGACTAGATTTATCTAAATCTTGCTATCTCTAACTTTGATCAGTTCAAAAGCGACTAAACTGGAACCGTTGAAGCTAGAATGGCTTTGGATTTATTTAAATCTAGTTTTCTTTCTACATTTTGTACATATTACTTTATCATGTGAGCTTAGGAGCCATGAGATTGAAGATTCAACCTATTAATCTAGATCTAGTTCCAACGATAGACACTTTCCAGTTGCAGCCAACTTATAAATTATCTATGATGTCAGGACATCATTGGATGACTTTCATGCCCATAAGAATCCTGACTTTGCTATATATCATATTTTCTCGAAGATGCTTCGCATCTCGAAAAAAAAATCAATCAAGCCGAATACAGAATAAAATGGAAGTATCAAATGTCTCAATTACTATTAAGCATAAGGGTTTGAAAACCTGTTTTTCAAAACATCACTGCTATATCTTGTCTAAATTGAACTTTCATATAAGTAAAACCTTTTGTATATAGGTGAAAACGAGGTATATCACTACTTCCAGATAATTGCACATAGGCCAAATAAACACACACACACACACTTGTATATAATTAGGGTAATTGAAAAGTTGAGGTAACCGTGCTTTCACAGAATTCGATGGGTGCCTAACACCTTCCCCCCCCCCCCCCCACCGCTTAATCAAGCCCCAAAACTTAATGAATCTCAATTTCCAAGGTCTGTTAAACAGTGTTCACCCATTGGACCTTTGTGTATACTTTTCAAAATCGGTTGAGTTGGTACAACCATTTCAAAACTACCAACTGACAACTCTGATTTTTAAATCATCGACATTTACATGTCGGACCTTTTCAAACTCGCTTCTTTAAACAAATCTCAACAGAAAGGGACACAATTTTCACGACGTCGACAATCATGTTTGGCTAGCACCCAAATAACCTCCTTCTAATATATTTTAATATTTCACTTACTATAAGATTCATATGCCACACCCTCGAACATACTCCAATATTTTAATTTGAATTAAATAAAACTAAATTCATTAATAAATAAAATTAAACCTTATCAACACAATAAGAATTTTATTTAACCAATTACTAGCCCTCTAATTTAATTATATAATTAAATTAGAAAATTTTCATTACACTATATTGTAATTATTTAACAATTCATTAATCCTTTAATTTAATTATTTACTTAAATTAGGACATCACCAACATATTAGCGTAATAAAATCTGCACTAATTAAAAATTTAATTAACATAAATTTAATTAACATTGTCAATCTTAAAAAAATTATTCCACAATAATTTCCATCAAATATTTATTTTATTTAATAAATAAACCAACTAAAATATTTATTTCATTCAATAAATATTTTTAATTATTTACAAAAAGCACATTCGTTACATAGATAGATTTTAAATGATGCATAGCTTGACCCAAGGAACGAATATTCATTCGATGCTTAAGGGGTTTAGTATGGCAAACTCCAAGAGATGTCTCATGTTGATGAGTCATGGAGTGTATCTCTCTTAATCGTCCCCATAAACTCTTGAAAAGATAGATTGCATAAGTTACTATCATGTATATAGTGAAATGTATGCGACTTGATGTTGATCAGTCATATTTTGGAGAAAATCATTGTAAGATAGTGAAAAACATCTTGCTAGTTGAAAGCAGAAGAGTGGATTAGGAGCTTGAGTCTCTGAACCACTTAAAACCCCTTGTGTCCTTTACTTTATGTACTTTACATTATGTACATTAACTGTTATAACTGCTATGTATGTTTTAATTGCTTACCACTGAACTAACTCTACGAACAATGTATGTCTGATTATGAATATATCAATGAAGGGGATCTTTTACTTATTCCGATGTGCTTGAAAAGAATCTTATGTTTGTCATATGCTAAATTATTAGTAATACAAAATAAACCAGAAAAGTATTTGAAATAAAAAGGATCTATTCAACCCCTCCCCTTCTAGATCTATTGTGCCTACTGGGAACTAACAATTGGTATCAGAGCAGGTTCTCATGCTATATTCAAAAGCTAATCGCTTTGAGTTTGATCCTTGGCACAAACATTGTTCTAAACTTAGTTTAGTAGTAAGTCACTTGTTATATGCAGATGTGCTCACATGTTGGAAATATTGTGTACTGGTAAATGTGTATATACACCTGAAGCTGCTCAGATTGGTTCATGTTCTTGATTTCCATATCAACAAGACCAATCCTTGCTCGCAGTCAATCTTGTAGTCTGAAGACCAGGCTAGAAAGCTCAAGAGACATCATCAGAAAAGAGTCAAACATTCACCAGCCTGAAAAGATGAAAAAGCCATACATGGTAAAAAATGATTACCCAAAGAAGAAAGAAGAACTTCTCAAACATGTATCTGGCCAACCAACAACTGCATGTAAACCTTGTGAACTCAAGGATGTCAAAGAACTAAAGATGCTGAGATTTTCTTAGCTTGCATCTTCAAGACCACGGCTGATTGATTGAAGGTCAACTGGAGCAACAAGCTGTCAAGAGCAAATGGAAAACTATGCACATCAATGCCTAACCTCAGTATATCTAAGATGAATAATTGTTGAGAAACTGACAGCAAAAAGGTACGGTTCCTCACTAAGATTAGTATGTACATCATGTTGCACCTCCTTATGAACTCTAACAGTATTCTTTCAAGGAATCATAATCTACCTAAAAAGGTGATGAGAGAAAGTACTCTAAGGGTGGAAACTCAAATGCTTACAAACTTTCTCTCTATCCAAATTTTAGGTTAAAGATGACATCTTGAAAGAAATCTGAAATAGGTCATAAGAACATCACAAGTTAAATTTATCTTATATAAAGTAATCTTTGTTGATGGGTTAGTATGTATGTACAAATCTATGATCTAAGTGTTTGATAACACACATAGTATGATCGGTTCTATAAGAGTATCTTGATGATTTGTATAAACTGATCACCTCCATGAATCAACCAGATACAAATAAATCGTAGAGTTGATTCTCACTCTGTGAACACTTAAACCTTCTGAACATAACCAAGCAACTGATGAAACCATCTAAGAAAAAGAGTGTTTTTTTAAAATGACAAATCTTACACACACTCACCATCATGAATCTCAAAATGTATTATCTAAATTAGTCTCATGCATGAATATGATTCTTGATGATCAATATGATGATTATCCAAATATATGAGGAACAAAGATTTAGAAAACTGACCTAGCAGGACCCATTTAATTATGGGTACCAAAAATAGAAATATATCTAACCTGCAGGTACCTGGTCTATCTGGCCACACTAAGGAATGTTGAAGCAGATGACTTCAGTCAAGAAGATTTAACCAGCAGAAGGCTTAAGACTGCTTAGAAATGTTTTTGATAAAAATCCTATATGTCAAAGCCTATTCTTGAAGACATGCCGAGCTAATCTAAATGAAGCTCACTTGGCTGTTGATCTGTATATGGAAGCAGACCATTCAACCAAAGATGAAAAAGGGTCTTAGATGATCAATAATTCAAAGCATGTCATAATAGAAGAATCCTCAAGGAAGCTCACCAGAGGATCATCGAGCATCAAACATGAGGAACTCATTACGGGAGCACAACTCCACAAGCACAAACTGTCAAGGAAGACTGCTTTCGTAGTACTATCAAATAATCGTAGAATGATCAGCCCTGAAGATATCCATATCTACGATGTAAACAGATGTGATTGTCAGTGGTGATTCCAGTCAGAAGGAGATATGCAAGGATGCCTCCTAATGCTCAGGAAGAAAAAGAAATCACACCTCACCAAGAAGACAGTATAAACATGGGAAGCTGAGATCTGTTAAGGATCAACATCACCGAGATATACTATGAAGAAATGTACCAGCTATAGAGTCCCAAAACTTTGTGGCTGATGAACCAAATGAAGATCCATAGTCAGTAGGAACGTCTCAAAATGCACTATTGATAACCTATCAGCCACCCAACTCAAAATCGTGGAGTGTCTACGATCAAACATCTGATCGTAGTGTAAGAGCAGGAGGACAGCACGGTTACAACAAATGCAACTGTCTAAAGTTGATAGAGGACCTCCCCACCAGAAAAGGTCAAATGAGATATCTGTGCAAATCACTTCTAAAGTATTTCATCTAGAAAGTGCCTTAGGGACAAACTTGACCCTTAGGTCACTCTAAGAGGTTGGCCCTTCCTGAGCTAACTTAACCCAGAAGGATTGCTTGATCAAGTTCATCTTAAGGACTAAGACAGTCAACGATTGTAGAGTAGAGTTTGAAGAGAATTCAACAATCGTGATGCAACCTCAACGATCGTTGAAGTAGACTAGACGATTGTAGTCTTACCAAAGGATACCCTAGCTCATGAAGAGCTTGGAAGAATGGGATAATTGCCCAACCATTCAGATTATGAGGAGAAAAGTTTGAATACAGTTTGGAAAGATATCATACAAACATAACTCAGAACTTAAGTGCCCAAACTGGCTTGGGGTACATCAGTGGTCAAGCTATGTAGTTTCAAGATGAGGATTAATGCCAAAACCATCAACTGCAGCATCTCTGAAAAGTTGATAGTTAAGTCAACAAAGGAAGACGTAGATTCCATAACTGCCTTACCATGCTACTCTACGAACCAAAATGGTCAACGGTAAATCCACGTCATTGACAATAATTTGTTTTAAAAAGGGACATTAAGTTGAAGAGTTAATGGGGGAGTTACAGCTCATTACTGGGCAACGTGCAACCAATAATTGGTTGACACATCACAGCTTATGCAGAGTTAGAAGGAACTTCCATAAAGAAAAAATTCAAAATCTGTAGACAGTTACCAAAACTATCGAACCTCTCTCCCTCCCATTTTCAAACCCTAGAATCCTCTTCGAAGCTAAAATCAATTAAACCTCCAGAGCCCTGCCCAAATCACAATCAGCTATCTCTCATAAATCTATCTGTATCAATACCCATATTCCTCGAATCATTCAAATGGAAGATTAATGAGTAATCACTCGCATTCAGCTCAGAACCAAGTCATTTGAGAAATTCGAAAAGAAGTTCAGAGACATTCTTGAACTTGTCAAGAAAGCTGGATTCTCAAAATATCTTGAAGCAAGCACTCGAGTATATACTGAACTTGTTAAGGAGTTCTACTTAAATACATCCATAAATGTCGGAACCCTTTTAACCAAGGTTAAAGGTCAGTCTCTAAAGCCGAAATCATCCGATATTAATCAATGCTTAGGTTTTCCTGACCTAGGAATGAAAAACCTTGATGAGATCGACACTGTGCAAGCGAAGGAGATTATGGGGTACCAAAGAAACCCTAGTCTGAAGGACATTAAGAAAAAGTAGTTTCCTGAGGAATTCGAGTTCCTTGCTAAGATAGTAGGCAAATGTATACTATGCAAGGATACTGCATATGACACTGTGCTTGAGCAGCTGTTGAAGATTATGTCTGCAATAGTTCTAAAGAAGCGAATCAACTTTGGAGTCATCATATTAGATCAGATCTCCAAATGGGTAGAAAAGGATGAGTTGAAGAAGTCTATAGATAGACCCCTAACCAAGGTCTTTCATGGAAGACTGCTAAGTATTGTGATAAAGAAGAAGCTGGGAGGCAAAATTAAGGATGATGAAGGAGAGCCTTTAAATGTTCATAAAGTGATTTCTCCACAGCTATTCGTGAACTGGAAGAAGAACCCAAAGGAAAATAGCAGGTTAACAACAACAGGGAGCAGCAGAAAGAACTCTGCGAAAAAGAAGAAGGCGAAAGAGGTGGAAAGCTCTGAGTCTGGTGACTCTGCACCAGCAGAATCCACACCAGTAAAGAAGAGATTTAGGAGTGTGAAGAAAATAGAGGCTCTACCAAGAAGTCTCTCCACCGAAGACAAGGATGCAGAAGAAAAAGTCCTGACTGCAGAAACTACCAAGAAAAGAAGTAACAGACTGCTTCAAGGGCCATCAAGAAAGAAAGCTAAGGTGGAAAACAGGCCAGCACCAGTTTCCCAAGAAAGTACATCTGACGAAGAAGAGGACGTAGAGTCAGAAGAAGAAAAGGGAACTAATGATGTCAAGATTGAGTCCCCAAAGAATAAATCCAGCGATGAAGGTGGAACTGGATTCATGGAAGAAAATGCAGACTTTTATGATGAAGAAGAATGCACAAGCCCTGTGGCTAACTCTCAGAGCATTCACTATGATAATGAAGAAAGGTTGCAAGTTGACAAAGTTGCATCTCCTACTGCAACTACTCCTACAAGCCAACATAATGGCTCAAAAGATGTTCTGAAGAAAAAGGATATGCCCCTGCCAATGCGGATAGTCAAGGAAGTTTGCCTGATGATTCAAAGGCCTCTGAGTCTGGAGAGGAAGAAAAGTCTAACTCTCCCAGAGCTGAACCCCCAAGGAGAAGAAAGAGCTACAGACTATTAGCTAAATTTGCCTCCAAGATAAAAGGTGATCACTATACTGCAGTCATTGAAGTAAGTGATGATGAATATAAATCAAAGGAAGAAAGTGCTGAAGATGGGACTAGTAATAAAGAAGGTGAATCTAAGGAAGATTTTACTGAAGAAGGTTCTGGAAATGAAATTCAGCAAGAAGGATTCACTGATGGATCTGATCAGAATGTTTCAGGCTCAGAAAAAGAAGAAATGGAGAAAAATTCTGATTCTACACATCAGGAATTAGAGGAACCAGAATACTTTCCTGTTCTCTCTCCAACAAGGATTAACAAAAGAATAGTGGTGGAAGTCTCTAATGAACCACCAGAAGCACCTCTCGAAAGATGGGTAAACAATGGAAATGAACAGCTCAAGATGGTGCAGATGACTGCATTTGAGATGTTTAAAAACTTGAACAACATGGAGTTAAATTGCACAACTATCCTCTACAATCCTGGTGATCTGTTGATAAGATGGTTCTTCCAATGGATGCCTTGGTTAAAGGCACATGCTGAAAGAGATGGAAGTTACTTCACCTGGTGCTACTCTCAGTTTCCAAGCATGAAGCTGGTGGCACAAGACTTCCCAAGGATGAAGAGTTATGCAACAATGATGATCAAAGACCAGCCCCACTACAAAGTCTACAGATTTGCTGGCAACCACTATATTCCCTTTGATCGCAGAGTGGACTCTGAAGGCAGAAGGATTATGGCCAATGAGATATTCGTAGAGTCTGTTCACTCTTCTACTAATGGTGTTCAAGTCCAAAATGAGAAGCTTCCATCTGCTCAAGCACTGTTGCCCAACATTCCCTCATTCTCCAACAGCGATTGGCATTCAACAATTTTTCAGATTCTCACTACTTTCGAAAATCTGTCGAATGATGAAAATCGTAAAGTCCAATCTGATGCTCAACAAAAGGCTTCCCAACTAGATGACCAAATTCCTATGGAGCAGAAGCTGTTTAAGAATTCTGATGAGCTGGTTGAGAAGATATCTCAAATTAATGAAGAGTCAAAGATGGTGTTGACAGCAAAAGGAGATAATTTAGTTCAAAACAGACTTCAAGCTACGATGGCTGATGTATCTCTCAAAATCAAAGAGAGAGATCACGTCTATTTGAAGGCCATACATGATCAGAAGGAAGAAGCTCTACGAGCACAGAAGGCCAATGAAGAGAAACTCCAAGTCCTCTCTGACAAGATTGACAACATGAATCAGTCTTTCTCTGTGTAACTTGAGCTAAGCTAACAAGAACTCAATATTGAAGTTGATAACTCCTCTTACCTGATGGAGCAACTAATGTCCAACATGGAATAACTCTCCCAAATGATTAATGATAAAAAGGGGTCGAAAAAGAGGCATAGAAAGAGGCAGAGTAAGAGGCATTCAAGAAAGTGCAAGAAGAGCATAAGGAAACAAGAGAAGAAGACAGAAGAAGAAGAAGCTGGGTCATCATCTGAGGGGGAGCCAAAGGATGATGAGCCTATGTTTGCAAAGGCTAAGGAGGAGCCAGAAGAAGAAAAAGAAATGAAGTCAATATCCCAGGGTGAGCAGGTGCAAGAAGATCAAACAGATGAATAACTGATCAACAGACATTCTGGAAGAATACATGGAGCCAAAGAGGTACATCTCTAACTAATTAGGTATGTTCTGGATCCAGAATGTAAAATTTCATAGTGTATTAAATTCCATATTATTATAAATGACATTCATGATTATCTGTTTTAGAAATACAGTTGCTCACTGTATATAAGATTCATTCATAACATGCATATGCACTTATTATTTTTGTCATAGTCAAATAGGGGGAGATTGTCAAGAATAAGCATGAGAATGATATTCCTATTTACATATAATTTGATTATGATATATATGAATGAATATGCAAGTATACTTGCATTAAGAAAAGCTATAAAGTCATTTGATAGATAATATAAACATATGTACAAGGACTTAGAATGAATTGATTAAATATGTTAGGTTGATCCTACATGAGCAAAATAGATGTGTAAAGTCCTTAAAAAGAAATGATGTACAAGGACTATAAATATAGAAAGATCAAGCTTGTTAGGTTGATCTTATGATGTAATAGATATGTATGTCTAATCGTCGAGCACTGCACAATAGTTCATAGACTGCCAAGAGAGACGAGGAAGGATCGTAGTGTGTCGAGTAGAACTTCCTCGGAGCCGTAGTCTGCTGAGGAAGTCATGTTCAGAATCATAGAGACAGCCTACCTACGAGCCAACCGAGCATCTGCCGAAGCCAAGTCAAGAATCGTAGACTACACTTAGAGTCGTAGAGTCTACTGATCATATCAGAGGAAGAGATCGTAGTCGAGCAAGATCAGATGAAGATAACGAGCACAAAGTTAGAAATTGTAGAGTGTCAAGATCTGATCTCGAAGTCGTAGTGTCTGCACAGCCGAAGCTGAATCGTAGAGTGTAGAACTGAGAATTCAACAGATGTGCTCACAATGCCAAGGCAGAATCGTAGACAAAATACGATTCTCAATAAATGAGCACTCCCAAAATATCTAAAGGAATAAAGCCTCTAGTTGGTACTGCAAAGATACATCCCACCTGAAGGAAACTTGAGAGCAGTCAACGAATGGCATGGAAGCTAACAGAAGATCTAAGCATCAACTCAATCAGCATCCAGATTGAGTTATGAGGCCATTCAAGATGAAGTCTTTCACAAGTAGATGCTGAAGACCTGAAGGAAACCAGAGAGTACTCAACGAATGGCATGCAAGCTAACAGAAGATCTAACCATCAACTCAATCAGCATCCAGATTGAGTTATGAAGCCATTCGAGATGAAGTCTTTCACAAGTTGATCATAAGAAGACTTCAGTATCTGACTAAGGAAAGTCAGCGAGTGTAGTAGCTGTCAAGTGATCACAAGACGACGATCTTAGAAGCAACCAGGATCGTAGTGCTTGCCAAAAAAATAAAGAACTGATGGAGTGTACATAGGGATACTGGTCAGCTTCTGAAGAACAAGGCTAAAGTGATTAAGCATTGGGTCAGTCCACTGATGATAAGTGAACGGGAGATCATAAGGAGAAAGCGAGCTGGACACGCCACAAATCTGAAGTGTCTTGCTATTCAGAAGGGGCCAGAACAAAGAGTGAAGCCATTAGTATCTGAGAATAGTGGAAGCAAACAGAAGCGTTGAAGCACTGCACAAGAGAAGGAAGAAATGTTCTACATTGAAGATCCGATCAACACTCTTCAAAATCGTAGTGTTGTCTCTACCTGTCAACTAGACACTACGATTAGGTCCAAGAAGGCATGCATCAGAATCATAGAGTTCGAACAGCTAAAGATTGAAGCATTGGCAACGGTTTAATCTGAAGGTTGGTATTCAGACAAGAGCTTATTGAGATCATCGATGCAAAAGGGCAACCTCTGATCGAGAAATCAGAAGAGGGAAATAAAAGTAACGTCTCTGACGGGGTAGGTGAAACAGTAGACTACAGTGTCAGAAAGTCAGAAAAGGAGAAGTCATGTCACATCTGCAGTCTACACCAAATAACTCGAGATCTGCGAAGAAAATTAAAAATCTTTTAACGGCTACTTTCCAATGGGAAGATTGGGAAGGAGTATAAATCAACAGAGCTTCAAAGATCAAGAGTTGCCGATGATTACTATGTTTGCAGAATCGTTGAGTTAGTAGAATGCTAACGTTGACTCTACGAGTTCCACCTGAGCTTAACAGAATAAGTCTAAATGACAGTGAGACAACGAAGGTGGAAGTGAAGCATCTCTGAAGAAGGACTTGAACAGACCTAAGCTTCACTCAACAAAGATGAGAATGCCACTTGAATTGGCATCTAAGCTGAGAGCCGAGAAGGACAAGAAGATATCATTCAGAAGAGTGGTAAAGCACAAGGCAAATCCTGAGAGCCACTCTACGAGTCACCATAAACCTAAAGCTGAACCAGAGCAAGTGCAGAACCATGTCTGCCAACATGTTAAGAAGGGTTCAGGAAATGGTGATGGTGCACTGCTGACACTACATGAAGATAAGTAGAAAAGAAGAAGATCAGTTGCACCAAAGAATATGTGGTCCAGACTCGAAGCGGAATGCAAAGAGGACCACATCAAGCTGCTAAGTACAAAAGATGATCAAGCTTAAAAAAATCTTAGCAGCTCAGCACCACCACCACCACCACCACCAACAACAACAACAACAAGCCAGGGCCTGAGGGGTCCTTGTCCGGAGGGACTAAATGAAGTTCCAAGCCTGCTGAGCTTGAAGAGTTCCTAGGGAACTAGAGAAGTTCCAAGGCTGCTGGCCTTGAATAGTTTTTAGTGAACTGGAGTCCTAAGGTTGCTGGCCTTGAAGGAATCTTAGTGATTTAGGGTGCTACCCTTCCTTAGTGGAAATCTTGCTAGTTGAAAGTAGAAGAGTAATTTAGGAGCTTGAGTCTCTGAACCACTTAAAACCCCTTGTGTCCTTTACTTTATATCATTTACATTATGTACATTAACTGCTATGTATGTTTTAACTGCCTACTACTAAACTAACTCTACGAACAATGTATGTCTGATTATGAATATATCAATGAAGGGGATCTTTTACTTATTTCGTTGTGCTTGAAAAGATTCTTATGTTTATCATATGCTAAATTATTAGCAATACAAAATAAACTAGAAAAGTATTTGAAATAAAAAGGATTTATTCAACCCCCCCCTTCCAGATCTATTGTGCCTACTGGGAACTAACAGACTTGATGTGCATTAGCATTTCCTCAATGAGATTACAACATTATCGTTATGGTCACACAACCCATCTCATATCCCGCATGGATCATTTGAAGTATAGGTTCAGTAAACCCATGTTGAATTGTCGACTGTCCAAATGGTAGTTGATCCTCCAGTAATTCGACATCATCTACATGACCCAAAAGTCTATAAAGGTTAAGGAACTGCGGATCAACTGGTCGCATCACCATCAGGGGATTTCAAACCCTTGGAAACATATTTCCCTGATGAAGGAGTAATGACAATTCAGCAACACCATCAGGAGGATACCGTCCAATCGTGGAAAATATATTTTGATGGAGCTGTAGACATGGAAGGTGCTGAAGCAGGAGCAGTTCTTGTGTCTACTTTGGGAGAACAGTATCCCGTTGCTATCAAGTTGCAGTTTATCAGCACCAATAACACAGCTGAGTATAAAGGCTGCATAATGGGGTTGAAACTAGCCCAATCCATAGGTGTCAAAAGGTTAACTGTCTTTGGAGATTCTGAGTTGGTAATCAAATAAACCACTGGGTCTATTATACTAAAGAAATGCATTTGCTGCCTTACCATCGGTAAGTTATCCAGATGGCTTTGGAGTTTGAAGAAATATCCTTCCTCCATATTCCTCAGAATAAGAATGACTTTGCGGATGCGTTAGCAACTTTGGCCACCTTGATTAGCATATATGAACGGGGAGGCATTCCAAATATAAAATTTGCAAGCCAAAAGGCCCCAACCTATGGGAATTACATCAGAGAAGTATCAAATGAACTACCTCATCCAACACCCTTTGTACCATTCCATCAAAGAGTATCTGCGAGATGGATTTACGCCTATTAGGGTAAGTCAAGCTGAAAGAAAGTGGATTTGTAGAATGGCCATAAAATTCTAATTAAGCGAAGACGCACTCTATAAAAGGGATGCGGGACTAGGCCTTCTAAGATGCCTAGACAAAGACGAAGCCCAGAGACTCATGGATGAAATCTATGGTGGAGTATGTGGCCCACACATGAGCTGTCCTCTACTTAACAAAAATATCTTAAGAATAGGGCATTACTGAATCTCTCTCAAAGCTGACTGTGATGATCACGTCAGGAGATGTTATCAATGCCAAATTCATGGAAATGTTATCTATGCCTCTCCAAGAGAGCTCCATAATATGAGTTCACCATTGCCCTTTTTAATGTGGGGAATGGACGTGATCGGGCCAATCAAGCCTAAAGCTAGTAATGGTTATCGATTTATCTTCACCATGATAGACTACTTCACCAGAGTTACCAAAGTGGTGATCATTGGTTTCATCAGAAACAATGTCATTTGTCGATATCGACAACTGAAGGTGATTGTATTAGACAATGCCAAAAACCTCAACAACCAAATGATAGAGGAATTATGCAATAAATTCCACATCAAGCATCTCAACTCTTTCATCTATCGACCAAAGATGAATGGTGTTGTTGAAACGGCTAATAAGAACATTAAAAAGATCATACAAAAGATGTCCGTCAATCACAAAGGATGGCATGACTTGTTGCCTCTGACTCTGTTAGCCTACAGAACGTGGAAGCAGAGCTCCCCATAGAGGTAAAAATGGAATTCCTAAAAGTATTGATAGATGCTCGAATGGAGAAAGACCGATGGCTACAAGATCGGTACCACCAATTATCTCTGATAAAAGAAATGAGGACCACATCTATTTTCCATGGGGATTTATATAAACAGAGGATCGCTTAATCCTACAATAACAAAGTTCGGCTACAGTAGTTCAAAGAAAATGACTTGGTCTTGAAAAAGGTCCTTGAAAACCAATATCAATCTAAAGGAAAATTCACCCCAAATTGAGAAGGCCCTTTCTTTGTCAATGAGGTATGACAGGAGGAGCCCTAAGATTGCAAGAAATGGATGGCAAAGAATGTCCCCAGCTCATCAACTTAGATACTGTAAAAAGGTATTATATTTGAAGTTACCTGCAAACTAGCATCCTGGTTCTGGATCATAAATCCATCAATCAATTCAGGTTTTCAAAACCTTTCGAACCACATCAGTTTGCCCTAAGGGTAGAACTACATAGAACTGATCTCCCCTATACACGGGAGTACGTAGGCAGCCATTTATGGTGCGGTCTAACCTCTGTGAAAAAAGATAAACCCTTCACTACATACAACTTTCAACCTTTTTATGCTAGGTTAGAACTACGTAAACCTGATCTCCCCCATACACTGGAGTACGTAGGCAACCTTCTATGGTGAGGTTTGACCACAAAAATAAAATAAAAATCCAAACCCTTTTAACTTTGTCAACCTTTCGAACCTTTTTATATTAGGTTCAAACTACGCAGACCCGATCTCCCCTCATCAATGGGAGTACGTAAGCAACCATTTACGGTGCGGTCTCACCCCTGCGAAATCACAAAACCCTTTCAATGGTGTTGTGATCATCCTTTCAACTTTCAACCTTTCAAACCAAACCATAAGAGATGGAACTATCTGGTCTCCCCTAATCAATAGGAAACAACCGGCGATCATCTGTGGTGCGGTCCAACCACCCCTCATCGACATAGATTACAGAGATGGAACTACCTGGTCTCCCCTCACAAATGGGAGAAAAATCAGAGATAATATATACTATGTTTGAATCCTCAAACAGAAACACCAATCCATAAGAGATGGAACTACCTGGTCTCCCATCATCAATGGGATAAAACTGGCGACCATTTGTGGTATGGTCACCCTCAAAGAGGAAAGCTAAAATCATTTTCTCAAACCACAACCACATTCAACAACCAGTCCCAAAACACCAACGAACTGGGAAACCCAAAGATCAAAGATATATTTTGAAAGATCCTAAGACATCTCAATGTCCATCCACCAAGGAAAAGTTCAGAATACATCGAGATCGAAAATTCCTGGAGAAAAGGAAACTATCAAGAAAATAATAAGGCATATCTAAAAGGGAAGTGAATCAAAACATATTTCCTTGCCATACAATATTGTTTGATATATATAATATGTCATGTACATGAAAAAAATGGCTAACCTAGTCTATCCAGGAAAATCAAAGCTAATCTATAAACCCGTGGATAAGTGAACCATCAAGTCCAACATGGCATCCCTCTCACTAGATGGAGGTGAATCTATGAGCTCCTACCTCAAGGTGTCAATGCGATCCAAGAGATCGACGACTATCTGCATAGTGCTACCATGTTCATTAATGAATGCACTTATATCTGCAATAATGCCATCAATATAAGATCTAAGTGCAGTACTATCTGTAGTGATAGCATCTCGGGTAGTTAGAGCCTCATCCCACTCAACAACAGCTACATCCCGAGATGATAAAGCCTCATCCCGCTCAAGAACAACGCTATCCTTGCTAGCTAGGGCATCATCCTTCTCAACAACAACAAAATCTCTATCAAAAAGAGCTGTCAACATCAAGGCCCTAGCCTGATCCCTCTCAAACATCATCAAATGTAACCTCTACTTTAAATAATTTATAGAAGGTGGAGCCATAGTAGTGGGAATACTGGGGGAATCAACTAGAGCTACTGACAAACAAGTAAACAGCTCATCCTCGATGGGAGAATCAACATCCTCCATAGGCTCCCCATCATCAGAATCAATACCCAGCTCAGAGGAAATAACCCTAGCCAATGTAATCTCTACCTCCAGCCATGCAAAATACTCTGAAGAGCGACATGTATGACTAGTTGAAAAGTTAAACATCTCTCGACGAGTCTAACATTCATAAATCTTGGTCAAATCCTTCGCTGAAAGACGCCAAGATGATAATCGCTGACCCACTGCCTCGCCAAAGGGATGAATATCCTAAAACTGGTTAAACTGTACCATGACAGCCAGTGGATGATATTTGGTCACCCCCCTCAAACTGGCCAGGGGAAGATAGTCCATGCCGACTGCATGAGTGATAAAGCTATACGCGAGAACTAAGCCTTGGGAAAAATATCAAATGGGTCCTCGGTCCTTGACAAGAAAGCTAACCATGATGTTGCGTCTGTACACTCAGCCGCTGTAACGACCCCAAAATTCATACAATTTAATTCTCGACTAAGGTTGTTAATAATACATTCAACCTCTAATTTTACATCATTAAACGATAATACAACCATTGAAATTTACAGAATAATTAAATTTTCTATTACAAACTATCCTCGTTCCAAAAACCTTCAACCTTTACATCTAATATCTCTGAATCATTTTAATACTATAATAGTTTATATTCACAAAACAATATTACAATTCAACATTAATACATTATTCGAAACCTTAAACATGGTTCAAATAATAATAACACAACCAAAGTATATAAATCTTCAAGTATCACATCTGATTCATGTCTTTCAAGTAACACATAACTTTAACTTGAATCTTGAACCTACAAAAGTGGTTATTTGCATGGTTGAGCTCGACAGCCCAACAAATTTAACAGTCTATCATGTTTCACATAGCACATAATTCATGCATTATACATTTTTAATTTATCGAGTTACATTATACAACATGCATGTGCTATCACATATCACATATAAATTGAGTTTCATAACCCAATTAACTTGGTTATATTTTGTCTTTAACAATTCATAAAACATGGTATGTAACTCACCACATAATCACATTTAATCCACAAACATAATAGAACTGAAAAACTTGCCATGATTAGGGATTACCACAAAAGTTAACCTAGATTTCTCCACAATTCCGACAGAATTATATTTACATGTATACACATATTAGATAATTAGATATGTTACAAAACATGCATGTATATTCATCAATAATAATTATTAGTTTTATACAAACTAATATTATTTATTCTGACTCAAAATAAATATTAGATTATTTAGAAACTTAATTCGTTTTAACCTTTTTACACCAAATAAAGGTCCCTCACATTTTTGTATGTAAATATTTTACACTTTGAAGCTTCAATCATTTATATTCCACTTTAGGAATATATTATGCCTTTACTCATTAATTAGAAACAACTAATAAATTGCTTTTATAGTAAAATTCAATTTACTATATTATTCTTTTAATATAAATAATTTTTATATTATTATTTTGCCCACTCATGAGTCAACTCGGACCATTGTCTAATTTATAAACATTCTATCCCGTTAACACACTTCTTGCATTTTCATTTTGCAAATATTCACATTTTCATTATATATATTTATATAATAAGTATATATAAATCTTGGCTCAAAACTCTCATTTTGATCCCCACAAATCTTCATTGCATCACTTTTATGATTATTACAATTTTTAATGGTTCCATGCTTTTCGTTTAGTTTATAAAACCATTTTTCATGTCAATCCCGCTTACATTAAGCTTAAATATGCAATTTCATATTTATATAATATTTTATTGCATTATTTATGTCCAGAAAGGAAGTTTCATGACGTAAATATATCATATCTGATCAAATCACTTCTCTTGGAACTTTATTAGATATAATATTATCTTAAATTTAGCCCAAACACACTTTGGAGCGATGAATGTCAAAACAACCCATCATGACTACATTAAATAAATCGCCAAAATTGTAGTTACGACATGCGTGTTACTTTATTTTTAATTCTTAACCCATTAATCGAATTTTGGCGAACTTCTAGTATATTATAGACCTTATGACATAGTAAATTTAATAATTTTCTAAACGAAAACAAGCTACGAACATTGATCAAAATAGCGCTCAAAAAAGTCCATGCTGTTTATCGCATGCATAGAAGATTTGGCGTGGTGCGTGCCTTGTGCCTTGGTACATGTTGTTGTTGTTGCCTTGCATAACAAATGAGACACTTTGCGATTTTCTCACGCCTTGCTCGCTTATCAGAAAATTCCCAAATTTCAGTATGTTTTTCGTATCATATGAGACTATTTTAAAAAAAATATCCATTTCGGGTTCATTATGCAGCCCAAATAGAGCGTCAAAAGTGTACGTTCATAACAGTTTTTTCACTTTCATTTCGGTTTTACCCTCTTTCGCTAAAACCGTCATAACTTTTTCGTTTTGAAACATTTTTGAGCAATTCTTGAGCCCACGCGAAGCTAACTTCCCAGGCTACAACTTTCATTCTTTGACCATTTCCAAATTCAAAGCACAGAATTCCAGAAAATTCGTGCAAGGGGACTGCTCCGAATTTGTTAGACAGGTTTAACGCCACTATTTTGAATGGGCATAACTCGTTGCTCAGAAGTCGGAATTAGTGCATTACGAGTCTATGGAAAGCTTATTCAGTGTACTACAATACCCCAAAAGCCCAGAATTTTTTGGAAACCTATACTCTCCCCGAATTTATGTTTTAGGGTCAGCAGTCACACAATCTCTCGGACTTTTTGTTTTGTCTCAAAAATGTTTCCTCTCTTGATTTTTGTCGCTCATATCTTTTAATTAGTTATATATAACATGTATGAATCAAAATTAAGTCTTAGCTTTGCCTAACTATGGGTTTTTAGTCAAACTTGCTCTTTTAGTAATTTAATCGAACGTAATGAGTGCGCCAAAATTGTGGGTTGATTTCATAGACATTTAGTTCGGTATTCACCCATGTTTTTCCTCCTTATAACTCCACACCACATACTAGCTCCATATCTCTAATTTCATCACTCTTAGGATGTTTAACAACTCATAAAACTCAAAATAACATCTAACATGATATGATGAGTTTAAGAGCTAAAATGGAAGGTTAGGGTTTTAAGAGCTTACTTCTTGGATTTCTTTCCTCTAAGATGTTTGATCATGTGCTAAGATCTACTAGAATTTGATTTCCTTTCTCCTTGAACACTCCCGTAGCTTAAATCAAGTAAAATCACTCCACCCATTTCTCTCTCTCTCTCTACAAAATATGAATGTTTGGTGGAGAGGATGAAGTAGGATGATTATGGAGGTTTGTAGGAGTTTGTTTTGTTGTTTGCTTGCTTCAATCTTGCTCAAGCCATATGAATCTCTCTTCTCTTGCTCCCTCTTCACTCTCTGTTTTTGTTTTGCGGTATGGGAAGGAAGAAGTTTGTTGAGGAGAATGAAAATGAGCGGATGTAAGAGAAGCGGGGAGAATGGCCATAACACACTAATTAAAAGCATCGATTACAAAACATATAACGTGTCGATTACTAATTATTTATTTTATATTTTATTTATTATATTAATAAATCAAAATTTAAAATATACAAAGTCATAAAACTCAGTTTGGCAAAACCTGTTTAAAATTAAAGACTTAATATACTTAAGCCTTGTTAGGTAAAACTAAATTAAAATCACTTTAATTTATTATAATAACCACTTTTAATATAGTTATTTGTCACACTTCTATTTAATTAAGTTTTCATACTTAATTTAATTAATTCTAATAACAATTCATTGCATAATATAATAATTTATTTAATCATTATAAACTCTCTAACTTAATTATTAAATTAAATTAGATTACTATTTCAAAATAATTACTTTCCTTAACTCATTAATTATTTATTAAACAAATAAATAATCAAATCACATCAAATCAATTAAACAAATACTTATTCAACGATAAACACATCCATTAAATATTTATATAATTCAATAAATATTTAAATATTTAATTAAAATGGTTCTACAATTATTAACTTTTCTATTAAAAGTTTTACATTATTCTTTGATAACTCACATCCTTCTCACTTCAAAATTTCTTTTCTCACTTATTCAACACATTCATCATTCAGTGTCGTATTTTACGACACTTTTCTTTCTAAGGAATACTTTCCTTTTTCATTTTCATCTTGCAGAATAATAAGAATCCTCCACAATTGTTCAATAATTGGGAAGTAGTATGAATAACTCAGGAATTTAAAAGATTCCAAATCATGCTGAGGGTCACAAGACCATGAACTCTATTCTCTAGGTTTAATAGTGCTTCACCCCCGGTTCTTCACACTTTAAACCCTCTTTGGCAGAATGTTTATCAATCACAAAGACTGAAAACACCCTTCAAAAGTACTCTAGGTGATCAACCTATTGTACATGTATTGTATACAAACATTTCAGCGCAAAGTATAAAACTAAGTGCAACCCCTAATAATAGGGTTGTTCTTCTCAGCTTTTCAACATCTGAATCCGCACCAAAATAATTTGGTTTGGCATAACTTCTCAAGAAACTCTTGAATTTCATGAATATTTTTCAATATTTGTCTAGCTGAATCAAATAGCATAGACCTCTATAATAATTCGGACATCAACCAAAATATACATATATGTAATCTGGTAAAAAAATTAATAAATAAATAAATATTTCATAATAAAAATTATTTTTGTTTTAAAACATATTAATTGGACTTTGTCATTTATTTTTGGGTCAAACTAGTATTTAATTTGTGTGGGCTAATAAATATTAATAAGAGATGGGTAAATTAATTTTGTACAATTTGGGCCTTTAAAATTAATTGGGTTTAATTTAATTAAATGTGGGTAATAATAAATCCAATTATAATTAGGAGAGTTAATAAGAAATATTAATAAATAAATAACAATTAAAACCTAAACTTTCTTATTACTTATACGCACTGGAAAAAAAAAGAGAAAGAAGAAGAAGCGGTGCCGCACCAGTTAGAGAGATTTTAGAGATGGCGGCTTAGTCAATTTATTGTGGGTTGAAGAAAGAAATTGCATTAGGTTTGTGTTTATACCTGATCAATAGTTGATTGATTATACATATAAATATTTGAAAAGTTGGTTGAAGGTCTGCAGCAGGCTTCTGACAATATTATATATATATATATATATATATATATAGTTTATATGTTACCAAGTATTAGATTATCATGTAAGAATAGAAGGAAATTGATTATATATATATATATATATATATATATATATATATCTTGAACTTTATTGTAAATAATAAGGATTATGAATATATCATGTTATATATATGATGATGCACGTTAGGATTGCTGTAGCATTCTTTATGAGTATAGATTTTATTTTATTATATTATATTATATATATATATATATATATATATTATTTTTAATAATCTTTTGGCATATATATGTTAATAATCATTGGGCCATGAAATTTGTATACTGAAATTAGTAAATTAATTGAAGTTATATTTATTAATTTAAATTAATTAATTTTATGGACATAGTTATAAAAGTTTTTAATAATAATAAATTTAATAGTATTATGTTATTAATGATTGGATTGTAATAAAAATCTTATTAAATTATTTAGATTGAACGGAGGGAGTATAAACGAGTTTTTGGAATATAAATTTGGGTATTGCATTATCGATTCCAGGTACGGATTCCGTACTCATTCAGCTATACTCTTTAATTTTAGTTGTTCGTTGTGCTTCTCGTTTTTATTTCGAATATTGTCTCGATACCTTGATTTTAGTGAAGTTCATATGACAGTTTATTTTGACCTTTAGAATATCATAACTTGTACTCTTTGAACTCGTTTATCATGTTTAATATTTATTTTGATTCTCGTAGTAATGCACATGTTAGTATATTGTTGGAGATTTGTGTTGATGATTCGTTCGATTTAACATGTACACGTTAGAACTACTTTGTGTTGATATTTTGTCGCATGTGTTGTGACATTATATTTTTGTTAGAATCTGTAGTAGGGTATACGAGCTATAACCACACGTGGGGTACCACGAGCATGTCCTCTTAACATAGAGGCATGACACCTTCCGTGGCGGTGTGATCGATCCACAGCGTCTCCGTTTTGTGTTCCGGTGGGAGTTGGCCATTTGGTGTTTTGTTGTGGGAGGCGTATTGGTCGACCCTAGTTTTCTGTTATGTTCTGTTCAGCGGATTGGTGATGTTTGTGCCAAACACGCCTTCTAATTTTACATGCATTGGATTCGCGGTCCAATGTGTGTGACTTGCCTGTGTGGCAATATTTGATTTGCCTATGTGGCATTATTTGACTTGCCTGTGTGGCAAGGTATATTTCTGTTTTATTCTAAGCTCGGTATGAAATAACACCCAGCCATTTGATTCAGCCTATTATTTCGTTGTGTTAGATTTGTTCGTTTCTTTTCAATTGTTTCGTCTCTTTTCATTTAATTGAGTTAGTTATTTCGGTTCATTATTTGTATTCTATATCTGTACTTGGAATTTGGCTCATGCTGTGTTTTCTTCCTGCAGGTGGAATCAAGGGCAAGTGTGATGAGGGCTCCATTCATTCCAATGATTTAGAAATATTCTGTTTAGACTTGATGTGTCATTTTACTTGGAATTATAATAAATATTTTAGCTTGTGGTTGAAACAGTTGGAGATTTATTATGGCTAACTTGTGGTATTTATCAGTTATTAAGACTATTCTTTTGTGGCTTTGAGCCTTGTTATTAAATTCATCAGTTTTAGTTATGTTTTGGGTAACCTCTCTTTCTAATTCGGAAAGGGGGTGTTACAGAGTATGGTATCAGAGCCGACTCTTGAAAGCTCGGGTCGGGTCATCCGATCGGGTTGCCAAAGGTGGGGACACGAAGGCTGGTGGTATTATCCCACAATGGAGAGATGGAGGTCCGGAGGTGGGGACACGAAGCCAGCCGGTATTATCCCACAATGGCTAGAGAGGCAAAGATCTTTGGGCCGTGTGTGTGATCGGTTCTGACGGGACGTCAGAAAGTTAAGTGGGGGAGTTTGTAACACCCCAGTCCCACATCGAAAGATAGGGAAAAAATTTGTCTGCATATAAGAAAATAAGTTACTACCAATAGTACCTTCAAGTCACGACCTTTTGGGAGCTGTGGTGGGCTAAGATGACCCGAAGATACTATTGGGCCAGTAGTTTGAGGCCTTATTTTTATGGATTTGATTCGATTCGGACTTGGGATTTGACCCGAGATTTGTTCCGAACTCGGGATTTGACCCGGGTTGTTTCATATGGTATCAGAGCTTAGGTTCTTTCTTGTAGAAAAACTATTTAGATTTGACCTGTGAGTTATGGGTAGACTTATGGGTTAGGTTTCTGTTTCGTTTGATTTTCTATTCAGCTATTATATCAGTTATATTTGAATTTATCCCTAATCTGCTTTGTTTATAATCGTTATCTCTTTCTTAGATGGCACGTAGATCCGCTAGAGTTGCTGGGAGGCGAGGCAACAATAGGGGAAGAGGTGAAGGTCAGTCCAATGAGCAACCTAATGATCAGATAAATGCTCAGTTGGCTACCTTGGTTAATCGAGCGATGAATCGAGCGTTACCTCGGTTGGTAGCACAGGTTATGCGAGCAATGCAAAGGCGGTATACCGAAATTTCTGAGCAAGGGAATCCGGGAAATAATGGTCAACAAACAAATGTCGAGGAAGGGAATACATATGATCTTGATCAGTAGGCGGTTCCGATGTATGTATGGTTGGAGAGGTTTCAGAAGCAGAAACCACATGCATTCAATTCAGCTCCGACTCCAATTGATGCAGAGAATTGGATTGCCCACCTAGAGAAAATCTTTGATGTGTTGGGGTGCTCAGATAATCAGAAAGTGTTGCTTGCAGCTTACAAGCTGGAAGGGGATGCACAGAGGTGGTGGAAAGCGATGAAAACAACAAAAGGTGAAAATTTTGCTGAGACACTTAATTGGGCAGAGTTTTGTGAGGTCTTTTATCAGCAGTACTTCCCAGCTGCTGATAAAGAGGCCTATGCTAGAGAGTATCTGTCGATTCGGCAGAAAGATGATGAGTCCATCACGGACTTCATGACGAGGTTTACTAGGTTGGCAGGCTTTGCGGGAACCTCAGCAGGGACTGCAACAGAACAGGCAGAGAAGTTTAAGTGGAGGATTCATTATAGGTTTCGACAACATCTCATTAACAACAAGTTTACAGACGTGTCAGCGGTGGCCAATGTGGCCAAGAATATTAAGATAGAGCGACATGACTTTCGGACTTCTAAACCGGAGGGGAGTCGAAAGAGGGACAGAGATGACCAGCAGGGTCAAACTTCAGTTCAGCATGGGAGAAATCAGGGTGGTCAGTTGAATAGGAATCGTGGTGGCCAACAGGGGCAGTGGCGTGGTCAGAATCAAAATAGGGGTTATCAGCAGATGCCTCAGCAAGGGCAGAATCGTCAGCTGCAGCTACCTTGGAATGGTCAGAATCGTCAGCAGTGGCAGAATCGTCAGCAAGGGTAGAATTAGGGTCTTTATCCGGGACCAGCTGGTGGGGGTAACCCAAATCTTATCCCGATAGCTCCTTGTGCTACTTGTGGGGCTATTCATCCGAGGAGGCAGTGCCATAGACTCACAGGTGCATGCTTCTTGTGTGGACAGATGGGTCATATGGCTAGAGATTGTACCGGGCCACGTGAAAATGGTGGAGTGGTGATAATGGTGGCAATGGAGGTCAGCGTTAGGGTGGTCGAGTATTTGCCTTGACATATAACCAGGCGGCAGGTGCACCAGGTGCTGTTTCTGGTACTCTTTTAGTTGGCAATCATGAGGCGTCTATTTTGTTTGATACGGGTTCTACTCATTTCGTTGTTGCTTGGTCTTTTGTTCAGCACATGGGTGTGCCATCTCAGTGTTTAGATTCTGTTATGTTTATTGCTACCCCGATGGGGACTTCTGTTGTTATTTCTGATTTGTATCGAGGGTGTCCGATAAGTTTTAGGGATAAGATTCGTAGGGCTAATCTTCTTCCGATGAGTATGCATGATTTTGATGTCATTCTTGGGATGGACTGGTTGGATAAGCACCAGGCCACTATCGATTGTCAGGCGAAGAAGGTTATATTTGGAGATGTGAAGTCTCCAGAATTCGTGTTTCAGGGTTCACAACCAAGTAGGGTGGTGAAGTTGATTTCAGCTTTGAGGGCTGGAAAGTTGGTGGCAAAGGGTTGTGAGGGGTATTTGGCATTTGTGAAAGATACATCTAAGGGTGAGTCTCGTATTGAGGATGTTCCAATTGTTCGTAACTTTTCTGATGTGTTTCCTGAGGAGTTGTCAGGGTTACCACCGCAGTGAGAAGTGGAGTTTGCTATTGAGCTTGTTCCTGGTGCGGAGCCTATCTGTAAGGCGCCGTATCGGATGGCACCGTTGGAGTTGCAGGAGTTGAAGGAGCAGTTGTAGGAATTGTTAGATCGTGGCGTGATTCGGCCAAGTGTTTTGCCGTGGGGTGCTCCGGTCTTGTTTGTAAAGAAGAAGGATGGGTCTATAAGGCTGTGTATAGACTACAGAGAGTTGAACAAGATCACCATCAGGAATCGGTATCCATTGTCGAGGATTGATGACTTATTTTACCAACTTCAAGGGGCAAAGTATTTTTCGAAGATAGACTTGAGGTCGGGCTATCATCAGTTGAGGGTGAGGGATGAGGATATCCTTAAGACAGCTTTTCGCACTCGCTATGGGCATTACGAGTTTTTGGTGATGCCATTCGGGTTGACTAACGCTCCGGCGGTGTTTATGGATTTGATGTACCGGGTGTTCAAGGAGTACTTAGACCAATTTGTTATTGTCTTTATTGATGACATTTTGGTTTACTCTAAGTCTAAGGAACAACATGAGGAGCATCTGTGCACAGTGTTGGGGATTTTGCAGAAAGAGAAGTTGTATGCTAAATTCTCTAAATGCGAATTTTGGTTGGAGCAGGTTGCATTTTTGGGCCATGTTGTTTCTGCTGAAGGCATTAAGGTGGATCATACGAAGGTTGAGGCTATCACTAAATGGCCAAGACCTACTATAGTGACAGAGATTAGGAGTTTCTTGGGATTGGCAGGTATTATAGGCGGTTTGTGGAAGGGTTTTCCTTGCTTGCCTTGCCATTGACTCAGTTGATGAGAAAGGGCGTCAAGTTTGTGTGGAATGAGAAGCGTGAGAAGAGTTTCGAAGAATTGAAGAAACGACTTATGATAGCTCCTATACTTGCATTGCCGTCGGGGACAGGAGGTTATCATATTTATAGCGATGCTTTTAAGAAAGGTTTGGGGTGTGTCTTAATGTAACACGGTAAGGTGATTGCTTAAGCTTCTAGGCAGCTTAAACCTTATGAGGTGAACTACCCCACACATGATTTGGAGTTGGCAGCAGTGATATTTGCCTTAAAGATTTAGAGGCACTATTTGTATTGAGAGACTTGTGATATCTTCACCGATCATAAAAGTCTTAAATACATTTTCACTAAGAAGGAGCTCAATATGAGGCAGATGCGTTGGTTGGAGCTTCTAAAGGATTATGATGCTAGAATTCAGTATCACCGGGGAAAGGCAAATGTGGTTGCAGATGCTCTTAGCAGAAAGAGTTTTGGGAGTGTAGCAGCCCTTATTACACAACCTCAGCTTATTTCGGATATGGAGCGGATCGAGGTGGAGTTGTATGTACGAGGTTCAGATGGGCTTTTGGCGAGTATGAGAGTGGAGCCCTCTCTTATCTCGCGAGTCAAAGAAGCTCAAAAAGAAGATGGGGAATTGTGGAGTATGACTCAGAATCTAGAGGAGGGAAAGCAGTCCGAGTTTCATATTGATGACCATGGTGTGATTTGGTTGGGTGAGCGGTTGTGTGTACCGTCCGATCTAATCATTCGGGAGGTTGTGCTGGCTGAGGCTCACAGTTCGTCATTTTCTATTCATCCAGGTTCTACGAAGATGTATAGGGATTTGAAGAAATTTTTTTGGTGGAATGGGATGAAACGAGACGTGGCTGAATATGTTGGGAAGTGTCTTACTTGTAAACAAGTGAAGATAGAACATCAACGAGCTAGTGGTTTGCTGCAACAATTAGACATTCCAGTGTGGAAGTGGGAAGATATCACGATGGATTTTGTGACTGGTTTGCCAAAGACTTTCAGGAAGAATGATGCCATTTGGGTAGTGGTGGACCGACTGACCAAATCGGCACACTTTTTGGCTATCCATGAGGGTTAATCGGTGGATAGGTTGGCACATATCTTTCAGTAGGAGATTATTAGACTTCATGGTACTCCGGTGTCTATTGTTTCAGATCGGGACCCACAGTTCACTTCTCGATTTTGGAAAGGGTTTCAACGAGCTTGGGGTACTCGGCTCAACTTTAGTACTTCTTTTCATTTGCAAACTGATGGGCAATCCGAACGGACTATTCAAACATTGGAGGACATGTTGAGGTCTTGTGCACTTGAGTGGTCGGGTAATTGGGATGATTACTTGAGCCTAGTTGAGTTTGCTTATAACAACAGCTGGCATGCCAGTATTGGAATGGCTCCGTTTGAGGCACTGTATGGTAGAAAGTGTCGGGCACCAACTTGTTGGGATGAGGTTGGCGAAAGGGCCATAGAAGGGCATGAGTTAGTTCAAATCACTACAGAGAAGGTAGCGGTGGCTAAGGAGAAATCGAAGTCGGCTCGATCATGGCAGAAGTGTTATGCGGATAAGCATAGGAGGACTTTAGAGTTTGAACCTGGTGAGCATGTGTTTGTAAAAGTTTCTCCTTGGAAGGGCATTCAGCGATTTGGGTTGAAAGGAAAGCTTAGTCCACGATATATCGGTCCATTTGAGATTTTAGAGAGGGTTGATGAAGTTGCATATCAGTTAGTTTTGCCTCCACAGCTAGCTCATATGCACAATGTATTCCATGTGTCGGTGTTGAGGAGTTATCATTATCATCCGTTGCACATGGTGCAATATCCATTTGCTAAGATTCGGGAGGATCTTACTTGTGAGGAGAAAGCTGAAGCTATTTTGGATCATCAAGAAAGGATTCTGAGGAGGAAGACAATTCCGTTTGTTAAGATTTTGTGGAGAAATCATTCGGAGCGGGAGGCTACATGGGAAATGGAAGAGTCTATTCGAGCGGAGTATTCGCATCTCTTTGAAAATTAGGTGCGTTCCATTCTTCTGATTCCGGTGACGAAATTCTTTTAAGGGGTAGGTGATGTAATACCCGGTAAAAATTAATAAATAAATAAATATTGCATAATAAAAATTATTTTTGTTTTAAAACATATTAATTGGACTTTGTCATTTATTTTGGGTCAAACTAGTATTTAATTTGTGTGGGCTAATAAATATTTATAAGAGATGGGTAAATTAATTTTGTACAATTTGGGCCTTTAAAATTAATTGGGTTTAATTTAATTAAATGTGGGTAATAATAAATCCAATTATAATTAGGAGAGTTAATAAGAAATATTAATAAATAAATAACAATTAAAACCTAAACTTTCTTATTACTTATACGCACTGGAAAAAAAAGAGAAAGAAGAAGAAGCGGTGTGAAATCCCAGATTTTATGAATAAAGATTTAAGTTTATCGAATTTTTTTTTTAATATTATGGTGTGGATTTGATATAATGTTATAGTTGTGGGTAGTATTTATAAATTTTTCAAAGTATGCAAGTTGTTATAAAATATTCGATTGGTCGGGGAATATTCTTTTTGTCGGGGAATATCCGTACGACGACACAATCATTGGTGGACCCCACAACGGAAGTATTATCGTAGTCAAAAAAAGCTTGTAATTATCTTTTATAAAAATAACAAAATGAAGTGTTACCGTTTAAAAGCTGTTGAACTACTCGGTAGTAAAAGCACAAGATGTCTGGCGTGGTTGTATAAGAGCACAATCGTATTGATTATTATGCTTACGTAAGAAGTCACTCAATTATACTCAATTATTGCTACAGTAATTCCTGCATCATATCTCTCATATTATTGATTCAATTATTGTCACAATATCATCTGCATAAAATGTTTTTTATTAAATCAATACTTGAGACGACAAAGTTATTCAAATTATAAATTGCAATATTTATAATGTCTAGAAGTTCTGTCAAGGAGAGGTTTGGTCACCTAATTGCGCGCCAATAGGGAGAAATCCTTATTGGAAAGTTCCCTATTTCCTGGGAACCACCTGGTTGATAAATATTGTGAGTTATAATATTAATGATGAATGTTGTTCGGAGTTGAATTTGGAGACGCGGACGTGATATTTGAGTCCGGAACGAAGAAATTAGTAAAAATAGTCTATAAACACAAAAATTTTCGGGATTCACTATTTGGTAAAAAAGTCAACAGTTGAATTTTTCGGGAAAAGTCAAACTTAGAAATTTCAAATTTTATATTTTTGATAAAAAAATAGTTTCATTATGTTGGAATTGTTTGTGTTAGTGAAAATCGACATTTATTCCGATGATAATTGATGTCTAGGGGTTATATTGATAAATTGGGTAATTTATCGGATAAATGAGCAATTAATTGCTACTATTCACATGTTTATATAACTATTTGTTCACATATGTGTACTATTGAATCACATTATTTACTATTAGGGGAGTTGGTGCAAAAATGATAATACTTGCATGACTAAGTTAAAAATGGAGGTATAGATGGAGGTACTATACTGTAATTCGTATTTTTCACATGATTATACTATTGATTCACATGATTGAACTATTGATTCAAATTATTTACTATTAGGGGAGTTGGTGCAAGATTGATAATATTTGCAGGACTAAATTAAAAATGAAAGATAAGTTGGAGGTATTGTACTGTAATTTTTTGAGCCCCAAAATGTGCAATTATCGAAACTATATTTTCCTATAAATAGAAGCTCATTCTTCCATCATTTCTCACCAATTCACAAAATCTTTAGAGCGATTATTACAGAGAGAAATTATAGAGAGAAATAAGAAGAGAAATCTGCTACCTCACTATTCCAGTATCCAATTTTTTTCCAAGGTAGGGAGTATTATTTCTTTCTTATCTATGAAGATAACTTCTTTTATTCCATTTTTTATTATTTTGTTGGAATAACCTGTATACGCGGGCTACCCTATACTTGGTGAAATTCTTCTGTTCTTCCATTCTTTATCATTCTGTTGGAACACCCTGTCTGTGCATTTTACGTCGGACCTGACTTTGTCTTTATTATTCTGTTGGAATATCATATACGAGCGCGTTTCTGTAGGACTGATTTTGTCTTTATTATTTTGTTGGAATATCACATGCGTATGCGTTTCTGTTGGACCTAATTCGTTATTTATTATTACATTGGAATAACCTTTGTCTGTCTGATTATCGCATGCTGGTGATTTCTTTTGTTATTCCATTCCTTATTATACTCAAATGGTTAAAGTTTTGACTTCTATACTCCATGAAATTAGTTGAATATCCTTGATATTTGCGCTTCATCCAGTATCTTTTCATGAAAATATTCTTCTAAGCATTCTTGAATTTTATTCTACAAAGCAGTATCATGTTGACAATTTGGACGTTATTAGTTCCTGGATAAAATAATTCTTGAACTTGTTTTATTGAATTCTTATATCATTGTCATCATCCTCATATTTATATTGTGTTGAAAGTCATCTGTGGCCTATAGTGCATAGATGGACTTGGTATTATTATGACCAGAGATTATTCGGTGTAATCATGACCGTAATGTTGTAAATGATGTGGTAAAAATCCTCATTGGCCCGTAGTGCATTGATGGACAGTTGTTGGCATGATCATGACCATTATTGAATACACAAATATTCTTGGCCCGTAGTGCATGGATAATTGTGGTCGTGATACTAAAGAATATCCTTGGTAGTAGTCACGGGGGTGATTCGATGATGTGTATTATTTATTAAAATCGAGTCCCAAATGATAAAAGTGATGAAAACCCTTTTAAATCATAAAAGATAGTAGATTTTATTCTCTACTTGACTCTTTTAATGGATTACTTGTTCCGCTGCAGTTAAAATTGATGGTTGTTATATTGTATCAGTTTAACACTGTTGAAGGCTAACGATAATATATTCTGTATTATCTTAGTCATAATATTTTCTACTGGGCTAGTTGAGCCCACCCTTTTACTTTTAATGTTCTCTTTAGGAAATGAGAACGTAGCAGGAACTAGTCGGGGAACGGAGTGACGGAGCAGATGATAGCATTAGTAGTCCTCACTATTCTGTGAAATAGTGTGATAATAATAGTAATGAGGACTCCTTTTAAGTTTGTATACTCTCTTGTAAATAATATTTGTATTCAAACTCACAGCTCATGTTGTATTATTAAGTTGTATTTGAATTCTGTACCATGTATCTGGCGACTCAAGATGGGTGATGTATACCTAATTTTGGGGGCGTCACAGTTGGTATCAAAGCTTATGGATATGATCCCTGGCTAAGATGTGAGACTAGAACTAGGAGGGGAGAGACGGGGAATTCATTCGCTAGTATGACCTACCTAAGTTTATTTGGTATTTGATTGGTCGGTCAGAGTATAGTGATAATATGTTGCATGTCAATTAACCCTTGTTTTGTGGCAGTGTTTGAAAATGGCATCCGAGAATGTTGAGAACATCAATGGAGCACAAGAGACCGTTAAGTCTCCATAGATCAATAACCAGGACAACATGCATCAGGCAGGCGACAATCCTCTTACAAACAACAACACTAACCAAATGATGAATGATGGAATATTCTGAGGCTTCATACAATTCATGCAACATCAGACGAGAGCGGCTCCTGTTCAAAATGCAGGTGTAAACACAGGAAACTCTCGGACGGTCACCGTTAAACAGTTCAAGGAGCTGGGACCACCAGAGTTTATTGGAGAGCCAAAACCATTTAAGGCAGAAGCATGGATAAAGCAAATCACCAAGATATTTGATGTCTTGGGATGCTCTGAGGAGAAAAAGGTTCCCTTCGCCACCTTTATGTTGCATGAAGAAGCGAGATTCTTTGGTGGGAATCAGAAAAGCATACTAACTTTGGCGCACTCATGATGTCTTGGGAGAAGTTCCAAGAGCTGTTCAACGACAAGTACTTTCCCGAAAGTATTCGTCACATAAAGAAGGTGGAGTTTATCAAGTTGGAACAAAACAATATGATCGTGTCGCAATACGAGGCTAAATTTGCGGAGTTATCCCAGTTTGCATCCCATTTGGTCGATAATGAGGAGCGAATAACACGAATGTTTTTTAGAGGTTTGAAACCGGAGATACGTCGATATCTTATTTCTTATAAACTGTGTTTGTAGTCAGATGTTGTAAATAGGGCTCAATTATTGGAGCGCGATGAACGAAGTCAACGAACCAAGAGAAAGCGACCAAGAAAGATGAAAATACCCGATTAGGTAACAATCCATCGAAATGGTGACAATAAGCATGGAGGGAATCAACATGCCAGAAATGGTAACCACTTCGTTGGTAATCATGGTCAAAACAATAAGAATGGACATTTCAAGAAGAGGAGATTCAAAAATGATGGAAAGATGTCAGCACCAGCACCCATTGTTAAGGAAGGAGAATGACCACCTATCATATGTTTCAAATGCGGAGGGGAGGGACACATCAGTCTAAACTGCACGATGTGATCCAAAACATGTTATAATTGTGGAAGAGAAGGTCACTTAGCCTGATTTTGTCATCCACCAAAGACAAGTTCAGCTAGGATGGAGGCACCAAAGGCCGTCCCAGAAAAGTCAAAGCCGGTAGTTTAAGAGAGAACATTTTTTTTCGTGACGAGGAACCTGAATAAAATTATCAAGGGTATGTTAGTCATAAACTCTTGCGAAGTCTATACTGAAGTGTTGAATCTGGGTTCTACTCACTCTTTTATTTCACCTATTTGTGTTCAATGTTTGAATTTAACTCCGGAAAAGTTAGATTTTGATTTATTTGTTGAAACTTAGTTAGGGGAAACCTTCATTACCTCCACTATTTATAAATCTTGTTCAAATCAACACTTTCACGTTACCTGTCAATCGTATCTCTTTGAAAATACTTGCCTTTGATGTGATTTTAGGAATCGATTGGTTAACTATTCATCATGCTTTTCGTAAGGTTATTAGCTTTCATATTCCTAACCAACCTGTTATACGAATTCAAGCAACCAAATCACTAAAGTCAATCATGGTCATATCAAGCCATAAGTAAAGAGCCCTGGTCCTTTCGTTGTTGACTTCCTTGTGTGGAATGCACTGAAGCCAGACTTTCTGTAGGCGACGCTGTGAATGAAGATGGCAAGTTGATAGGTATCAATGTGACGTGTTACCCAAGTCTTGGATGAGAATTATAGTTTTGAATGATATTTCTATTGTTAATAAATTTCCTTACGTATTCTTGAAGACTTCTTAGCCTACCCCTAGAGCGTGAAATCGAATTTTTAATTGACCCCAGTACAAAACCCATTTCTAAAACCCTCAAATATTTCTTCAACTAAAATGAACATAACATTCACCAAAGACGTTGGCTCAAGCTGTTGAAGATTACGATCGTACCATTCAATACCATCGTGGGAAAGCGAACGTGGTAGCTGACGCGTTGAGTAGAAGATCGTATCGTTCTGAAAAGTCGATGTTGTTAACACAAAGCTCCATTTCGTACGACTTACAAATGATGAAGATATAGTTAAAGACTCTAGGAACCCATGTGAAGATAACGAATATATGATTAGAATTGACTTTAATCGATAAAGTTAAATCCGCTCAAGCTACACACCCGAAGCTGATGAATAAAGAAGGTTCAAGAGGGCGTTATTCTAGAAGCAAGAATCGACAAAGAGAGAAAATCTCAACCCTCGATTTAATTGGCCCATTTGAAATCCTTGATCAAGTAGGAACTGTGGCCTATATACTCGTTTTGCCGCCAAGTATGTCGCGTGTTCATAACGTTTTTCACGTATCGATGTTACGTAAATATGTGGATGACCTGAACCATATTATTAAATTAGAACTAGACAATATAGCAGAAGATTTAACGTATGAGGAGATTCGTGTTAAAATCTTGGATAAGAAGGATCGTATTCAACACTCAAAGGTTATACCTCAAGAGTTAGAATCTGAAATGAAGTCAAGGTATCCTCACCTCTTTGGCATATCAAGTGCGTACGTAAATTTCGAGGGCGAAATTTCATAAGGAGGGGAGATTGTGAAACCCCAGATTTTATGAATAAAGATTTAAATTTATCGAAATATTTTTTTAATATTATGGTGTGGATTTGATATAATGTTATAGTTGTGGGTAGTATTTATAAATTTTTCAAAGTATGCAAGTTGTTATAAAATATTCGATTGGTCGGGGAATATTCTTTTTGTCGGGGAATATTAAATGCGACGACACACAATCATTTGTGGACCCCACAATGGAAGTATTTTCGTAGTTAGAAAACGACAGAATTATCTTTTTATAAAAATAACGGCGGAAGTGTTATCGTTAAAACTGTTGAACTACTCGGTAGTAAAAGTAATGCGATGTCTGGCGTGGTTGCATAGTAGCACAAGGTATTGATTATTGATGCTTACGTAAGAAGTCACTCAGTTATACTCAATTATTGCTACAGTAATTGCTGCATCATATCTCTCATATTATTGATTCAATTATTGTCACAATATCATCTGCAAAAAATGTTTTTTATTAAATCAACACTTGAGACGACAAAGTTATTCATATTATAAATTCCAATATTTACAATGTCTAGAAGTTCTGTCAAGGAGAGGTTTGGTCACCTAATTAATTGCCAATAGGAGAAATCCTTATTGGAAAACCCCTCTTTCCTGGGAACGAGCTGGTTGATAAATATTGTGAGTTATAATATTAATGATGAATGTTGTTCAGAGTTGAATTTTGAGACGCGGACGTGATATTTGAGTCCGGAACGAAAAAATTAGTAAAAATAGTCTATAAAAACAAAATTTTCTGGGATTCACTATTTGGTTAAAAAGTCAACAGTTGACTTTTTTGGGAAAAGTCAAACTTTGAAATTTCAAAATTTATATTTTTGATAAAAATAGTTTCATTATGTAGGAATTGTTTGTGTTAGTGAAAATCGACATTTATTCCGATGATAATTGATGTCTAGGGGTTATATTGATAAATCGGGTAATTTAACGGATAAATGAGCAATTAATTGCTACTAATTCACATGCTTATATAACTATTTGTTCATATATGTGTACTATTGAATCACATTATTTACTACTAGGGGAGTTGGTGCAAGATTGATAATACTTGCATGACTAAGTTAAAAATGGAGGTACTATACTGTAATTCGTATTTTTCACATGATTATACTATTGATTCACATGATTGAACTATTGATTCACATTATTTACTATTAGGGGAGTTGGTGCAAGATTGATAATACTTGCAGGACTAAATTAAAAATGAAAGAAAGTTGGAGGTATTGTACTGTAATTTTTTGAGCTCCAAAACGTGCAATTATTGAAACTATATTTTCCTATAAATAGAAGCTCATTCTTCCTTCATTTCTCACCAATTCACAAAAGCTTTAGAGCGATTATTATAGAGAGAAATTATAGAGAGAAAGAAGAAGAAAATCACTACCTCACTATTCCGATTATCTAGTTTTTATTCCAAGGTAGGGAGTATTATTTCTTTCTTATCTATGAAGAGAACTTCATTATACCATTCTTTATTATTACATTGGAATAACTTTTGTATCTGCAGCGGCTACCATATACTTGGTGAAATTCTTACATTGTTCCATTCTTTATCATTCATTGGAACATCCATGCATGTGTTTTACGTCGGACTGATTCCGCTTTATTATTACTCGTTGGAATATCCTCATGCTTCAATTTTACGTCCGGACTGATTCCGCCTTTTATTATTTTGTTGGAATATCCTATCAGTGCATTTTACACCGGACCTGATTCCGTTATTTATTATTCTATTGGAATAACCTGCATGTGCGGTCTATCGCATGCCTGGTGATTTCTTTTGTTATTCCATTCCTTATTATACTCAGTTGGTTAAAGTTTTGACTTCTATACTCCATGAAATTAGTGGAATATCCTTGATATTTGCGATTCATCCAGTATCTTTTCATGGAAATATTCTTCTGAGCATTCTTGAATTTTACTCTACAAAGCAGTATCATGTTGACAATTTGGACGTTATTAGTTCCTGGATAAAATAATTCTTGAACTTGTTTTATTGAATTCTTATATCATTGTCATCATCCTCATGTTTATATTGTGTTGAAAGTCATCTGTGGCCTATAGTGCATAGATGGACTTGGTATGATTATGATCAGGGATTATTCGGTGTAATCATGACTATAATGTTACAAATGATGTGGTAAAAGTCCTCATTGGCCCGTAGTGCATTGATGGACAGTTGTTGGCATGATCATGACCATTATTGAATACACAAATATTCTTGGATCGTAGTGCATGGATAATTTTGGTCGTGATACTAAAGAATATCCTTGGCCGTAGTGCAGGGGTGATTCGATGATGTGGATTATTTATTAAGTTGAGTCCCAGCGATAAAAGTAATGAAAAACCTTTTAAATCATAAAAGATAGTAGATTTTATTCTCTACTTGACTCTTTTAATGGATTACTTGTTCCGCTGTAGTTAAACTTGATGGTTGTTATATTGTATCAGTTTAACACTGTTGAAGGCTAACGATAATATATTCTGCATTATCTTAGTCATAATATTTTCTACTGGGCTAGTTGAGCTCACCCTTTTACTTTTATTGTTCTCTTCAGGAAATGAGAACGTAGTAGGGACTAGTCAGGGAACGGAGTGACGGACCAGATGATAGCATTAGTAATCCTCACTATTCTGTGAAATAGTGTGATAATAGTAGTAATGAGGACTCCTTTTGAGTTTGTATACTCTCTAATAAACAATATTTGTATTCAAACTCACAGCTCATGTAGTATTATTAAGTTGTATTTGAATTCTGTACCATGTATTTGGCGACTCTAGATGGGTGATGTATACCTAATTTTGGGGGCGTCACAAGCGACGTCGCACCAGTTAGAGAGATTTGAGAGAAGGAGGCTTAGTCAATTTATTGTGGGTTGAAGAAAGAAATTGGATCAGGTTTATGTTTATACCTGATCAATAGTTGATTGATTATACATATAAATATTTAAAAAGTTGGTTGAAGGTCTGCAGCAGGCTTCTGACAATATTATATATATATATATATATATATATAGTTTATATGTTACCAAGTATTAGATTATCATGTAAGAATAGAAGGAAATTGATTATATATATATATATATATATATATATATATATATATATATATATATATATATATATATATATATCTTAACTTTGTTGTAAATAATAAGGATAATGAATATATCATGTTATATATATGATGATGCATAGATGGGATTACTGCGGACATTCTTATGCGGTATAGATTTTATTATATATATATATATATATATATATATATATATATATTTTTAATAATCTTTTGGCATATATATGTTAATAATCATTGGGCCATGAAATTTGTATACGAAAATAGTAATTTAAGTTATATTTAAAAATTTGAATTAATTAATTTTATGGACATAGTTATAAAAGTTTTTAATAATAATAAATTTAATAGTATTATGTTATTAATGATTGGATTGTAATAAAAATATTATTAAATTATTTAGATTGAACGGAGGGAGTCTGAACGAGTTTTTGGAATATAAATTTGGGTATTGCATTATCGATTCCAGGTACGGATTCCGTACTCATTCAGCGATACTCTTTAATTTTAGTTGTTCGTTTTGCTTCTCATTTTTATTTCGAATATTGTCTCGATACCTTGATTTTAGTGAAGTTCATATAATAGTTTATTTTGACCGTTAGAATATCATAACTTGTACTCTTTGAACTCGTTTATCATGTTTAATATTTATTTTGATTCTCGTAGTGATGTACATGTTAGTATATTGTTGGAGATTTGTGTTGATGATTCGTTCGATTTAACATGTACACGTTAGAACCACTTTGTGTTGATATTTTCTCGCATGTGTTGTGACATTATATTTTTGTTAGAGTACCGTAGGGTATACCTGAGCTATAACCACCTGTGGGGGTACCACAGGCATGTCCTCTTGGCACCGAGGCATGACACGTTCCGTTGCGGTGTGATCAGTCCACGGCGTCTTCGTTTTGTGCTCCGGTGGGAGTTGTCCATTTGGTGTTTTATTGTGGGAGGCGTATGGGTCGACCCTAGTTTTCTGTTATGTTCTGTTCAGCGGATTGGTGATGTTTGTGCCAAACACGCCTTCCGATTTTACATGCATTGGATTCACGGTCCAATGTGTGTGACTTGCCTTTGTGGCATTATTTGATTTGCCTATGCGGCATTATTTGACTTGCCTGTGTGGAAAGGTATATTTCTGTTTTATTTTGAGCTCGGTATGAAATAACGCCCAGCCATTTGATTCAGCCTATTATTTCGTTGTGTTAGATTTGTTCGTTTCGTTTCAGTTGTTTCGTCTCTTTTCATTTAATTGAGTTAGTTATTTCGGTTCATTATTTGTATTCTATATCTGTACTGGGCATTTGGCCCATGCTGTGTTTTCTTCCGGCAGGTAATCAGGGGAATCAAGGGCAAGTGTGATGAGAACTCCATTCATTCCAATGATTTAGAAATATTCTGTTTAGACTTGATGTGTCAGTTTACTTGGAATTGTAATAATTATTTTAGCTTGTGGTTGAGACAGTTGGAGATTTAATATGGTTAACTTGTGGTATTTATCAGTTATTAAGACTATTCTTTTGTGGCTTTGAGCCTTGTTATTAAATTCATTTGTTTTGGTTATGTTTTGGGTAACCTCTCTTTCTATTTCGGAAAGGGGGTGTTACAATATACATACATACATATGTATTCTCATATCTCAAAGAAATCTCAAAAATCTTTTTATGACGTCATGATACCGCACTGTATTTACAGTCCGTTGAGGATTCCGTCATTTGGTGATTTTATCATACTACATCATACCATAGTGGATGGCGACGATCCTTAGATCACATCCAACACTAGGTATCTTGCATTGATGACTCCATCATTTTATCATCTTTGGACCAAAGTTACATGATGCATTAATGATATAAAATACATTTTGATATATTGCAAATCATTTTTGTCTAGCCGAAGCAATTAGCATAGACATACGAATAACAGTATTGTTGTTAAAACTCATTGGTTCCATCATTTGATCCAATATTTTTCAAGAAAATAGAAGTGTAAACATCAGCACGAAGTCAATAAATTTCGAAAGTCTAGCATATCTAGTAGATTTAGAGTACCTATGCTTCCACCATCAACTCCACTGTCTATAATGATCCATTGTTTAATAGGTCTATCTATTCCTATCGTCCTCAATACTCCATTTACACTTATCTATACCCAGTTCGTCAAACTTACCACACGTTATGAGTTCAGGAACTTGCCACAATCATATGAGTTTGAGAACTTATCCTAGTCAGACTATAGGCATCCATTCGCTGAGGGGTTCAAAAATATACCATATAATTATGAGTCACAAACCTACTATAAGTATGAGTTTTAAGAACTCGCACTTAATCTTATAATATTCTCTAACTATACTCTACCTAGCTGCTATACACATGAGAAAAGAATCACCTTCTCAATAGGCATATAGCAAATAGCGCGACACGGACATTCCAATGATTATCAATGTGATAAATTGAATGCAAGCACAAAACCCTCGCCCATACAAAGGTTTGTACAACTCAGCCATCACATGAGTCCTCAATTGAAATCCCACCTAACTCTATCTTGCTTATAACTTGTTCTTTGCTCGATACGAATTCCTCGTATCACATCATCTATAACTCCTCATGAGTTATCTCGTACTATTTTATAGTACTCCATCTTCATAGCATTAAGCTATAATTATTCAAACATTATAGACCATCTTTCTTTTATAACTTAAACAGACCACGTCGTGATCTTATTCTATAATCATCTCCCTTAAAATTCTTTTCTTAACTCTTGATCGTTTTGTTTTACGATCCTCTTTCTTTCTCTTTTTCATCATTTACGACATTATTCGTTATCTTGGCTTTTAGAGTTAAGAAACTGCCATTTCTTATCTTTATATCTCTTCAAGATTCTTCTTTGAATCTTCTTGTTTATATAACAATTCTTCCTTTAAGAATTTCTAACTTCATTTACATTGCTCAACATTTCATTCAAGTTCTACACTTTCATCATACGTATCCATTTTCTATACTTGGTACACATCGAGTCTCTACCAGTTTCAATATGGTACGCTGAGTGGTTTCCCACAAACAACCAACAAACTAGGTTCCGAGTTTCTAGTTTGTATATACCTCCGCTCTATGAAGGAATCATTTAGCCCAGATACCATACACAAACTACGAAAGAGTACAATTGCACCACTTAGATATAACTCTCTATTCTTAACTTCTTTATCATTCTATTTTTATAGACATTGTCTATTTATTATCACCTTATATCCTTATTATTAGAGTTGGGTAACCCCACATTCATATTCCTTATAACTCTGCGAGATTCTTTTTTTTTGATCCTTTTACGCATGTTTTAATCCCTTCTTTATAAATTTCTTAACTTATTATTGTTCAAGCTTATATTAGCTTATTCTTTCTTATTATCTTCACCTCTCTTCTCTAAGATTATTGCCTAAGGTACTCTTACCTAAGGTTTATAACCTATCGACTTTGATACCAATTATATTGACCCCAAAATTCATACAATTTAATTCTCGACTTCTGTCATTAATAATACATTCAACCTCTAATTTTACATCATTAAATGATAATACAACCATTGAAATTTGCGGAATAATTAAAATTTTCTATTACAAACTATCCTCGTTCCCAAAACCTTCAACCTTTACATCTAAATATCTCAGAATCATTTTAATACTACAATAGTTTACATTCGCAAAAAAATATTATAATTCAACATTAATACATTATTCGAAACCTTAAACATGGTTCAAATAATAATAACACAACCAAAGTATATAAATCTTCAAGTATCACATCTGATTCATGTCTTTCAAGTAACATATAACTTTACCTTGAATCTTGAACCTGCAAAAGTAGTTATTTGCAAGGTTGAGCTCGACAGCTCAGCAAATTTAACAGTCTATCATGTTTCACATAGCACACAATTCATGCATTATACATTTTTAATTTATCGAGTTACATTATACAACATGCATGTGCTATCACATATCACATATAAATTGAGTTCCATAACCCAATTAACTTGGTCATATTTTGACTTTAACAATTCATAAAACATGGTATGTAACTCACCACATAATCACATTTAATCCACAAACATAATAAAACTGAAAAGCTTGCCTTGATTGGAGATTACCACAAAAGTTAACCTAGATTTCTCCACAATTCCTACAGAATTATATTTACGTGTACACACATATTAGATAATTAGATATGTTACAAAACATGCATGTATATTCATCAATAATAATTATTAGTTTTATACAAACTAATATTATTTATTCTTACTAAAAATGAATATTAGATTATTTAGAAACTTAATTCGTTTTAACCTTTTTACACCAAATAAAGGTCCCTCACATTTTAGTATGTAAATATTTTACACTTTGAAGCTTCAATCATTTATATTCCACTTTAGGAATATCTTATGCCTTTACTCATTAATTTGAGAAACAACTAATAAATAGCTTTTATAGTAAAATTCAATTTACTATATTATTCTTTTAATATAAATAATTTTTATATTATTATTTTGCCCACTCATGAGTCAACTCGGACCATTGTCTAATTTATAAACATTTTATCCCGTTAACACACTTACTGCATTTTTCGTTTTGCAAATATTCACATTTTCATTATATATATTTATATAATAAGTATATATAAATCTTGGCTCAAAAACTCCATTTTGATCCCCACAAATCTTCATTGCATCACTTTTATGATTATTACAACTTTTTAATGGTTCCATGCTTTTCGTTTCGTTATAAAACCATTTTTCATGTCAATCCCGACTTACATTCGCTTAAATATGCAATTTAATATTTATATAATATTTTTATTGCATTATTTATGTCCGAAAGGAAGTTTCATGACGTAAAATATCATATATAGTCAAATCACTTCTCTTGGAACTTTATTAGATATAATATTATCTTAAATTTAGCCCAAACACACTTTGGAACGATGAATGTCAAAACAGCCCATCATGACTACATTCGGCGTCGCCCAAATTGTAGTTCTGACATGCATGTTCGCCTATTTTTAATTCTTAACCCATTAATCGAATTTTGGCGAACTTCTAGTATGTTATAGACCTTATGACATAGTACATTTAATAATTTTTCTAAACGCGAAAACAAGCTACGAACATTGATCAAAATAGTGCTAAAAAAGTCCGCGGCATTGCGCTGCGCTGCTGACCTGACGGCTTGGCAGCAAGCCTATGGTAACACAATATTTGGTCTTTTGCATAACGAATGAGCCACTTTGCGATTTTCTCACGCCTTGCTCGCTTATCGGAAAATTCCCAAATTTCAGTATGTTTTTCGTATCATATGAGTCTATTTTAAAAAAAATATATGAAACCCCCATTTCGGGTTCATTAGGCAGCCCAAATAGAGCGTCAAAAGTGTACGTTCATAACAGTTTTTTACTTTCATTTCGGTTTTACCCTCTCTCGCTAAAACAGTCATAACTTTTTCGTTTCGAAACATTTTGGAGTAATTCTTGAGCCCACGCGAAGCTAACTTCCGAGACTACAACTTTCATTCTTTGACCATTTCCAAATTCAAAGCACAGAATTCCAGAAAATTCGTGCAAGGGGACTGCTCCGAATTTGTTAGACAGGTTTAACGCCACTATTTTGAATGGGCATAACTCGTTGCTCCGAAGTCGGAATTAGTCTGTTCTGGAGTCTATGGAAAGCTTATTCAGTGTACTACAATACCCCAAAAGCCCAGAATTTTTTGGAAACCTATACTCTCCCCGAATTTATGTTTTAGGGTCAGCAGTCACACAATCTCTCGGACTTTTTGTTTTGTCTCAAAAATGTTTCCTCTCTTGATTTTTGTCGCTCATATCTTTTAATTAGTTATATATAACATGTATGAATCAAAATTAAGTCTTAGCTTTGCCTAACTATGGGTTTTTAGTCAAACTTGCTCTTTTAGTAATTTAATCGAACGTAATGAGTGCGCCAAAATTGTGGGTTGATTTCATAGACATTTAGTTCGGTATTCACCCATGTTTTTCCTCCTTATAACTCCACACCACATACTAGCTCCATATCTCTAATTTCATCACTCTTAGGATGTTTAACAACTCATAAAACTCAAAATAACATCTAACATGATATGATGAGTTTAAGAGCTAAAATGGAAGGTTAGGGTTTTAAGAGCTTACTTCTTGGATTTCTTTCCTCTAAGATGTTTGATCATGTGCTAAGACACCTTTAGAATCGATTTCCTTTCTCCTTGAACACTCCAGTAGCTTAAATCAAGTAAAATCACTCCACCCATTTCTCTCTCTCTAGAAAATATGAATGTTTTGGTGGAGAGGATGAAGTAGGATGATTATGGAGGTTTGTAGGAGTTTGTTTTGTTGTTTGCTTGCTTCAATCTTGCTCAAGCCATATGAATCTCTCTTCTCTTGCTCCTTCTTCACTCTCTCTTTTTTTATTTTGCAATATGGGAAGGAAGAAGTTTGTTGAGGAGAATGAAAAGGAACGGATGGAAGAGAGCAGGAGAATGGCCATAACACACCAATTAAAAGCATCAGTTACAAAACATATAACGTATCACTTACAAATGTTTATTTTATATTTTATTTATTATATTAATAAATCAAAATTTAAAATACAAAAGTCATAAGGCTCCGTTTGGCAAAACCCGTTTAAAATTAAAGACTTAATATACTTAAGCCTTGTTGGGTAAAACTAAATTAAAATCACTTTAATTTATTTTAATAACCACTTATAATATAGTTATTTGTCACACTTCTATTTAATTAAGTTTTCATACTTAATTTAATTAATTCTAATAACAATTCATTGCATAATATAATAATTTATTTAATCATTATAAACTCTCTAACTTAATTATTAAATTAAATTAGATTACTATTTCAAAATAATTACTTTCCTTAACTCATTAATTATTTATTAAACAAATAAATAATCAAATCACATCAAATCAATTAAACAAATACTTATTCAACGATAAACACATCCATTAAATATTTATATAATTCAATAAATATTTAAATATTTAATTAAAATAAAATTGACCTTTCCCGTGGGCACGTACTACCATAATCACACCAATATCCAAATGGTCCATGTATAACGACATGTACAGATAGGCCACAATACATATCAAGAATATATCTTGTTGGTCGTAATCCCGATCAAAATATGTGTGCAAGTATACATGGTCAACAAGTAATAAAGAGTAAGTAGAGTATCGTTCCCACGAAGAATTACTAATAAAGCTTACCAAGCACTAACCCGTAACCAACTCAATCTTATTTAAACGATTGATTTAATATTTTATATTAAAACTGTGTAATTAACCAATACTAACTACCCCTATAATGAGACTAGATAATGAAAACTTGAGATTACAATTTCACCAATTGAATCATTTAAATCGACACACTTCTTGTTGAGCCAAATTAATTATACCGGATTGTTAGTCGAGAACACGAAAATAAAATATAGCCATCTCTCGATGTACCATACCCATATCACACTAAATCCACAGATGATAGAATGAATGTGAACACCCTAATTAACTCACCCACTATATATCTATGTGAATTACAATTAAAAAGGGTTGAAGCTCAAGGTCTCAATTGACTACGTGCGGTGCATAGGTATATCTTTATCCTAGGCACGAATCATGAATTCCATCACATATATAAGTCACAAACACACGCTACTATGATCAGTTCTAAACCCATAATCCGTCTCTCGATTTCATATGGATTATCACGGTAATTGATAGCTAGGCAATTAAGCAATTCAAAAAAAAATCATAATAGACAATTCAATAACAATTAATAAGACTAACAAGGAAGTATATTAAAGTAAACTACACAACAAGATCCATAATACTATCAAAATTGAATTTAATTCATGATTGAACTAGAATCCATGATTCACAATTGAATATACATTGAAAGATACAAATAGAAGTAAAGAGAATAAGGGATTAAGAATAGCAAATCTGAGTTTCTTCTCTTGTTTCCCTTTTTAACTTTAAAGGATCTCCAATAGCTTCAATCCCCAAATCTTAGCTAATCTAGGGTTCTAATCTAATAAGAAAATTAAAGAAAAGAAAAGAGCATATGTAATCTAGATTGATCCCCAAGGGTGGAATGCCTCTTTACATACTGATATGTCTTCTATATATAAGCCCTAATTGACCCCTTCTCCAAGTTACGCTCCAATTGCATTGTTTAATGAAAAAGTCAACTCTGGTCAACTTCTGAAGTGGCGCGGCCGAGCTAGAAATATCTTGTAATTGGGCGCGACCGTGCTCAAGTAGCAGATAGCATTTTCTTGGTCCAGGGAACGGCACGGCCGCGCTCCAAATGAACTAGAAATTGGTGCGCCCGCGCAATAGATTTTCTGCTGCAGTGTCCTCTGGTAAAACAACCATGACTTTTGATCCAGGAGAAGTTACGGGGCCATCCACCTATCAAATCAAAGCTCTCGACGAGTTCTACAACTTTTATTCTTTGAGAATTGAGAAATAATAGACGGATGAAGGTCAAACTTGGGTTGGAAGTGACTGATGTGCATATGGCCTCCCAAAACATTGAAGTTCAACGTTCTTTGGTATAAAGGTCATAACTCTTGCATCCGAACTTCAATTAGAATGATTTAAGATATCTGGAAAGCTAAGAAGAAGCTCTACAATATAATCCAAGTTCCAAGCCAAGAACATAAAATGAACATGAAAGCCTAAACGATTGTCCAGATTTCTTTTCCTTGCTTTTTCATACCAATAGTCACTCACACAGTTCCCAAGCATAAAATCTACAAAATGAACACAAAATGCATGCAAAGTAACTATGAAACATAGGTTTAAGCAACTAATTAAAGTAATAGATACCGGATAAGTATGTATAAAACCTATATATCAAATACCCCCAAACTTAAACAGTTGCTTATCCCCAAGCAACATAACATAATGCGATCTACATGCTATGCAAGCTACGCTACTATGACAATGAATCCCACATTCTCAGTCAAATATGAATTTCAATAAGAGTTGCCTCAAAGAAATTACAAGATCTAAGAACAAAGCATCAAACCAAGCTAAACCCATAAAGACATACAATATGAAAATCCAAACATGTTGACAGTGATGTAGTGTGTGTGTGTGCTAGTATTCACGAATAAGCTTGAAAAAAGGGTAAATATTCCACATGCTATGCTTCTAAGAAGGAAAAATAAGGCTTTAAATCTAGAAAACTGAGACATATGAAATAACAACAACTCCAACACATCAATCCAAACTAAGGGTCAACAAAGGGCTTATTCTGCTTTGATTCACCCAGGAGGACGATATTCGCATATTCCCGTGGTTATTATTTTTATATTTTTCTCGTGGTTGTGCAATGTCACATTCCCTTAGGCTTTTCAATGCTACCTTAGCGAGCTTTCAACCAACGATTCCCAAACCGTACAGGTCTTAACGCGCTAGGTGTAGAGACATCCCCTCAGGTGTACTTACTCAAAATAGCAAAGGCCATAAAACAAGACTAGCCACAATGTTTTTCATATTTTTCTTTTTCTTTTTTAGCATGCATACCCAATGTTTTCCCCCAAACTTGAATTTCTGCGTCATTATGGTCATTACTCATTTTATACAAAAATCTATTCTTAAAAACAGATTTTTCCCTTCAAAAGACACGTATGTGCTAATCTCAACCACAAGTTGATAATAACAGAACCGTGTTATCTAGTAACATCAAAGCAACATTTAAATTAATTAATTACACTGATTCTAATTACCACTAATTAAAAATCAGATTGTGGAGATTTAAGATCACAACTTCACTTATTGCTTCATTTAAATTAATACACTTCTTATTAATTAAGCTCACTATTATGAATTGTTAATCAAGAACACATAAGTAAATATGACAATCTCTCAATGCACCATACTCAAATCAACTTAAATCCATAGATGATAGAGTTAAGTAGAACACCCTAATTAATTAATTCACTATATCTCTATGTAAATTACAATTAAAGAGGATTTTAAGCACAAGTTCTTTCTCAGATTACATGTGATGTATAGGTATATCTCTATCCTAGACATAAATTATGTATTCTAACCCCATACAGAAAACACAATCACATGCTATTATGATCATAAATTTATAATTCATCTCTCGAGTTCATATAGATTATCACGATAATTTTTAGCTAGGCAATTAAGCAATTCATCACAAATCATAATAGACAATCCAAGGATAATCGCAATAATTAATAGAGAAGCATACTAATATAAACTATGCAATAAGCTCCATTGTAATCTTAAACAAAAGATTTAGTTCATGATTAATGAATTAAAACTAAGAATCCACAACTGAATAAACATTAAAAGACAAAAATAAGAGTATCGTGAAGAATAAATATGTTGTCAGCAAATCTCCTTCTTCCTCAAGCTCCTGCTCTTGATCTTCAATGGTCTCCAAGTTGCTTCAATCTCCAAAACTAATAAGAACTAGGGTTTTGTCCTAATCTACTCTAATCTAATGTCATAGAATCCTCTCTCTCTAATCCTGGTGATTATCCTCCTTTTATATTCCTCTTCATATGTCATTTAATCCTCCTGGAAGTGTCCTAGATCAATAAGCTCGAACCAATCCTTCTTGAACTCAAATTCTAAAAAACTCATTTTTCTTCTCGAAACCCCCGCCCCGACGGGTGGTGTTTCTATTTTGCCTCGACTTCCCCTCTCAAGGGGGTTTGTGTGTATAATGTTGCCTACAGTGGGTCCTTTTGGAAATTTTCTACTCTGACGTCCTTTGGGGAAATGACCATAACTTCTTCGTCTAAACTCTGATTTTGATGATTTAAGATGTTCTAGAAAGAGGAGACGTAGATATACAACTTTCATTCTTTGAGTTTTTTTACATAAAGGCTGGAAAAATGCTGAAATTGGCTTTGAAGTGGTTGTTATGTAAATGACAAGCCAAAAATGCGAATCTAGCAACCCCAAATGTCGATCCAAGTAACTTTTATCCCAATTCCTGCGAAACAACATAAAACATTTATGAATAGACACAAACCCTTAAAACTTCCAAAAGATTAAGCTCAAATGCACTCAATTAATGGGTATAAAACCCAATCATCACTAACTAAGTGACTAAGTAAACAAACAAACGAAAGTACTAAAAATGCAGACTATCATGCAACCTAAACATGCACTACTACCATATGAAATACTAATATTTACAACCCAATAAATAAAATACCCCCAAACTTAAAATGAACAATGCCCTCATTATAATTAAAAGTGAAAGAATATTCCCCTAAGTGGAAATGTCATCTATGTTCGCCTCCTCATGATCTGATGGTATATCAGGTGATGAATAAGTTTGAATTAATCTAAAGTTGGAAACTGAGTGTGGGCTTCTAACTATCCGAATGCTTGAGTTAGAAATTCTAAAAATTGAGCAGTATTTGTTTTCTATGACTGAGAGATGGCACGACCGCGCTATGTTCGGCTAGTAGTTGGGCGCGGCCGTGCTACCATGTACCTTGGCAGCTTCAGTTTGTTTTTACTTCTGTTTGATCCTGAATGCTTATAGCAATTGGATTAAACCTGAGAGGAGAAATAATCAAACTATTATTAAGACTTACAATGATCAAACATCTACTAAATATGGAAAGTATAAAGAATTAAATGTAGAAGAAGAAGTAATTGGAAATGTAAATAAGAATTAAACAAGGAGGGAGAAAGATTAGATGGGTGCCTCCCATCGAGCGCGTAGTTTACAGTCGTTTAGCTGGACTTCTTTTTGTCATTGCTATCCAATTCCTCTTCGATAATTTAGGAACCCTCCATCCATCATGAACAATGTAGCTTTTGGTAGGTTCCCCATAGTGATAGCTATTGAATTAAAGTCACCTAGTTTGCTCTGTTTAGATAAGTACCCAATTCAGAATGTTGAATAACTAGGTGCTTTTTCCTTTGTTGTGCATGTGCTAAGATTAGGGCATTGGGGCTTGTCAAGCACAACAGGTTCTTCTTCTATCTTCTCTTCCTCGGCCCACCATGGTTTTAAAGTTGTGCTAGCTCTCATGTCATAAAGAGCTTTGCCGACGACATGACTCCCCAACGGGCAGGGTTTTGCAAAACTGACTAGATTCTTGAACCTTAGTGGAGAAGGCACTCGGGGCACTAATAAATTAAGGTCATCGTCATTAGAAATTAAAGATATATATTTGATGGCCTCATACTCCTTATCCCCACTTGTCTCCCCTTTTTCAAACTTTTGTGGTTCATCCATTTACATATTTAACTCGGGCTCTGCATCAGTTTCAGAATCCATATCATAGCACCAATTATTTTGAGGGCAATTGTTCAAGGCTTAGAACATTTGATTCATCTAATTCTGAAGATTTTGAATTGACATCTCTTGCTCAATCATCTTCTCATCAGTTGACGTTATAAACTTGAATCACAAATCCTCCAGTCTTGAATTATCTTTTTTAGTTTCGGAATCCATGTATTGAAGATCATTCATTAAGGGATTAATGAGTTGTTCCATCTATTTATTAAGATTTTGGCTTGATAACTCCTGACTCATCATCATCTCTTCATGGTCTGCTATGATCTTTGACATGAATTCCTTCAACTTTGAATTTTCTTCTTGTTGCATTGGAAATGGATATGAGAATTCCGGCGTATATGTTAGATTTCCAGCGTAGTATTGGTCTTCATAGCTCCATAAAGAATTTGGGTGATACCCCCGACCTTGATGATAATTGGGATAAGCATAGTTGTTTAGGTAATTACCCCTATACTGTACTGGTCCAACTCTGACGATGCATTAACGATTCGGATGATTGACAGCACAATAATTACAAACTACTGAGATCTTTCAAAAAAGTTGGGCTGCAAGAACATCTAACCTCTTCGAAAGTGTTTCAATTTGTGCCAACAATGCAAAAAATGCATTGAGTCCACCAATTCATGTGTCCCTTGGTTGAGTTATATTCGTATATGGCCATTGATAAGCAAATTCATACATGGTACCCAAAAAGAGAGAAACATAGGAAAAGAATTAAAATAAAATAAAAATTTTAAATTAAGACTAATTTGACTGAAATTAATGTTGGCAAAAATTATTAAACTAATTTCCCGGCAACAGAACCAAAAACTTATTGGTCATAATCCCGATCAATATATGCATGCAAGTATACACGGTCAACAAGTAATAAAGAGCAAGTAGAGTATCGTTCCCACGAGGAATTACTAATAAAGATTACCAAGCACTAACCCGTAACCAACTAAATCTATTTAAACGATTGATTTGATATCTTATATTAAAACTATGTAATTAACTAATACTAACTACCCCTAGAATGAGACTAGATAATGAAGACTTGAGTTTACAATTTCACCTATTGAATCATTTAAATCGACACACTTCCTGTTAAGCCAAATTAATTATACCGGATTGTTAGTCGAGAACACGAAAGTAAAATATAGCCATCTCTCAATGTACCATACCCATATCACACTAAATCCACATATGATAGAATGAATGTGAACACCCTAATTAACTAACCCACTATATCTCTATGTGAATTACAATTAAAAAGGGTTGAAGCTTAAGGTCTCAATTGACTACATGCAGTGCATAGGTATATCTCTATCCTAGGCACAAATAATGAATTCCATCTCCATATAGAAGTCAAAAACACACGCTACTATGATCAGATCTAAACCCATAATATGTCTCTTAATATCATATGGATTATCACGGTAGTTGATAGCTAGGCAATTAAGCAATTCAACACAAATCATAATAGACAATCCAATAACAATTAATAAGACTAACAAGGAAGTATATTAAAGTAAACTACACAACAAGATCCATAGTAATCTCAAAATTGAGTTTAATTCATAATTGAACTAGAATCCATGATTCACAATTGAATATACATTGAAAGATGCAAATAGAAGTAAAGAGGATTAGGGATTAGGAATAGAAAATCTATGTTTCTTCTCTTGTTTCACATCTGAACTTTCAAGGATATTCAATGGCTTCAATCCCCAAATATTTGCTAATCTAGGGTTCTAATCTAATCTAATCTAATAAGGAAATTAAAGAAAAGAAAAAAGCATATGCAATCTAGATTGATCCCCAAGGGTGGAATGCCTCTTTACATACTAATATGTTTTCTATATATAATCCCTAATTGACCCCCACTTTGATTTACGCTCCAATTACACTATTTAATGAAAAAGTCAACTCTGGTCAACTTTCGAAGTGGTGCGGCCGCGTTGGAAATAGCCTAGAATTGGGTGCGGCCGCACTCAAGTAGTAGATAGCATTTTCTTGGTCCAGGGAACAGTGCGGTCGCGCTCCAAATGAACTTAAAATTGGCGCACCCGCCATAGATTTTCTGCTGCAGTGTCCTCTGGTAAAACAACCATAACTTTTGATCCAAGATTAGTAAAGAGGCCTATCACCTATCAAATCGAAGCTCTTGATGAGTTCTACAACTTACACGTTTTAAGAATTCAGAAATAATGGACTGATGAAGGTGGAAATTGGGTTGGAAGTGACTGTTGTGCACATGGCCAGCCAAAACATTGAAGTTCAACGTTCGTTGGTACAAAGGTCATAACTCTTGCATCCGAACTCCGAATGGAATGATTCAAGATGTTCCAAAAAGTTAAGAAGAAGCTCTAAGATATAATCCAAGTTCTAATCCAAGAACATGAAATGAACATTAAAGCCTAAACATTTGTCGTGATTTCTTTTCCTTGCTTTTTTATACCAATAGTTACTCACACAGTTCCTAAGCATAAAATCTACAAAATGAACACAAAATGCATGCAAAGTAACTACGAAACATAGGTTTAAGCAACTAATTCAAGTAATACATACCGGATAAGTAGGTAAAAACCTACTTATCATATCTACATGAGTGACATGCAAATTACTCTTAGAAATGGTGAAGTCCCCGGAATATCGCAGATACATGTCTAACTACATGCCCCGAGGTAATCTCGTCTAGGGAAACTATACGCCTCAAGCACATCAAGGTCATAAACTGTTGGCTCATATCATCGACATCCATTCGAGGGCAAGGCCGATCCAATGGTAAGTCTGTAAAACGCTAATACTCCTCCAATATGGGAATCAACTCATGGATATCAAATATGAACACCTGTCTATCTGGTATCCAATGATCAAGCATGCCCTCTATAAAGTCTGACGGAACCTGAAATGTCTAGAGGGTCATGGAGTGCCTCAACAACTGATCAACTGTCACCCGATCTAGGAAAGAAAAATTGTCATACCAAGATCTCAAAGAAGAGGCCACCAACATGGGTGGGGTATGCTCAATCCGGCTAATAGTGGATGAGGACATTTGTAGATCTGTATCATAAGACCATCCAAGGGTCAATGCTAAACGTTTTTCTAGGAATGCATATCCATGACATAATGCATGCATAATAAATGACAAATGTTAATACGATGTAGGGAATAGAAAGCATTATACATACATTCATGAGTACATCATCATCTAAATACATAATCTCTATATACAACTAGAAATGAAAATATTGGGAAATGGGGCACAATCGCCCAACATCTAACAGAGGCCTATCAAAAGATATAACGAGAAATGCATCAGAAGAAGTCAATGATGTCTACATCATACAATCTATCAATCTGATGTAACTCCTCATAAGTCACTGAATCTCTGCCAGATTCTCTGTTATTAATTAATATTATTAATACAATATCTCAGGTTCTCTAACCTTAACATAATTTTTAGAGTTTGTGCCAACTATTTGATATAATTGCTTAACATTTCGATATTATATTTGATTAAATAAATGAATGATTTTATTATGATTTTATTTACTGCGTTATATAAATGTTAACATAATATAATTCCTTAGAATAGTGATACAAATTGTATAGTTCCAAGTATGTGACTTGAACATGAGATTATATAATTACAATTAATGTCATTGCTCTTAAATGTCCCTAGTCGAGTATCATTGTTGATGGGACAACAATGATGCATTGAGACTAGTATGTGGATTGACTGATGACCAAATCTCATTGGTCATAAATATATGAGATATTAAGTCAATGCATAGGTACATGTTAGAGAACGATATGCTGGACAAACCCATCATGAGAATTCTACGTGGAATAGTATGCAAAATGTCATTAGCAATTCTCATTGTGACTATGATGTAATGGTCCTTTGACCTGAAATCACTATATTACTACACGAGAATTTATGTACTTTGATATCATCAAAGGTCACCTTTAATAGGGTGGACTATAAAGGTGATTATTGGGTACATCATGAATCGTGTGAGGAATATAAGTGATCTAGATGGAATTTAACCCTCCTATTTATTAGGAGTGATATCCATAGGCCTCTTGATTAAGTAGGACTATGAAATACATGGCCATGCTCAAATAGTAATTTATTTCATATAGTCTACTCATTGATCAAGAAAAACTCAGATTAAATTATGAAGAGTATGACACATTCCATGACTCGAGTTTAATCTAGGATATTAAGGTTAAAAGGATTAAATTACATTGAAACATTCGTCACGAAAAGGTTACATCAAATCATCGATCTTATTATTACTTGGGTAGCAGTGATGCATTACTATATGCCGCTCATTGTTTATAATTTTGTAATATGATTTTAAAATTATTGCCAACATAATAATAACCTATAGGGTCACACACATAGAACGTTATTAAAAAGTGAATTAATTTAAATTGTAAGGATTTAAATATATCGATATGATTGATAGTATTTAAATCACGAATTTATATTAAAAGGATGATTTGTATATATATGTATATTAATTAAGTAAGACTTAATTAAGATATAATATATATATATATAAATTTAGATTTTATTTTAATTAGATTAGGGTTTTGATTAATTCCGATTTACTGCTATATATATATGATATATCAGCATTTTAGGGAAGTTAATCATAACCTAAAACCCTAGCCGCTCTTAGAGAGAGACTAGAGAGAAACAGTTTTGAGATCCTCATCCTTGGTGGCTAATACCGCAGTTCCTGTTACTGCAGATCGTATGACGATTCGCGGGGTGTTCGTGTGGATACCGTAGATGCGCGGTACATTTGGATTGCGCTGGAGATTCGATTGCATCAATTTCACCTTCAATAATCGGTATAAATTTCTAACCACTGAATTAATATGGTTTTCGCACGGATCCTATTTTAGGGTTTCAAAATTGCACTTTTAATTGTTTTATTTCCGCTGCGTTTTATGTGCCGAAACCCAACAATAACAACCATGCCTTTAGATATACAAATAGTTTTACACATAATATCACAATAGATAAAGTTCATATTAACTACACCTGCAATTTGCCTTTGCCCCTGTCCTTCTCCGACCCTCTTGGTACTTCGTTCTTAGCTGAAATGATATATTTAAGCTAGGGTGAGCAACGAGTTTGCTCTGTAAGTTAAAACATACAATAAAAATATGAAACAAGAACAATAGACTATTGATTCGATAGAACTTTACTAAAGTTCCAAAGACTTTAAAATAGCTGAACAAATCAATTAGCAATAACAAGATTTTTTCGAATTATAGGCTAAACAATAATTCAATGATGAAAGAGTAAAACTCCTTCAAAGTTTCAACAATGCTCAATTGATTAACAAGAGACAATTTTGCGCACTAACAACGTATAATATTTTCCAGATTTTATGCTGAGCGATCACAATGGATCATGAACAAATCGAGTAATTATCAAAGGTTCAACTTTGAATTACCCAGGTGTATCAGATAACCATAAAGATTAAATTATACCCCTCCACAAGTACATAAAGTGATCAGCTTCATTGTACCCAATATTATGCATAATACTCAAGCTCGCGCAACGGCCGTATATCCAACCACAAGGTTCCCTTTTATATAATGGTTGTTTATCTCAGTCTTACATCAAGAATTTGTATCGCAACAATATAGTTTGGATTTAAAGAAATGCTATGATTTTAACATCTAATATCTATATCGATCTAGCCGAAATAATTGACATTGATCTTTCAATAACAATTGAGTTCAAATACTAGAACGTATCAAGTTTCAACAAATATTTGTCTCGCCAAAACAATTAACCAAGACATAGCTCAAAAATAATTCTATAATAGACAAAAATCAACTACACTATTTTCAATCAATAATAATATTGTGAATAACCAACAATAGTTATTCCCTATGTCATACTTTCGAAATTAAAATTTAGTTTGAGTTAATGAACTTGTACTAACTGCAAATAATCATTAATAAATATCAGATGTGGATTAATCAGCAATAATTACCCACTACTATGTTTGAAAAGTAATAACTCGAGATTGAGTTAAGGAAACTTGCCTTGGTCGTTGACTACTACTACACAATATAATTTAGCTATGTTTGAAAGGCCTATAATCAATAATATCGGCCACGCAATTAGTGTAACACATCGTAACATATAATAATGTCAATTCAAGTCACTATATTACTTAGACACATAATCATATAATCACAACAGTGTTTAGAACTTATATAAACACTTATCAAGTCAAACTATGCCAGTCTAGTTGGACTTCGGTATTAATTTGGTAACCTGGTCACCCTATCAGATAACTTAACGAGTTTATTTTTAATAAAACTCTATTACAAAGATTCAATATTATTTTAGATAATTAAAATATTTTATAATATTTTTCGGAAGCTTATAATAATTTTCAATTAATTATTATCTTTTATAATAATTTTTCAAACACTAATTTCATTGTTAAATGATTTAAAAACCTGAATAATCCCATTATCATTATCATTAACATTTAAATAAATCATTGTCAAAGTATTAAAGTTATTTATAATAACTCAAAATATTTTTAAAACAATAATATTCCCTTAAATAATTTTAAATATTTAAAATCATTTTAAATAATTACCATTAATATTCAAATATTAATGTATTTTTCATCAAAATATTAAAAGTCATTTATTATAACTTAAAATATTTTAAATCATTTATATCATTTTAAATGATTTTTAAATTATAAAAACCATTTTAAACCATTTATTTAATATAATAATTAAATAATTTTATTATCATTAATATTGAGTTATTAATGAAATTATCTCAAAATATTAAAAAGTCAACTTTTATAACTTAAAATATTTTTAACACTTTATTATCATTTAAAATAATTTTTATAATATTAAAATCATTTTTAACTAATTTATTTAATATACTTATTAAATAAATTAAATATCATTAATATTCAAATAAATAAGATTATTAATGAAAATTATGTCAAAATATCAAAAGTTAATTTTTAAAATTAAAATAATTTTTTAAAACTCATTTTTGAATTTTTAGAAATTACAATATTTTCTATTTTTTATCTATTTATTGGAAATTAATATAATTAATTTTAATAAAATCACCGCTAAAGGCTTTAGCAACACTAACTGTCATTGTTGGTGTTCTTGAGCCTCAAGAACGTACATTCAAAGTCAGTCTTAAGGTGCCTACTTTGACCAGCCTTAATGCCCTGCTCATAATGTTTATAGGCTGGTAAGTGTATTGATCATGTAATATTGATGTAATACTACATGTACCAACTATAATCAGGGTCAGACTACATCACACAAGGGAAATCTAAGAGCTCAAAGTGGTTGTCAGACCCTTTCTGGGTTTTCTGGGTTACCCAGAAACCCAGGCAGTGCTTACCCTTTCTGGGTTGTCAGACCCTTGATTAATTTGGTCTATGGTCATTGTTTAGGTGTTTTTGTGATTTAATCTTGTAGTCCTCATGTCAAAGAACCAATATACTACACTTGGGTAGCTAAACTACATCACAAACTAAAGACTTGAGTCGGTCAAACCTTGTCAGAAATTTTGTTCATACGTTTTCTGGAATTTTCAAAAAACTCAAATCATGCTCGGTCAACCTACTTTAACTGTTCACTACTTTGATCCTATATGTTGTTTATGTGATCTAAAGCCATGATTCTATAGTCCATATGTGACACCCCCAAATCCAGGTACTTCAATTCCTACATGATTTGGTGTTCACTATACAAACATCATATGTTTATCTACCCATAATAAATGAAAACATAAATAGATAGAAATAAATCCTCTCCTTAAGGAGTTACATCATTTGAAATAAATACATAAATCCCAGGTCATACTAACCTTAAATCTTAAATGCAGAAACATAAACAATTAATCATCTTACACATCATTAACATAAGTCTAAAACATAAATACATCATCACATAAAACAACAAGTCTTCATCACTTGTTAATCTTGCCCTTGCCTTTGCTAGTAGAAGACTCGTCGGACCTTTCGTTCTTAACTGCAATGTTATTATTATGCAAGAGTGAGCACGATTGCCCATAAGTATAATAATGAAACAACAATATAATAACATACGAGTGAATCAAAGACTTCTTGAATAAGAACTCAACTTTTGAATAAAGAATTAATAACAAGAATCAAAAGAACTTCTGAGGGTCATAAGACCTTGAACTATGTCCTAGGTTATCAAGGGTTAAACTTGAAACCTTTAACAGTCATGAGACTATAGACTCATCTACTCGTACTTAGGGGGATCAACCCTTAGTACCATACTGCGCACAATATCTTAACGCTAACGTATAAGTAATCCCTATACAGGGTTGTTCATCTCAGTTTGACATTAGAGTCCGCACCAAAGGAAGTTCTGTTTGGATAATTCAATAAGGGTTTTGAAATTTAGAACGTTCATCAACTATGGACTAGTCGAATCAATAAGGGTTCACTAGTCTAACAAGGTTCAATAATAACTGATATTTAAATCGAATAACAATCTCAAGAGGTATACAATAGAACAAGTATTGTATAACAGAATTCATACTTTGAAAAGATTAATAATCTTTAATATAATAAATTGAACTTGATTAATAATCACAAGAATTTGCTCGATTTAAATTTATAAACTTGAATAACAATAACAAGTAGGGTTAGGAAACCTGCCTCGTTCGTAGATTACACGTTAATTATATACGTTCCTCAATTTAATCCTACATACCATTCATATTCACAATACCAGTCAATTATAACGTAACTAGTCATTACAGGTTCATTCTTTTTGTCTAACTCGAATTATGACTATACTTAGTCAAATTACCACACTTATTGACACATAATTTACACTTCACGAACAATAAGCTAACTATGTGTTCAATAATTCAATCCACATGTAAATGTGTTATTGACATATTAAGAATTTATTTTAACGTCTCGTTATACGTCTAACATATTTTTATGTTCATTAGATTAGGTTGCTATCACATTCCTAGACTTGAACAATTAAAAAAAAATTGCACTGCGGCGCGGTGGTGCGGGCCTTAAGGCATGGAGTTGGCGCCGCGGCACGGCGAACCAGTACCAGTTCTACAATTCACGAAAAATTGTAGAACATGGCCAAAACCTCCAATTAATTTATTCTTACACGAATTTAGACATACCCAAACACTGTAACACACATATAACTACTACCCAACCCTTCTAGCATGATTTTAACAAGCTATAACATATAATTTACCGAATCAAAACATGTAATTTTATTGTTCTTGATATTCTTGAATGTTTTGAACACAAACCATAAAAAATGACACTACGAGTTCATTACAACACCAAATCTGTCCATTCCAATTTTGTTTACATCGTTTTAACATGTATATTTACATACAAGTTTAAATTTATGATACAACATATGATTAACGTATTAAATTTGGTACGTAAGGCCATATGGCCATATTTTAACTTTTATATTCTGTAACTTTTAAAATAATCCAATTACTATATATTTGTATGGATTTAATGCTTTGAAAACATACAAAGATGGTAGGTAACATGTTATTATAACATATTATAACATGGTACTATTCATAAAGTACTATTCACAAAGTATTATTCACAAGGTACTATTCACGAGTACCATTCACGGAGTACTATTCCAGAAGTACTATTCACGGGGTACTATTCACTCGGGTAATATTCACCCGGAGTACTAATCATAACAAAAATTGATTTCTTTTCGGTCCAAATCATTTTTGATACATTATCATTCTTGAATTTTACTCCACAAAGCAGTATCATCTTGACAATTTGGACAATAATGAATTCTGGATAAATTAAATTATAAATCTTTAAAAATTTATCCTTGAACTTGTTTTATTGAATTCTTATATCATTGTCATCATCCTCATGTTTATATTATGTTGAAAGTCATTTGTGACCTATAATGCATAGATGGACTTGGTATGATCATGACCAGGTTTTATTCGGTATAATCATGACCGTAATGTTACAAATGATGTTATAAAAGTCCTCATTTGCCTGTAGTGCATTGATGGACAGTTGTTGGCATGATCATGACCATTGATGAATACACAAATATCCTTTGCCTGTAGTGCATGGATAATTTGTGGTCGTGATACTAAAGAATATCCTTGGCCGTAGTACAGGGGTGATTCGATGATGTAGATTATTTATTAAGCTGAGTCTTAGCGATAAAAGTGATGAAAAACCTTTTAAATCATAGAAGATAGTAGATTTTATGCTCTACTTGACTCTTCTAACGGATTGTTTGTTCCGATGCAGTTAAACTTGATGTTTGTTATATTTTATCAGTTTAACACTGTTGAAGGCTAACGATAAATTATTCTGCATTATCTTAGTCATAATATTTCTTACTGGGCTAGTTGAGCTCACCCTTTTGCTTTCATTGTTCTCTTAAGTTGTATTTGAATTTTATACCATGTATTTAAAGACTCAAGATGGGTGATGTATAGCTATTTTGGGGGCATCACAGTTGGTGTCAATGCTTAGGGATATGAACCCTGGCTGAGATGTGAGACTAGAACTAGGAGGGAGAGGCGAGAAATTACTTCGCTAGTATAACCTACCTAAGTTTATTTGGTATTTATTTGGTTGGTCAGAGTATAAGGATAATATATGACATGTCAATTAACCCTTGTTTTGTGACAGTGTTTGAAAATGACATCTGAAAATGTTGAGATCAGCAATGAAGCACATGAGACCGTTGAGTCGCCAATGATCAATACCCAGGATAATATGCATCAGGATGGCAATAATCCTCAGGAAAACAACAACGCTGACCAGATGATGAACGATGGGATGTTCAGAGGCTTTATGCAATTCATACAACATCGAATTTAGAGAGACTCTGTTCAAAATGCGGTGGAAACACTCGACAACTCTCTTGATGGTCACCACTAAAGCGATTCAAGAGTGGGACCACCAGAGTTTTTGGGAGAACCAGAACCACTTAAAGCGGAGACGTGGATAAAGCAGATCACCAAGATATTTGATTTCTTGGGATGCTCCGAGGAGCAAAAGGTTCCCTTTGCCACCTTCATGTTGCGAGGAGAGGCAGATTACCGGTGGGAATCAGTAAAACGTACTCAGCCTGCCGCACTCAAAATATCTTGGGAGAAGTTCCAAGAACTGTTCAACGACAAGTACTTTCCCGAAAGTATTCGTCACATGAAGGAGGTGGAGTTTATCAAGTTGGAGCAAAACAATATGACCGTGTCGTAGTATGATGCTATGTTTGCCGAGTTATCCTGGTTCGCATCCCATTTGGTTGATAATGAGGAGAGAATGACGCAGATGTTTCTAAGAGGTTTGAAACCTGAGATACGTCAATACTTAATTTCTCACAAACTGTGTTTGTATTCAGATGTTATAAATAGGGCTCAGTTATTTGAGCGCGATAATGAGCTAGCACAACCAAAAGGGAACGACCAACAACACGATAATAATCATACCGGTGGTAATGACCATCGAAACAATGATAACCATCGTGGAGGAAATAATCATGCTAGAAATGGTAACCACTTCGGTGGTAATCATGGCCAAGATAATAGAAGAAATGATTCAAGTTGAAAATTCAAGAAGAGAAGATTTAACGATGATGGGAAGACGTTGGCAATAGCACCAGCAACAAATTCTAGGGGAGGAGAACGACTGCCAAGTAGATGCTACAGATGCGGAGAGGAGGGACACATAAGTCAAAACTGTCCACAGCCTTCCAAGGTATGTTTTAGTTATGGAAAAGACGGTCATATAGCTCAATTTTGTCCTGTAGAGAAATCAAGTCCAGCAAGGACGGTGTGACCAAAGGCTGATACGGACAAAACAAAGTTGGTGGTTTCAAGAAGAGAGTTTTTCATGACTTCTAAAAAAGCGAGTAACCCGAACGAAGTGAGCACATATTAGTTAATTATAAATTCTTACGAAGTCTATACCTTGTTAGATACCGGTTCTACCAACTCTTTTATTTCTCCTACTTACGCTCAATGTTTAAATTTGACTCCGGAGAAATTAGACTTTGACTTATCTGTTGAAACTCCATTATGAGAAACCTTCATTACATGTGTTATCCAAGTCTTTGATGAGAGTCACAGTTTTTAAATGATATTTCTATCGTTAATAAATTTCCTAACATATTCTTGAAGAACTTTCTAGCCTACCCCTAGAGCGTGAAATCAAATTTTGTATCGACCTTGAACCCGGTACAAAACCCTCAATTAGTTCTTCACCCAAAACGAACGTAACATGCGCCGAAGACGTTGGCTCGAGCTGTTGAAGATTACGATAATACGATTCAATACCATCATAGAAAAGCGAACGTGGTAGCTGATGCGTTGAGTGGAAGATCGTATGTGAGTGTGATATTGTTAACACAAAGACCCATTTTGTACGACTTATAAAAGATGGAGATAGAGTTAAAGACTCCAAGAACCTACGTGAAGATAGCGAATATACGAGTAGAATCGACGTTAATCGATAAAGTTAAAGCCGCTCAAGCTATACACCCGGAGCTGATGAATGTGAAGAAGAAGGTTCAAGAGGGCGTTATTCTAGAAGCAAGAATCAACGAAGAGAGGAAATCTTAACCCTCAATTTTATTGGATCATTTGAAATCCTCGACCGAGTAGGAATTGTGGCCTATAGACTCGCTTTACCGCCAAGTATGTCGCGTGTTCATAACGTTTTTCACGTATTGATGTTACGTAAATATGTGGACGACCCGAACCACATTATTGAATTAGAACTAGATGAGATAGCAGAAGATTTAACGTATGAGGAGATACATGTTAAAATCTTGGATAAGAAGGATCATATTCGACACTCAAAGGTTATACCTCAAGAGTTAGAATCTAAACAATGTATCCTCACCTCTTCGGCATACCAGGTACGTACGTAAATTTCGAGGGCGAAATTTCATAAGGAGGGGAGATTGTAAGACCCCAACTTTTATGAATAAAGATTAATTTTTCTCAAAATATATTTTTGAATATTATGGTGTGTATTTGATATAATGTTATAGTTGTGGGTATTATTTATAAATTTTTCAAAGTAAGCAAGTGGTTATATAATATTCGATTGGTCGAGGAATATTCGTTTTAACAGAGAATATTCGTACGACGGCACAATCATTGGTGGACACCACAACAAAAGTATTGTCATATTTAGAAAACGACAGAATTATCTTTTTATAAAAATAACGGTGAAAGTTTTACAGTTAAAATGTGAACTACCCGGTAGTAAAAGTATAGTAATACGCGTGGTTGCATAGTAGCACACAGTATTGATTATTGATGCTTACGTGAGAAGTCACTCAGTTAGACTCAATTATTGCTATAGTAGTTGCTACATAATATCTCTCATATTATTGATTCAATTATTATAAGAGTATCATTTGCATAATATTTATTATTATTAAATCAATAATTGAGACGACAAAGTTATTCATATTATTATTTGCAATATTGACAATGTCTAGAAAGTTCTGTCAATGAGAGGTTTGGTCACCTAATTGCGCGCTAATAGGGAAAAATCCTTATCTGAAAGCCCCCTCTTTCCTGGGAATGATCTAGTTGTTAAATATTGTGAGTTATAAAATTAATGATGAATAAGTTCGTGTTGATTATAGATGAAATTGATATTTCCATTGTGTTGGGATTATTAGTGTTAGTGGAAATCGGCATTTATTTCGATAATAATGGATGTCTCGAGGTTATATTGGCCAATCGGGTAATTAATCAGATAAATGAGCAATTAATTATTATTAGTTCACATGTATATAACTATTTGCTCACATGAATGGAACTGTTGATTCGCATGCATTACTGTTAGGGGAGGTGGTGCAAGATTGATAATACTTGCGTAACTAAATTAAAATTGGAGGTATAGATGAAGGTACTATACTGTAATTATTTTTTTCACATGATTGTACTATTGAGTCACATGATTGTACTATTGATTCACATGATATACTATTAGGGGAGGTGGTGCAAGTTTGATAATACTTGCAGGACTAAATTAAAAATAAAGGAAAAGATGAAGGTATTATACTGTAATATTTCGAGCCCTAAAGCGTGCAATTACCGAAGCTATATTTTCCTATATATAGAAGCTCATTATTCTTTCATTCTCACCAATTCACTAAGACTCACAAGAGCATTTATAGAGAGAGAAGCTTTAGAGAGAAAGTAGAAGAGAAGTATGTTACCTCGTTATTCCAAATCCAAATCTTCTTACGAGGTAAGGGTATTATTTATTTCATATTACGAAGAGATATTATTTTTAGTATTATATGTATGAATATTATTTTCATTCAATATTCATAAAGAATATTATCTTCGTTAAATATTCGTAGGAATATTATCTTCGTTAAATATTCGTTGGAATATTATTTTCGTTCAAAAGTTGTAAGGGATATTATTTTGTTCAGTATTCATAGGAATAATATTTTCTTCCATACTCTATAGTATGTGAGTAATATTATTTCGTCTCGTATTCTTGATTATACCATCATTCGGTTAAAGTATTATTTCTATATTCTGTGAAATTAGTAGAATATCCTTGAAATTTGTGCTTCATCTAGTATCGCTTCACAAGGATATTTTCAGCACATTCTTGTTAATTTTTATTTTTTTCATGCCGGAGTACTGTCCATGAGTACTATTCATTATTCATAAAAGTACTATTCAGGGGTACTATTCACAAAGTACTATTCATAAAGTACTATTCACAAAGTACTATTCACAAGTACTATTCACAAAGTACTATTCACAGAGTACTATTCCAGAAGTACTATTCACGGGGTACTATTCACTCGGGTAATATTCACCCTGAGTACTATTCATAACAAAAATTGATTTCTTTTTGGTCCAAATCATTTTTGATACATTATCATTCTTGAATTTTACTCCACAAAGCAGTATCATGTTGACAATTTGGACAATATTGAATTCTGGATAAACTAAAGTATAAATCTTTAAAAATTTATCCTTGAACTTGTTTTATTGAATTCTTATATCATTGTCATCATCCTCATGTTTATATTATGTTGAAAGTCAACTGTGGCCTGTAGTGCATAGATGGACTTGATATGATTATGACCAGGGATTATTTGGTATAATCATGACCATAATATTACAAATGATGTGGTAAAAGTTCTCATTGGCCCGTAGTGCATTGATGGACAGTTGTTGGCATGATCATGACCATTGATGAATACACAAATATCATTGGCCCGTAGTGCATGGATAATTTGTGGTCGTGATACTAAAGAATATCCTTGGTCATAGTGAATGGGTGATTCGATGATGTGGATTATTTATTAAGCTTAGTCTCAGCGATAAAAGTGATGAAAAACCTTTTAAATCATAGAAGATAGTAGATTTTATGCTCTACTTGACTCTTCTAATGGATTGCTTGTTCCCTGCCAGTTAAACTTGATATTTGTTATATTTTATCAGTTTAACACTGTTGAAGGCTAATGATAAATTATTCTGCATTATCTTAGTCATAATATTTCTTACTGGGCTAGTTTAGCTCACCCTTTTTCTTTCATTGTTCTCTTCACGAAATGAGAACGTAGCTGGGACTAGTCGGGCAACGGAGTGACGGTCCAGATGATAGCATTAGTAGTCCTCACTATTCTATGAAATAATGTGATAATAAATGTATTGAGGACTCCATTTGAGTTTGAATACTGTTTAGAAGACAATATTCGTATTAAAACTCTCAGCTTATGTTTTGTCATATTTTACACAACAGTTGTATAATTAAGTTGTATTTGAATTTTATACCATGTATTTGTCGACTCAAGATGGGTGATGTATACCTATTTTGGGGGCATCGCATTGCTTCTTCAGCATTGTGGTTCCTCTAAATTACCTTAACAGAAGGTATTACTTTATTTCTGAGTACTTGTTATTTCTTGTCGGCAATCTGAACAGAAATTTCTTCATAGGATAAGTCTTTCTCAAAATGAAGGGGTTGATATTCAATCACGTGCTTGTAATCGGGTTTGTAGGGTCGTAGAACTGAAACATGGAAGACGTTGTGGACATTCTCGAGTGCTGGAGGTAAGGCTACCTCACACGCAACTTCTCCGATCGTTCGCAGTACCTCAAAGGGTCCAATGAATCTTGGGCTTATTTTCCCTTTCTTTCCGAACCTGATCTTTCCTTTTAGTGTGGATCGGCGTATTTCTTCTGCCTATCTTGAGCTGCTACCAGTTTTGTTCGGATCACTTTGACTATTTCTGTTTTCTGTTGTACTAATTCTAGGCCTAGTAATTGTCTTTCGCCAACTTCATCCTAGTATAGCAGAGTTCTTCACTTTCTATCGTATAACGCTTCATAACGTGGCATGCCAATACTAGCGTGGTAACTGTTGTTGTAGTCGAACTCTATGAGCGGTAGGTAATCATCCCAATTTCCTTTAAAGTCCATTACATAAGCTCTTAACATATATTTTAATGTAAGAATCGTTCTTTCACTCTGCCCATCTGTCTGATGGTGATAAGCCGTACTCATTTGCAATTGCGTACCCATGCATTCCTATAAACGTTTCCAGAAGTTCGATGTAAAGCGCGGATCCCTATCAAAAACAATTGACATCGGAACTCCGTGCCTCGAAACAATCTCTTTCAAATATAACCTTACCAACTAATCTAAGTTGAATCTGATTTTGATCGGAAGGAAGTGTGCGGATTTCGTCAATCGCTCAACGATAACCCATACTGCGTCATAGCCTTTCTGAGTTGTCGGAGGCCAACCACAAAGTCCATCGTAATATGTTCCCATTTCCATTTTGGGATCTCCAATGGTTGTCGCAACCTACTCGGCCTTTGATGTTCTGCTTTTACGTTCTGACAGGTTAGACATTTGGCAACACACTCTACAACACCTCGTTTCAGATTTAGCCACCAAAAATGTTGTCGAAAATCTTGGTACATCTTGGTACTACCAGGGTGAATCGAATATTGTGAGCTATGAGCCTCGCTCAAAATGTCTTCCTTAATCTCTGGTAATGGTAGTACCCAAATTCTGCTCTCAAATCTCAGTATTCCTTCCGTGTCCATCTTAAATCTTGGTTCGGTTCCTTCAGATATCTTTTTTTTTAACTTTTTACATTCTTCATCATGTAGTTGAGCCTCCTTAACTTTATTTAATAGGGTTGTACCAGATTACATCTGGAACAGCTTCTCGTTCACTTCTATAGGATACTTCACTTCTAATTCCAACTTCTCCATTGCTGAAATCAACTCCTTTTGAGCAGTCAACATCATCAATTTCTCCCGACCCTTTCTACTTAAGGCGTCAAAAACCACATTTGCCTTGACGGGATGGTATAAAGTCTCACAATCATAGGCAAAGATGGGATTGCCGTCATCGTCTAATTGGATAACATGAATTATTGATATTCTGGAATCCTCGGTGAGATGTTTTTCCCACCAAGATCTAAGAATACCAGTAAATCCACTAGCTATTAATTCAACAATGTCTGGTTGAGACAGGTTGCTGAACTTAGTAATATAGCTATTAGCTACCATGGACATATGATTTAATTTATTTAAAATTTATTGTTCACTAAATCCATCAATATTCCATTCATAAATTTTATTAGAAGAAACATAGAATTGTTTATCTAGATTTTTTTCCTCGAACTATAGATCCGGAGGAGCGGGTCTAGAGTACCAATTTCTGGTAATACTAGTGTTTTTAACAGTTAATTTGATAAGTTGGTCATTTAGGTCTGAAACAGTATTAGACTGATCAGAGGAACTACTGCTTTCATTATCAGATTCCACGATATATATATATATATATATATATATATATATGTTAAGGAGTGAGAAGCTTTCCTTTGTTTTCCTTATTGCATGCATTCCTTGGTTGAAAACCATGTGCTGGTAACTTAATTCCTCCCATGGGACCACTCATTTGGTGGGTGAAGAAAAATTGCTTGCAGAATATGGTGTTTTCCAAATTGTGGGCCAAATAAGTTAGGCATTGATGAGAAAATAAGGGTTAGGCATTGACAAAGTGAAAAGTTAGGCATGATGTTAGGTTTTGGAAAGAAAAGAAAATTTGGCATGTGTGTTATTTATCCTTCGTCCTGCACTATAAATAGAGGAATAACCCTCCTTCCTCAATCACACCTTCATAATCAGATATTCCTATTCTATAGTATTGTGAGTATTTTTCTTGAGTATAAGAATACTTTGAGCGTAGTTTTTCTACAAGATTTTCTTAGAATAATATCCGATATTCCAGTCAAATCCAACTTCTACTAAGGTAAAGGATATTATTTTATTGCAACACTCGTGAGAAATATTATTTTCTTTCATACTCCATATTACGTAAGCGATATTATTTCTTCTCGTATTCTTAAATTTGAACTTACTATGGTAAGTATTGCTTCTATAATTCCTGAAATGATTAAAAATTTCGCTTCATCTAATATCATTTCATAGGAAGATTGGTCTGAACTTTTTATCAAATTTGGAACTTTTCATGATGGCATCTTTGTTCACGTCTTTGCTTCACGATTCTTGCGCTCACGTCTTGTTTCACAAAAGAAAAAAAATTATTATTTTTTCTTCCAAGTTATCTATTGTGACCCTTATTCTTGAAATTTAATCCATGTTTTGATCTTCATTCTTGAATTTTACTCCACTATAGTTTATTATGGAGTATTATTGATCTTGGATAAACTGTAATACGAATTCCTAATATTTGTCCTTCGGTCTCACTGGATTCATTCTCTAAAATGTTTTTCATCATTCTCAGTCCTTAATAGGTGATACTTAATGAATATCTTTGGCCTGTAGTGCAAAGATGAATTATTATCTGATGAATATCTTTAGCCCATAGTGCAAAGATGAACAAGTGTTGAGATGAACAAAACCAACCGATGAAACAAATGAATATCTTTGGCCCGTAGTGGAAAGATGAATATTTGATGCAAGATGTATATTGATTGATGTTACAGGGATAAAATATTGATGATGGATTTTTAAATCTTAGAAGATAGTAGAATTCATTCTCTACGTGACTCTTCTAATGGATTGTTGTTTCCGCAGCATTTGTTGATCTAAAACTTGTTGTCTATTATATTTTATTAGATTTTTTCCTGTTAAAGACTAATGATAATTTGTTATATATTATCTTAGGCATAATTTTCTTTACTGGGCTAGTTGAGATCACCCTTTTCCTTGTTGTTCCATTTTCTTCTCAAGAAGCGAGAATATAACAAGAACAAGTCGGGGTAGAGAGTGATGGTTCTAGAAAGTTGTTTTAGCAGTCCTCGCTATATTTGTAAAATAGTGTATGAATAATTGTAATGAGGACTTATTTGAGTGTGGATATTGTCTAGAAGACAATATTTTTATTTAAACTCACAGTATGTGTTGTTGTATTATACACGACAATTGTAATAATGAAGTTGTAGTTGTGATTTGGGTCATTGTTGATAGATTGACCAAGTTTACTCATTTCTTACGTATACAAAAAACTTATACACTTGAATGTCTTGCTCATATATACATAAATGAGATTGTAAGACTACATGGTATGCCAGTATCCATTGTTTTTGATCGAGACCCAAGATTCACTTCAAGATTTTGGGTTAGTTTGCAAAAAGCTATGGGCACAGATTTGCGATTCAGTTCGGCATATCATCCTCAAACAGACGGACAGTCGGAGAGGACTATTCAAACTCTGGAGGATCTATTAAGACTCTATGTCCTTGACTTCAAGGGAAGTTGGGACAAGTTCTTACCATTGGTGGAGTTTTCCTACAACAACAGTTATCAAACAAGTATCGGCATGCTCCATTTGAGGCGTTGTATGGAAGAAAGTGTCGTTCTCCAGTATATTGGGATGATGTGGGTGAAGCAACGTTGTTGGGACTGGAGTTGGTACGTATAACTACGGAAAAGATTCAAGCGATCCGACAACGTATAAAAACCTCACAAGATCTACAAAAGAGTTATGTTGATCTTCATCGAAAAGACGTGGAATTCAATGTTGGAGAGCATGTGTTGTTACGTGTGGCACCATGGAAAGGAGTTACGAGATTTGGAAAGAGAGGAAAGCGCAATCCTCGATTCATTGGCCAATTTGAAATACTTGACCAAGTAGGAACTGTGGCTTATAGACTCGCATTACCGCCAAGTATGTCTCGTGTTCATAACGTTTTTCAAATATCCATGTTACGTAAATATGTGGAAGACCCGAACCACATTATTGAGTTAGAACCGGACGGAATAGCGAAAGATTTAACGTATGAAGAGGTTCCTGTTAAAATCTTGGATAAGAAGGAACATATTCTACGCTTCAAGGTTATACCTCAAGTCAAAGTTTTGTGAAGAAACCACGACGTTGAGGAAATGACCTGGGAGTTAGAATCTAAAATGAGATCAAGGTATCCTCACCTCTTCGTTATACCAGGTATGTACCCTAATTTTGAGGGAAAAATTTCATAAGAAGGAGAGGTTGTAAGACCCCAAATTTTATGAATAAAGATGAATTTTCTATAAATATCATTTTTGAATATTAAGGAGTGAATGTGATATAATGTTATAGTTGTGGGTAATATTTATAAATTTTGCAAAGTACGCAAGTTGTTATATTATATTTGATTGGTCGGGGAATATTCGTTTTAACAAGGAATATTCGTACGACTGCATAATCATTGGTGGACCCCACAGTGGAATTATTGTCAGAGTTAGAAAACGACAAAAATATCTTTTTATAAAAATAACAGCGGAAGTTTTACCGTTAAATTGTTGAAATACTCGGTGGTAAAATTACAGTAATACGCGTGATTGTATAGTAGCACACGGTATTGATTATTGATGCTTACGTGAGAAGTCACTCAGTTTTGTTCAATTATTGCTATAGAAATTGCTCCATAGTATATCATGTTATTTGATTCAATTATTATCAATATTTTATATATTATTAAATCAATAATTGAGACGCCAAAGTTATTAATATTATTATTTGCAATATTGACGATGTCTAGAAGTTACATCGAAGGAGAGGTTTGTCGCTTAATTATTGCGGCGCTAATACGGAGAAATCCTTATTGGAAAGCCACCTCTTTCTTGGGAACGACCTGGTTGTTAAATATTACGAATTATAATAATTATGATAAATGTTGTTAAAAATATTGAGGGGATTTTTATGAAGTATTTATGTAAATTTACTCATTTTATGGACCCCTATTTACCCATTTTTCAAAATAATCGGTAGAAAGTTATTTGGTATATATTTATATAATAATAGGTGGGGCCCACATATGGAAAAATGAATGTCAGGGGGGAAATTTTGGAATTGTCACGGGTGGAGTAGATTTTCAAAAGGCATGTGTTTATATATATATGTATTTATATATATAAATATATAATAAGTTTTGTTTTTTATAAAAAATAGAATATATTATATTTTATTAGATATTTTTATTAATATTTTGAAAATTTTGGACGATTAAGGGAAAAAATAAAAATTTGCGTCCGTGATTCTGTATTTGTTTCGTCCGAATTTACTGTGCAGTTCGTTAGAAATTAAATTCAAATAGTATCCTTCCATTTTCCTATAAATAGGATGCTTAGTTAGAATTGAAAATAACACCAGAATCAGAGAATTCTTCTTCTATAATATTGAGTGTATTTCTTTCGAGTTTTAGAAAGCTTTGAGCGTAGAAAACAGTGAAAGTTTTCTTCAAGAATATCTCCGCTATACCAGTTGGAATACTCTTCTTTTCAAGGTAAGGGATGTTATTTTTTTTCAGTATTCATATGAAATAATATTTTCTTCAATACTCTGTAGTATGTAAGTATTATTATTTCATTTCAGATTTCAAATTCTACACTCATTTTGTTAAAGTTTTGGTTTCTATACTCCATGAAATTAGTAAAATATCCTTGATATTTGCGCTTCATCCAGTATCTTTTCATGGAAATATTATTCTGAGCATTCTTGATAAGTTTTTAACTTTTTCATGTCGGGGTACTATTCACGGGGTTACTATTCCCGAAGTTACTATTAACGGGTACTATTCACTAGATTACTATTCACCCAGAGTACTATTCATGACAAAAAATAATTTCTTTTCGGTCCAAATCATTTTTGATATAATATTATTCTTGAATTTTACTCCACAATGCAGTATCATGTTGACAATTTGGACATTATTGAATTCTGTATAAATTAAATTATAAATCTTTAAAATTTATCCTTTACTTTCATTGAATTGAATTCTTATATCATTGTCATCATCATCATGCTTATATTATGTTGAAAGTCATTTGTGACCGTAGTGCATAGATGGACTTGGTATGATTATGACCATGGATTATTTGGTATAATCATGACTGTAATGATACAAATGATGTGGTAAAAGTCCTCATTGGCCCGCAGTGCATTGATGGAAATTTGTTGGCATGATTATGACCATTGGTGAATACACGAATATCCTTGGCCCGTAGTGCATGGATAATTTGTGGTCGTGATACTTAAGAATATCCTTGGCCGTAGTGCAAAGGTGATTCGATGATGTGGATTATTTATTAAGCTGAGTCTCAGCAATAAAAGTGATGAAAAAACTTTTAAATCATAGAAGATAGTAGATTTTATACTCTACTTGACTCTTCTAATGGATTGCTTGTTCCGCTACAGTTAAACTTGATGTTTATTATATTTATCAGTTTAACACTGTTGAAGGCTAACGATAATTTATTCTGAATTATCTTAGTCATAATATTTCTTACTGGGCTAGTTGAGCTCACCCTTTCTTTCATTGTTCTCTTTAGTAAATGAGAATATAGATGGGACAAGTCGGGGAACGGAGTTACGGTCCAGATGTTTGCATTAGTAGTCCTCACTATTCTGTGAAATAGTGTGATAATAAATGTATTGAGGACTTATTTTGAGTTTGAATACTGTCTAAAAGATAATATTTGTATTAAAACTCACAGCTCATGTTGTATATTTAAGTTTGTATTTGTATTTTGTACCATGTATTTGGCGACTCAAAATGGGTGATGTATACCTATTTTGGGGGCGTCACAGCAACAACCCAAAGTGTGTTACAATTGTAGAAAGGAAGATCATTTAGCTCAATTTTATCATGCATCGAAGTCAAGTCCAGCGGGGATGGTGGCACCAAAGGCTGTCCTAGAAGAGTTAAAATCGGTAGTTCAAGGGAGAGTGTTTGTCGTCACCTCCCAAAAAGCGAGGAACCCAAATGAAGTTATCACGGATAAGCTGATCATAAACTCTTGCAAAGTCTATACCTTATTTGATACCGGTTCTACCCATTCTTATATTTCACATACTAGCACTCAAAGTTTAAATTTGACTATAGAGAAATTAGACTTTGACTTATCTATTGAAACTTCGTTGGAGAAACCTTCATTACATCCACTATTTATAAATCTTGTTTGATTCAAATCGGTACCCTCACATTACTTGTTGATCTCATCTCTTTGAAAATACTTGCATTTGATGTGATTTTAGGGATTGATTGGTTAACTACTCATCATGCTAAAATTGATTGATTTCGTAAGGTTTTAAGCTTTCATATTCCTAACCAACCTATTATGCAAATTAAAACAACCAAACCACTAAAGTCAATCACCGCCATATCAACCCATAAAGCTATTCATTTATTGAAAAATGGATGTGAAGCTTTCTTAGCCTATGTCACGAATTTAAACAAAAATACGTCAGATTTGAATGATATTTCTATTGTTAATAAATTTCCTAACGTATTCCCTCAAGAACTTCCTGACCTACCCCCAAAGCATTAAATTGAATTTTGTATCGACCTTGAACCCTGTACAAAACCCATTTCCAAAGCCTCATATCGAATGGCTCCTATTGAACTTCAGGAGTTAAAAACCCAACTGAATGAATTGTTAGACATCAGTTTCATTCGTCCTAGTACGTCTCCTTGGGGTGCTCCTGCTTTATTCGTAAAGAAGAAAGATGGGAGTGTGCGACTTTTTATTGATTATCAGGAGTTGAATCATGTCACCATCAAAAATAGGTACCCTTTGCCTCGCATTGATGCCATGTTTGACCAGTTGCAAGGCGTTAAATTCTTTTCAATGATCGATTTCGTTCCGGATATCATTAGTTAAAAATTAAAACTGATGGCATTCCAAAGACTACTTTTAGAACTTGGTGCAGGCATTACGAATTCCTAGTCATGTCTTTTGGGTTGACCAATGCTCCTGCTGCCTTCATGGATATGATGAACCGAGTATTCAAGGAATATTTGGATCATTTTGTGGTTGTCTTTATTGATGACATCCTCATATACTCCAAAAGTTGTGAAGATCATGAGCAACACTTCAGGAGGATACTCAAAAAGCTTCGCGAAAACAAGCTATATTCAAAGTTAAAGAAATACGAGTTCGGGCTTGAGGAAGTGGCATTCCTTAGGCACGTGATATCAAATCACGGAATATCTATTGACCTAGCGAATATTGAAGTAATTCAAAGCTGGGAGCAACCTAAGTCAGTGGCCGAAGTACGTAGCTTTCTGGGCTTAGCTGGTTATTATTAGAGATCCATGGAAATGTTTTCTCGAATCTCCACTCCGTTAACTCAGCTGACTCGAAAAGATACAAAATTCGGTTGGAGCGAGGAATGTGAGAAGAGTTTTCAAGAACTCAAGAGGAGACTCATTTCAGCACCTATTTTGACAATACCATCTGGTTCTGAGGGATTTGTCATATACAACGATGCTTCAGGCAGAGGGTTAGGATTTGTTCTCATGCAACATGGGAAAGTCATAGCCTATGCCTCACAACAATTCAAAAAATATGAGAGGAATTATCCTACTCATGATTTAGAGTTGGCAGCTGTCGTTTTCACGCTTAAAATCTGGAGGCATTATCTATATGGGGAGAAGGTAGAGATCTATATAGATCATAAAAGCCTCAAATATTTCTTCATCCAAAAGGAACTCAACATGCGTCAACGACGATGGCTCGAGCTGTTAAAAGATTACGATCATACCATTCAATACCAATCCTAGAAAAGTGAACGTGGTAGCTAACGCGTTGAGTAGAAGATCATATGCGGGTATGAGTGCGATATTGTCAACGCAAAGGCCATTTGGTATGACTTACAGAGGATGGAGATAGAGTTAAAGACTCTAGGGACCCACGTGATTATGGAAAATATACGAGTAAAACCAAATTTAATCGATAAAGTTAAAGTTACTCAAGCTACGGACCCGGAGCTGATGCGTATGAGGAAGAAAGTGCAAGAATGTGCTATTCTGGAAGCAAGAATAGATGAAGAAGGTATACTTCGAGTAAACTCCAAACTTTTTGTTCCTCACGACTCTGATTTGAAGTATAAAATCATGATGGAGGTGCACAACACACCGTTTGCAATCCATCTTGGGAGTACCAAAATGTATCGGTATCTTCGACATACATTTTGGTGGAGCAATATGAAGAGAGAGATGACGTATTTTATCTCAAGGTGTCTAACTTGTCAACGAGTCAAGGCGGAGCATCAAGTGCCAAAAGGTCCATTACAACTCAAAATTCCAGAATGGAAGTGGGAGCACATTACAATGGATTTCGTTACTGGTCTTCCCAAGCTTTCTCAAGGCATAGATGCAATTTGGGTCATTGTTGATAGATTAAACAAGTCTGCTCATTTCTTACCTATACGAGAAATATAATCACTCGAACATCTTGCTGGTATATACATAAATGAGATTGTAAGACTGCATGGTATGCCAGTATCCATAGTTTTATCGAGACCCAAGATTCACTTCACAATTTTGGGTTAGTTTGTAAAAAGCTATGGGCACGGATTTAAGATTCAGTTCGGCATATCATCCTAAAACGGAAGGGCAGTCGGAGAGGAATATTCAAACTCTTGAAGATCTATTAAGACACTGTGTCCTAGACTTCAAAGGAAGTTGGGCCAAGTTCTTGCCATTAGTGGAATTCTCCTACAACAACAATTATAAAGCAAGTATAGTCATGGCTCCATTCGAGGCATTGTATGGACGCAAATGTCGTTCTCTAGTATGCTGGGATGAGGTGGGTGAAGCAACGTTGTTAGGACCAGAATTGGTACGCATGACAACGGAAAAGATTCAAATGATCTGACAACGTATAAAAATCTCACAAAATCGACAAAAGAGTTATGTTAATCTTCATCGAAGAGAGATGTAATTCAATGATGGAGAGCATGTGTTGTTACGTATTTCTCCATGGAAAGGAGTTATGAGATTTGGAAAGAGAGGAAAGCTCAATCCTCAAATCATTGGCCCATTTGAAATACTTGACCGAGTAGGAACTATGGCCTATAGACTCGCCTTACCGCCAAGTATGTCTCGTGTTCATAACATTTTTCACATATCTATGTTACGTAAATATGTGGAAGACCCAAACCACATTATTGAGTTAGAACCAAACGAGATAGCGGAAAATTTAACGTATGAAGAGGTACCTGTTAAAATCTTAGATGAGAAGGAACATATTCTATGCTCCAAGGTTATACCTCAAGTCAAAGTTTTATGGAGAAACCACGATGTTGAGGAAATGACCTGGGAGTTAGAATCTGAAATGAAATCAAGGTATCCTCACCTCTTCGACATACAAGGTACGTACACACATTTTGAGGACACAATTTCATAAGAAGGGGAGGTTGTAAGACACCAACTTTTATGAATAAAGATTAATTTGTCTAAATATCATTTTGAGTATTAAGATGTGGATTTGATATAATATTATAGTTGTAGGTAATATTTGCAAATTTTTCAAAGTAAGCAAGTTGTCATAAAATATTCATTTGGACGGGAAATTTTCGTACAATAGAACAATCATTGGTGGACCCCACAACAGAATTACTGTCGGAGTTAGAAAACGACAGAAATATCTTTTTATAAAAATAACGACGAAAGTTTAACCGTTAACTGTTGAAATAATAGGTGATAAAAGTACAGTAATACCCGTGGTTGCATAGTAACACATGGTATTGTACAATATCTTTGATTATTGATGCTTACGTGAGAAGTCACTCAGTTTTATTCAATTATTGCCACAATAATTGCTGCATAGTATCTGACGTTATTCATTCAATTATTGTCATAATATTTTATATTATTAAATCAATAATTGAGACGACAAAGTTATTCATATTATTATTTGTATTATTGACAATGTCTAGAAAGTTCTGTCGAGGAAAGGGGCTTGGTCACCTAATTACGTTCTAATAAGGAGAAATCCTTATCGAAAAGCCCCCTCTTTCCTGTGAATGATCTGGTTGTTAATATTGCAAGTTATGATATTAATAATGAATAGATGTTATTAAAAAAAAATTAGATGCCAAGTGAATTAAGATAAATAGAGGGGTATTTTATGAAGTTTTTTTTTAAAATTTGGCATATTATATGGACCCCCACTTACTCATTTTTCAAAAGCGTTGGTAGAAAGTTATCTCAGTTTTTTATATATATATATATATATATATATATATATATATATATATTATATAAGGTTTGTTATTTTTTGAAAAATAGTATATATTATATTTTATTTGATTGCATAGTACTGCATAGTGTGTGCATAGTAAAATCAAAAAAATTCATACGAATTCGCCGTATGCGCCTGTGAATCCTTTTCCTGTGCTGCCCGTGATTTTCTAATTCAAATAGTATACTTCCATTCTTCTATAAATAGGATGCTTAGCTTAGAATTGAAAATCATACCAGAATCTGAGAATTCTTCTTCTATAATATTAAGCGTATTTCTTTTGAGTTTAAGAAAGCTTTGAGTTTAGAAAACAGTATAAGTTTTCTTCAAGAATATCCCCGCTATACTAGTCAGAAGTACTCTTTTTTTTATGGTAAGGGGTATTATTTATTTCATATTCGCTTACGATATTATTTTTCGTATTCGTAAGGAATTTTATTTTCGTTCAATATTCATAAGGAATATTATATTCGTAAGGAATATTATCTTCGTTCAATATTCGTAAGGAATATTATTTTCGTTCAACAGTTGTAAGGGATATTATTTTTGTTCAATATTCATAAGAAATAATATTTTCCTCCAAACTCTGTAGTACGTAAGTAATATTATTTCGTTTCAGATTCCGAATTCTACACTCATTTTGTTAAGTATTGCTTCTATACTCCCTGAACTTAATAGAATATCCTTGAAATTTAATCTTCATCTAGTATCTTTTCAAGAAAATATTATTCTGAACATTATTGTTAATTTTTAATCTTTTCATGTCGGGGTACTATTTACGGTGTACTATTCCCGAAGTACTATTCACTCAGGTACTATTCACCCGGGGTACTATTCATGACAAATTTTGATTTCTTTTCTATCCAAATTATTTTTGATACAATATTATACTTGCATTTTACTCCACAAAGCAATTATCATGTTAACAATTTGGACATTCTTGAACTCTGGATAAATTGAATTACAAATCTTTAAAATTTTTCATTGCTTTCACTTAATTGAATTCTTATATCATTGTCATTATCCTCATGCTTATATTGTGATGAAAGTCATCTTTGGCCTGTAGTGCATATATGGATTGTTGATTGGTATGATTATGATCAAGAATTATGTATCGGTATAATTATGACCTGTAATATTACAAATGATGTGGTAAAGGTCCTCATTGGCCCGTAGTACATTGATGGACCAGTTGTTGGCATGATCATGACCACTGGTGATAATAACGAATATCCTTAGCCCGTAGTGCATGGATAATTCAGTGATGTGGATTATTTATTGAGATGTGTTACATCGACAAAATATTGATGATAAACTTTTAAATTATAGAAAACAGTAGATATTATGCTCTACTTGACTCTTCTAATGGATTATTTATTTCGCTGTAGTTAAACTTGTTATTTATTGTATTCTATCAGTTTAACACTGTTGAAGGCTAACGATAATTTATTCTGCATTATCTTGGTCATAATATTTCTTACTAGGCTAGTTGAGCTCACCCTTTGCTTTCATTATTCTCTTCAGGAAATGAGAATATAGTCGGGACTAGTCGGGGAATGCACTGACGGTCTGAGATGGTAGCTGTAGTAGTCCTCACTATTCTATAAAATAGTGTGATAATAATTTTAATGAGGACTCTATTTGAGCATGGATATTGTTTACGAGACAATATTCGTGTTAAAACTTTTAGCTACGTTTTGTCGTATTGTATAAATGAAGTTTGTATTTAAATTATGTACCATGTATTTGGCGACTCAAAATGGGTTGTGTATACCTATTTTGGGGGCGTCACACAGATGATACTATGATAATAATTGAATCAATAATGTGAGATACTATGAAGCAATTACTGTGGCAATAATTGTATGAAACTAAGTGACTTCTCACGTACGCATCAATAATAATAGATACTATACAATACCGTGTGCTACTATGCAACCACACATATTACTGTACTTTTATAACCCTGTATTTCAACAATTAACAGTAAAACCTTTGCCGTTATTTTTATAAAAAGTTATTTATGTCGTTTTCTAATCCAACAGTAATTCCGTTGGGGGATCCACCAATGATTGTGTCGTCGGACAAATATTCCCTGATAAAAAGAATATTCCCCATCCAAACAAATATTTTATGACAACTTGCTTACTTTAAAAAATTTGTAAATATTACCCACAACTATAACATTATATCAAATCCACACCTTATTATTCAAAATAACATTTAGAAAAAAAAATCTTTATTCATAAAATTTGGGGTCTTACAATACGGGTTTATTATTTAAAGCAGTACTTTTCGTTTTCGCACATGGAAGATGAATTTATTAATTTGCAGGCTGGTTTTGAGTTATAAACAGAGGCGATGGTTGAAGCCCTACAACGAAAGATTAATAGAAATTCATGCAAGTTGAGTCAAGAGATGAAGTTTGTTAGTTATCAACTTGGAGAGTTTGCTGATTTTATGGCAACAAGGTTTAATAACATTGGTCAGAAGTTACATTTTTAAAGAATGTATTCACCAATTCTTGAGTGGCCTCAATGCAATTGGATGGCCGAATATGTTGGTGATTTCATGGACCTTCCTCTTCCCAATGTAACTTTTATTCCGCGTCCCCCTCATTTTGCAGACTCTTTGTCTTTAGAAGAACAACTTCATCGCATTCTTCATCGTCCATATTTCACTCGTTGCACTCCTAACAAGGCGCATGTTAAAGATATTGATTGATAATCTTTTTGGATGATGACAAATGGGGAGACACATTGGGGTAATGAAATTCTGGCATTGTGGTGGACTTTGGGGTGGACTTCTGATTTGCTGATTATGTTGTCGTTTATGTTATGTTAAGACTATTTTTTTAATTTATGTTATGTTTATTTTTAAGACGATGATCTCTACACCTGTATTGCACCAAACGCTTTGATAAAACTTTCAAATAATTGGTTATTGAATAGTTTTGGTTGCCTAGTATTTGTTTGAACTAATATATTTGCAGGTTATGAATAATGCCTAAACAAAAGGCATGATGGGTAATTAGGCTTTACTTATGTCCTGAAATTTGGTTTTTTATATATGAATGAATTTAGGGGGAGCTATAATTTTTGGTGTTGTCATCATCAAAAAGGGGGAGAATGTTGACTTGTTAATATTCTAACCTTATTGTTTTGATGATGACTTGAGTTTTTATACTAAATTGTTTATTGTGAAATTTCAGAAACTGATAAAAGGATCATTGATGATTTGATTAAAGACTTTGAAGACATTTGTGTCTTAAGATTTTAATGTAAGGTCATTGCAAATACTAGATTTTTCAATTCAAGGTTGTAGGTCATTTTATGTGCATTTAGTATGACAAGTGTTATGCATGCTTAAAATTGAGAAGAATTTTAAAATAAAATGCTAACTGATATTATTGTCCGATTTTAAGTAGTTAGTATTTATATAATGTGACTACCCCAAAATAGGTATACAACACCCATTCTGAGTCGTCAAAATACATGGTACAAAAATAACTACAACTTTATTAATACAACATAAAAGCTGTGAGTTTAAATACAAATATTGTCATCTAGACAATATCCACACTCAAATAAGTCCTCATTACAATTATTGATACATTATTTTATAGAATATTGAGGACTACTAGAACAACTTCTAGAACCATCATTCCACACCCCGACTAGTACTCGCTACATTCTCGCCTCCTGAGAAGAAAAATGGAAAAACAAGGAAAATGGTGAGCTCAACTAGCCCAGTAAAGAATATTATGACTAAGATAACATCGAACAAATTATCGTTAGTCTTCAACAGGGAAAAATCTAATAGAATACAATAGACAACCAGTTTTAAATCAATCTTCACAATGGAAATAATAATTCATTAGAAGAGTTAAGTAGAGAATGCAAACTACTATCTTCTATATATGAATTTAAAAGTTCGTCGTCAATATTTTATCCCTATAACATCAATCAATATATATCTGGAATTAAATATTCATCTTTGCACTACAGGTCAAAGATATTCACCAGTTGGTCATGTTCATCTAAACACCTATTCATCTTTGCACTACGGGCCAAAGATATTCATCAGAAATCATTCATCTTTGCACTACAGGCCAAAGATATTTAGTTATATCATCATTTAGGACTGAGGATGTTGAAATATATTTTAAAGAAAACGAATCCAGTGAAACAAAAGAATAAATATTAAGGATTCGTATTTCAGCTATTCCATGTCAAAAAATACCTCATAAATAATCATAGTGGAGTAAAATTTAAGAATGATCAAAACATGGATACAATCAAAGCTAGTATCCAGAATAGATATTTTGAACAAAAAGAAGAAAATTTCATTTTTTGGTGAATAGTGTTGTATTCGTGAATAGTGCCGTATACGTGAATAGTAACTCCGACACCAAAAGATAGAAATTTCACAAAAAACATCATCACGCTTCGTGAATAGTACTGGTGAATAGTAACTCGTGAATAGTAACTCTGACATGAAAAAGTTCCAAATTTGATAAAAAGTTCCAACAAATATTTTGGCATAATGATATTGATAACACCCCTTACCTTAGCTAGAATAGTACTTCTGGTTGGAATATCATATATAGTGCTGAAGGAACTTGCACCGTATAGAAAACACTCAAAGTATAAAAATACTCACAAAATACGCTCGATATTATAGAGAGAGAAAGAGAGAGAAATCTGTAGTTCCTGGTGTAATTTTCAATTCTAACCTAAGCACCCTATTTATAGGAAAATGCTTAGAACACCAAAGTAGAAAATTGAATATAATAATAATATATATAATCAAATTTCTTACGCCCACTCTTAGATCTGAAATCAGCCATTTACATCATATGCAAGACCCAATTATATGACCAAAAACGTTTTTGTAATTATAAATATTTAAAACTTCCAAAAATCAATTATTTTAGAACTACAGAACTTCAATAATTCATAATAAATAGCTCTTTCATCAGCAAATTCGAATCTCGCGACTTTTTAAAAGAAATTCAATTCTCTACAACTTTACAGAAGAAAGTTTTTCCAAATTCTAAACAGAAATTGACCGAAATCCATAAACAGACGATTTTACAAGCTATAATCAAATTTCAAATCAAGAATGGGTCCACCAACATGTTTAATATGTTTTTAGTATTTATTGCAACAAAAATACTCCTCCTCCTCATTTACTCATATATCCCACATTCATTATAAAAATATCATCATTATTATATTATAATAATATAATAAAATATTATTTTATCAGAAAAGATAAAATATCGATTTTTTAACAATTGTCACTTTAAAAATTTTATCCATCTATATCCAAATAAAATCAATATTTTCCTCATCATATAAATCAATAATTAATTATTCATAAATAATATTATAGAATCACAGTACTAGTAACCAGGCGGTTCCCAGGAAAGAGGGGGCTTCCCAATAAGAATTTCTCCTTCTTGGCCGCAATTAGGTGACCAAACCTCTCCTTGAAGCGATGAACTTTCTAGACATTGCCAATAATGTTTTCTAATAATATTATTCAGATAATATGAATTATTGCTTCGATAATGGAAAATATCATGTGTAGTGACAATTATTGAAACAATAGTAATATAAAATATCAACGCAAAAATTATTGAGTCAATAAAATAAAATAATTGAATAATAATTCTCGTAACAATTATTGAGTAGTGCCTTCTTACGTAAGAATCAATAATTGGTGCAATACTGCAGTTACTATGTAACAACGCGTATTCATCGTGTTTTTAACCATAAAGAATTATTTCAACGATAATACTTGAATAACAAGCTGCGCCATTATTTATAAACAACTTATACTTGTCGTTTTCTTCATCCAATCGCTTTCTGTTATGGGCCCACAAAAGAATTGTGACGCCCCTAAAATAGGTATACAACACCCATTCTGAGTCGCCAAAATACATGGTACAGAAACAACTACAACTTTATTAATACAACATAAAAACTGTGAGTTTAAATACAAATATTGTCATCTAGACAATATCCACACTCAAATAAGTCCTCATTACAATTATTGATACACTATTTTATAGAATAGTGAGGACTACTAGAACCACTTCTAGAACCATCATTCCACACCCCGACTAGTACTCGCTACATTCTCTCTTCCTGAGAATAAAAATGGAACAACGAGGAAAAGGGTGAGCTCAACTGGCCCAGTAAAGAATATTATGACTAAGATAATATAGAACAAATTATCGTTAGTCTTCAACAGGGAAAAATCTAATAGAATACAATAGACAACCAGTTTTAAATCAATCTTTGCAGCCGAAATAATAATTCATTAGAAGAGTTAAGTAGAGAATGCAAACTACTATCTTCTATATATGAATTTAAAAGTTCATCGTCGATATTTTATCCCTATAACATCAATCAATATATATCTGGAATTAAATATTCATCTTTGCACTACTGAGCCAAAGATATTCACCATTAATCATGTTCATCTAAACACCTATTCATCTTTTTTGCACTACGGGCCAAAGATATTCATAAGAAATCATTCATCTTTTGCACTACTGTGCCAAAGATATTCGATTATATCATCATTTAGGGTAGGATGTTGAAAAATATTTTAAAGAAAATGAATCCAAAGAAACAAAGAATAAATATTAAGGATTCAGTATTTCAAATATTCTATGTCCAAAATACCTCATAAATAATCATAGTGGAGTAAAATTCAAGAATGATCAAAACATGGATACAATCAAAGCTAGTATCCAGAATAGATATTTTGAACAAAAAGAACAAAATTTCATTTTTCGGTGAATAGTGTCGTATTTGTGAATAGTGCCGTATACATGAATAGTAACTCCGACACCAAAAGATAGATATTTCACATAAAACATCATCACGCTTCGTGAATAGTACTCGTGAATAGTAACTCGTGAATAATAAATGGTGAATAGTAACTCGTGAATAGTAACTCTGACATGAAAAAGTTCCTACCAATATTTCGGCATAATGATATTGAAGAAATAATATCACTACGAAGAAATAACACCCCTTACCTTAGCTAGAATAGTACTTCTGGTTGGAATATCAGATATAGTGCTAAAGGAACTTGCACCGTATAGAAACCACTCAAAGTATAAAAATACTCACAAAATACGCTCGATATTATAGAGAGAGAAAGAGAGAGAAATCTGTAGTTTCTGGTGTGATTTTCAATTCTAACCTAAACACCCTATTTATTGAAAAATGCTTAGAACACTAAAGCAGAAAATTGAATATAATAATAATATATATAACCAAATTTCTTACGCCCACTCTTAGATCTGAAATCAGCCATTTACATCACATGCAAGACCCAATTATATGACCAAAAACGTTTTTGTAATTATAAATATTTAAAACTTCCAAAAATCAATTATTTCAGAACTACGGAACTTCAATAATTCATAATAAATAGCTCTTTCATCCGAAAATTCGAATCTCGCAACTTAGTATAGGAAATTCAATTCTCTAAGACTTTGCAGAAGAAAGGTTTTCCAAATTCTAAACAGAAATTGACCGAAATCCATAAAATGGCGATTTTACATGCTATAATCAAATTTCAGTCAAGAAATGGGTCCACCAATATGTTTAACATGTTTTTAGTATTTATTGTAACAAAAATACACCTCCTCCTCGTTTACTCATATATCCCACATTCATTGTAAAAAATATCATCATTATTATATTATAATAATATAATAAAATATTATTTTATCAGAAAAGATAAATATCGATTTTTTAACAATTGTCACTTTAAAAATTTTCTCCATCTATATCCACATAAAATGAATATTTTCCTCATCATATAAATATATAATTAATTATTCACAAATAATATTACGTAATCACAAAGATCTTGCAACCGCCGCTCCTGTGAAAGAGCGGGCTTTCAATAAGAATTTCTCCTTCTCATGCCATAAGCAATTAGGTGACCAAACCTCTCCTTAGTAACTTTCTAGACATTGCCAATAATGTTTTCTAATAATATTGTTCAGATAATATGAATTATTGCTTCGATAATGGAAAATACTGGGTAGTGACAATTATTGAAACAATAGTAATATAAAATATCAACGCAGCAATTATTGATTCAATAAAATAAAATACTAAACAGTAATTATTGTAACAATTATTGAGTAGTGCCTTCTTACGTAAGAATCAATAATTGGTGCAATACCGGTGTAAAGCTATCGCGACAACAACGCCAGACATTCTTGTGTTTAACCACCGGATATTCTAACAAGATAATTGTGAATAATAATGCAAGTTATTTATAAACAACTTATATTTGCGGTTTTCTTCATCCAATCTCTTTCCGTTATGGGCCCACAAAAGAACTGTGACGCCCCCAAAATAGGTATACAACACCCATTCTGAGTCGTCAAAATACATGGTACCGAAACAACTACAACTTTATTAATACAACATAAAAACTTTGAGTTTAAATACAAATATTGTCATCTAGACAATATCCACACTCAAATAAGTCCTCATTACAATTATTGATACACTATTTTATAGAATAGTGAGGACTACTAGAACCACTTCTAGAACCATCATTTCACACCCCGACTAGTACTCGCTACATTCTCGCCTCATGTGAAGAAAAATGGAATAACAAGGAAAAGGGTGAGCTCAACTGGCCCAGTAAAAAATATTATGATTAAGATTACATAGAACAAATTATCGTTAGTCTTCAACAGGGAAAAATCTAATAGAATACAATAGACAACCAGTTTTAAATCAATCTTCACAACGGAAATAATAATTCATTAGAAGAGTTAAGTTGAGAATGCAAACTACTATCTTCTATATATGAATTTAAAAGTTTGTCGTCGATATTTTATCCCTGTAACATCAATCAATATATATCTGGAATTAAATATTCATCTTTGCACTACAGGCCAAAGATATTCACTAGTTGGTCATGTTCATCTAAACACCTATTCATCTTTGCACTACGGGCCAAAGATATTCATCAGAAATCATTCATCTTTGCACTACAGGTCAAAGATATTCAGTTATATCATCATTTAGGACTGAGGATGATGAAAACTATTTTAAAGAAAACGAATCCAGTAAGACAAAAGAATAAATATTAAGGATTTGTATTTCAGCTATTCCATGTCCAAAAATACCTCATAAGTAATCATAGTGGAGTAAAATTCAAGAATGATCAAAACATGTATACAATCAAAGCTAGTATCCAGAATAGATATTTTGAACAAAAAGATGAAAATTTCATTTTTCGGTGAATAGTGTCGTATTCGTGAATAGTGTCGTATACGTGATTAGTAACTCCGTCACCAAAAGTTAGAAATTTCACAAAAAACATCATCACGCTTCGTGAATAGTACTCGTGAATAGTAACTCATGAATAGTAACTCAAGAATAGTAACTCGTGAATAGTAACTCCGACATGAAAAAGTTCCAAATTTAATAAAAAGTTCCAACCAATATTTTGGCATAATGATATTGAAAAAATAATATCACTACGAAGAAATAACACCCCTTTCCTTAGGTAGAATAGTACTTCTGGTTGGAATATCGATATAATCTTCAAGAAACTTGCAATCAGATATAGCAAACACTCAAAGTATAAAAATAGTCACAAAATAACTCCGATATTATAGAGAGAAAATCAGAAGTTTAAATTGTGATTTTCAATTCTAACCTAAGCACCTATTTATAGGAAAATATTTAGAACATCAAAATGAAAAATTGAATATAATAATAATATATATAACCAAATTTCTTACGCCCACTCTTAGATCTAAAATCACCATTTACATCACATACGAAGACCCAATTATATGACCAAAAACGTTTTTGTAATTATAAATATTTAAAACTTCCAAAATCAATTTTTTTCGAACTACTAAACTTCAATAATTCATAATAAATAGCTCTTTCATCGAAAATTCAATCTCTTAACGCTCTATAGGAAATTCAATTCTCTACAACTTCATGAGAAGAAAGTTTTTCCAAATTCTAAACAAAAATTGATCAAATCCATAAACGGATGATTTTACATGCTATAATCAAATTTCAAATAAGAAATGGGTCCACCAACATGTTTAACATGTTTTTAGTATTTATTATAAAAAATACCCTCCTCCTCATTTACTCATATATCCCACATTCATTGTAAAAATATCATCATTATTATATTATAATAATATAATAAAATATTATTTTATCGTAAAAGATAAATATCCATTTTTAACAATTGTCACTTTAAAAATTTTCTCCATCTATATCCACATAAAATCAATATTCTCTTCATCATATAAATTAATAATTAATTATTCACAAATAATATTACAGAATCACAAGATCTTGTGTGCGGTAGTTCCTGTGAAAGAGGGGCTTTCCAATAAGAATTTCTCCATCTTGGCGCATACATTAGGTGACCAAACCTCTCCTTATGAGTAACATTCTAGACATCGGCAATAATGTTTTCTAATAATATTGTTCGGATAATATGAATTATTGCTTCGATAATGGAAAATACCGTAGTGACAATTATTGAAACAATAGTAATATAAAATATCAACGCAAACAATTATTGAATCAATAAAATAAAATACTAAACGAGAATTCATCGTAATAATTATTGAGTAGTACCTTCTTACGTAATAATCAATAATTGGTGCAATACCGCGTGTCTTCTTGTGCGTAACAACAACGCAGACATCGTGTTTTTAATCACCGAGTATTCCAACAAAGATTAAAGGTAACAACTCTAACAAGTTATTTATAAACAACTTATACTTGTCGTTTTCTTGATCCAATCGCTTTCCGTTATGGGCCCACAAAAGAACTGTGACACCCCCAAAATAGGTATACAACACCCATTCTGAGTCGTCAAAATACATGGTACAGAAACAACTACAACTTTATTAATACAACATAAAAACTATGAGTTTAAATACAAATATTGTCATCTAGACAATATCCACACTCAAATAAGTCCTCATTACAATTATTGATACACTATTTTATATAATAGTGAGGACTACTAGAACCACTTGTAGAACCATCATTCCACACCCCGACTAGTACTCGCTACATTCTCGCCTCCTGTGAAGAAAAATGGAACAACAAGGAAAAGGGTGAGCTCAACTGGCCCAGTAAAGAATATTATGACTAAGATAACATAGAAGAAATTATCGTTAGTCTTTAACAGGGAAAAATCTAATAGAATACAATAGACAACCCGTTTTAAATCAATCTTCACAACGAAAATAATAATTCATTAGAAGAGTTAAGTAGAGAATGCAAACTACTATCTTCTATATATGAATTTAAAAGTTCATCGTCGATATTTTATCCCTATAACATCAATCAATATATATCTAGAATTAAATATTCATCTTTGCACAACAGGCCAAAGATATTCACCAGTTGGTCATGTTCATCTAAACACCTATTCATCTTTGCACTACGGGCCAAAGATATTCATCAGAAATCATTCATCTTTGCTTTACAGGCTAGAGATATTCAGTTATATCATCATTTAGGACTGAGGATGATGAAAAATATTATAAAGAAAACGAATCCAGTAAGACAAAAGAATAAATATTAAGGATTCGTATTTCAGCTATTCCATGTCCAAAAATACCTCATAAATAATCATAGTGGAGTAAAATTTAAGAATGATCAAAACATGTATACAATCAAAGCTAGTATCCAGAATAGATATTTTGAACAAAAAGAAGAAAATTTCATTTTTCGGTGAATAGTGTTGTATTCGTGAATAGTGATGTATACGTGATTAGTAACTCCGTCACCAAAAGATAGAAATTTCACAAAAAACATCATCACGCTTCGTGAATAGTACTCGTGAATAGTAACTCATGAATAGTAACTCGTGAATAGTAACTTATGAATAGTAACTCGTGAATAGTAACTCCAACATGGAAAAGTTCCAAATTTAATAAAAAGTTCCAACCAATATTTCGGCATAATGATATTTAAGAAATAATATCACTACGAAGAAATAACACCCCTTACCTTAGCTAGAATAGTACTTCTTGTTGGAATATGAGATATAGTGCTGAAGAAACTTGCACCGTATAGCAAATACTCAAAGTATAAAAATACTCACAAAATACGCTCGATATTATAGAGAGATAAAGAGAGAAAAATCTGTAGTTTCTGGTGTGATTTTCAATTCTAACCTAAGCACACTATTTATAGGAAAATGTTTAGAACACCAAAGCAGAAAATTGAATATAATAATAATATATATAACTAAATTTCTTACGCCCACTCTTAGATCTGAAATCAGCCATTTACATCACATGCAAGACCCAATTATATGACCAAAAACGTTTTTGTAATTATAAATATTTAAAACTTCCAAAAATTAATTATTTCGGAACTACGGAAATTCAATAATTCATCATAAATAGCTTTTTCATCAGAAATTTCAAATCTCTCAAATTTATATAGGAAATTCAATTCTCTACAACTTTGCAGAAGAAAGTTTTTCCAAATTCTAAACAGAAATTGACCGAAATCTATAAACGGGCGATTTTACATGCTATAATCAAATTTCAGTCAAGAAATGGGTCCACCAACATGTTTAACATGTTTTTAGAATTTATTGCAACAAAAATACTCCTCCTCCTCATTTACTCATATATCCCACATTCATTGTAAAAAATATCATCATTATTATATTATAATAATATAATAAAATATTATTTTATCAGAAAAGATAAAATATTGATTTTTTAACAATTGTCACTTTAAAAATTTTCTCCATCTATATCCACATAAAATCAATATTTTCCTCATCATATAAATCAATAATTAATTATTCACAAATAATATTACAGAATCACAAAGATCTTTTGCAACCGTAGTTCCCGATAAAGAGGGGCTTTCCAATAAGAATTTCTCCTTCTTCGGGCGCGCAATTAGGTGACCAAACCTCTCCTTAGATGTAACTTTCTAGACATTGTCAATAATGTTTTCTAATAATATTATTCGGATAATATGAATTATTGCTTCGATAATGGAAAATAATTGTGTAGTGACAATTATTGAAACAATAGTAATATAAAATATCAACGCAAAGAATTATTGAATCAATAAAATAAAATAACGAACGATAATTACTATAACAATTATTGAGTAGTGCCTTTCTTACGTAAGAATAAATAATTGGTGCAATACTGGTGAAGCTCTTGCAACAACACGTGCATTACTATGTTTTTTTAACCACCGGGTATTCCAACAATATTAATGGTAACAATCAACTTATTTATAAACAACTTATACTTGTCATTTTCTTCATCCAATCGCTTTCAGTTATGGGCCCACAAAGATCTAAGCATGGTCGTATTTAATATTCCCGACAACAAGAATATTCCACGACCAAACGAATATTCCACGACAACAATGTATATTTTATAACCACCTGCTTATTTTTAAAATATTCGCGCATTTTACCCATAATTAACCATATTAATCAATTCAACCCTTACTATTTCAAAATAATAAATAGAGGAAATTAAATTTCATTTATAATAAGTTGGGGTCTTACAACCTCCCCTCCTTATGAAATTTCGTCCTCGAAATTGACGTACGTACCTGGTGTTTCGAAAAGGTGAGGATACCTCGCTTTTATTTCCGTTTCTAACTCCCAGGTCATTTCTTCAATAGCATGGTTCCTCCACAAAACCTTAGTGCATAGGACATGCTCTTTCCTATCCAAGATCTTGACAGGTATCTCCTCGTACGTTAAATCTTTGATTATGAAGCACAGATATATGAAAAACGTTATGCACACGAGACATGCTTGGAGGTAACGCGAGTCTATAGGCCACCTTTCCTACTCGGTCAAGAATCTGAAATGGACCAATAAATCATGGATTGAGCTTTCCTCTCTTCCCAAATCTTGTAACTCCCTTCCATGGATCAACACGTAACAATACATGATCCCCAACGTCAAATTCCACGTCCTTTCGATGAAGATCCGCATAACTCTTTTGTCGATCCTGTACCGTTTATATACGTTGTCGAATCGTTTGGATCTTTTCTGTAGTCATTCGTATCAACTCTGGTCCCAACAACGTTGTTTTACCCACCTCATCCCAACATATTGGAGAGCGACACTTTCGTCCATATAATGCTTCAAATGGAGCCACACCTGTACTTGCCTGATAACTGTTGTTGTAGGAGAATTCCACTAATGGTAGGTACTTATCCCAACTCCCTTTGAAATCTAGGACACAAAGTCTTAATAGATCTTCAAGGGTTTGAATAGTCCTCTCTGATTGTCCGTCCGTTTGAGGATAGTATGCCAAACTGAATCGTAAATCCGTGCCCATAGCTTTTTGCAAGGTAATCCAAAATCATGAAGTGAATCTTGGGTCATGATCCGAAACTATGGATACTGGCATGCCATGCAATCTTACAATCTCATCTATGTACATACAAGCAAGACGTTCAAGGGAATAAGTCTCCCGTATCGGCAAGAAATGAGCAGATTTGGTTAATCTATCAACAATAACCCAAATAGCATTTATGCCTTGAGAACCCGTGAGAAGACCCGTAACAAAATCCATGGTAATGTGTTCCCACTTCCATTTTGAAATCTCAAGTGGTTGTAATGGACCCTTTGGCACTTGATGTTCCGCCTTTACACGTTGATAAGTTAAACATCTCGAGATAAACTTTGCAATCTCTCTCTTCGTATTGTTCCACCAAAATGTATGTCGAAGATCAAGATACATTTTGGTACTTCTAGGATGGATTTCAAATGGTGTATTGTGTGCCTCCATCATGATCTTGTAGTTCAAATCAGGATCGTTAGGAACACAAAGTCTGGAGTGGACTCAAAGTATTCCTTCTTCATCGATTCTTGCTTCTGGAATAGCACCTTCTTGCACTTTCTTCTTCATACGCATCAGCTACGGGTCTGTGACTTGAGCAACTTTAGCTTTATTGATTAAAGTTGGTTCTATGCGTATACTTGACATCATCGCACTCGTTCCTGCGTATGATCTTCTACTCAACGCGTCAGCTACCACGTTTGCTTTTCCAAGATTGTATTGAATAGTGTGGTTGTAATCTTTCAACAGCTCGAGCCAACGTCGTTGCCGCATGTTGAGTTCTTTTTGAGTGAAGAAATATTTGAGGCTTTTATGGTCTGAATATATCTCCACTTTCTCCCCATAAAGATAGTGCCTCCAGATCTTTAGCCTTGAAAACGATTGTTTGCCAACTCTAGATCATGAGTAGGATAATTCCTCTCATATTCTTTAAGTTATCGAGTAATAGGCTATGACTTTCCCACGTTGCATGAGAACACACCCTAACCCTTTGCACGAAGCATCGTTGAGATAACAAATCCATCTCGAACCGGATGGTATTGTCAAAACAGTCTTAAAATGAGTCTCCTCCACGAGATCTTGAAACTCTTCTCGCATTCCTCGCTCCATACGAATTTTGTATCTTTACGAGTCACCGAAGTTAATCTGAGTAGAGATTCGAGAGAATCCTTCCACGAATCTTCGATAATAACCATCTAAGCCCGTAGCTACGTGCTTTGGCCACCGCTTTGGTTGCTCCCAACTTTGTATTGCTTCAATCTTCGCCGGGTCAACAGACACTCCATGTTTTGACACCATGTGCCCAAGGAATGCTACTTCCTCAAGCCAAAACTCGCATTTCTTCAGCTTGGCATATAGCTTGTTATCACAAAGCCTTTGCAGTACCAGCTTCAAATGGCGCTCATGATCTTCACGACTTTTGGAATAGATGAGGATGTCATCAATAAAGACAACAACGAACTGATCCAAATATTCCTTGAATACTCGATTCATCATATCCATGAAAGCAGCAGGAGCATTAGTCAATCCAAAAGACATGACTAAGAATTCATAATGCCCGTACCGAGTTCTAAAAGCAGTCTTTGGAAAATCCTCAGTTTTAACCTTCAGCTGATGATATCCAGAACGAAGATTGATCTTTGAAAAGAATTGCGCTCCTTGTAACTAGTCAAACAGGTCATCAATACGAGGTAGCGGATACCTATTCTTGATAGTGACATGGTTTAATTCCGATGTCGATATAAAACTCGCATACTCCCGTCTTTCTTCTTTACAAATAAAACAGGAGCAGCCCAAGGAGATGTACTAGGACGAATGAAAATGATGTCCAACAACTCTTGTAGTTGAACCTTTAACTCCTGAAGTTCAATAGGAGTCATTCGGTATGGGGTTTTAGAAATGGGTTTTGTACCAGGTTCAAGCTCAATAAATAATTCAACTTCACGTTCCGGGGGTAGACCAGGAAGTTCTTCAGGAAATACGTCAGGAAAGTCAATAACAACAAGAATATTATTCAAATCTGACGTGTCTTTATTCAAATCCATAACATGGGCTAAGAAAGCTTGACATCCGTTTTTCAATAAACGAATAGCTTTATGACTTGATATGACAGTGATTGATTTTAATGGTTTAGTTGCTTGAATTCGAACAACAGGTTGTTTAGGAATATGAAAACTACCAACCTTACGAAAACAATTAATTTTGGCATGATGAGTAGTTAACCAATCAATCCCTAAAATCACATCAAAAGCAAGTATCTTTAAAGAGATAAGGCCAACAGGTAATATGATGGTGGCAACTTGGATCAAACAAGATTTATAAACAGTGGATGTGATGAAAGTTTCTCCTAACGGAGTTTCCACAGATAGGTCAATGTCTAATTTCTCTGGAGTCAAGTTTAAACATTCAGCACAAGCAGGAGAGATAAATGAATGGGTAGAACCGGTATCTAATAAGGTATAAACTTCGCAAGAGTTTATGATTAGCTTACCCGTGATCACCTCGTTTGGGTTCCTTGCACTTTGACCAGTCACGACAAATGCTCTTCCAGGAACCGTTGACTTTAACTTTTTTGGGACAACCTTTTGAGTCACCATCCCCACTGGACTTGGTTTTGCTACCGTACAATCTCGAGCGATATGTCCTTCCTTTCCACAATTATAGCATACCTTGAACTGTTGTGGACAGTTTGGGCTGATATGTCCCTCTTTTCCACATTTATAGCATACGACCGGTGGTCGTTCTCCTCCCTTAAAACCAGTTGCTGGTGTTGACGTCTTCACAGTGTCATTGTTGAATCTCCTCTTTTTAAAATCACCCCCCGACTCGTTTCTTCTATTTTCATGGCCACGAATACTACCAGAGTTGTTACCGCTTTTGTCTGAATGTTTTCCTCCCCTCTGGTTTTCATTGCTCCGATGACTGCTGCCACCGGTATGACCCTGGTTGCGGTCCCTTGGTTGAACGTACTCGCTATCTCGCTCTAATAATTGAGCCACATTGACAACATCTCAAATATAAAGTAAATTTATGAGAGATAAGATATTCTTAGAATCTCGGTTTTAAACCTCTCGTAAACATCCTCGTCATTCGTTCCTCATTCTCTACCAAATGAGGTGCAAACTTGATAACTCTGCGAACTTCGCCTCGTGTTGGGACAATCGTCCATGTTGTTTTGTTCTAGTCTAATAAACTCTACCTCCTTCATATAAGCGAATACTTTCACTGTTGCACGTTCTCCTCATTGGTGAGCAAAGGTGTTTCCACGGTCTCATTAACTCCACCGTTAATATTCTTAGCTGCCATTCTTAAATACTGCCATAAAACAAGGGTTAATTAAACAATTTAACAAATCACATAATACCCCTATATTATGACCGACCAACAAATAAGCTTAGGTAGGACACACTAGCGAAGGATTTACTCGTCTCTCCCCTCCTAGTTCTATTCCCCGATCTCCGTCAGAGATCATATCCCTAAGCTCTTATACCAACTGTGACGCCCCCAAAATAAGTATACAACACCCATTCTTAGTCGTCAAAATACATGGTACAGAAACAACTACAACTTTATTAATACAACATAAAAGCTGTGAGTTTAAATACAAATATTGTCATCTAGACAATATCCACACTCAAATAAGTCCTCATTACAATTATTGATACACTATTTTATAGAATAGTGAGGACTACTAGAACCACTTCTAGAACCATCATTCCACACCCCGACTAGTACTCGCTACATTCTCGCCTCCTGAGAAGAAAAATGGAACAACAAGGAAAAGGGTGAGCTCAATTAGCCCAGTAAAGAATATTATGACTAAGATAACATAGAACAAATTATCGTTAGTCTTCAACAGGGAAAAATCTAATAGAATATAATATACAACCAGTTTTAAATCAATCTTCGCAGTGGAAATAATAATTCATTAAAAGAGTTAAGTAGAGAATGCAAACTACTATCTTCTATATATGAATTTAAAAGTTCGTCGTCGATATTTTATCCCTGTAACATCAATCAATATATATCTGGAATTAAATATTCATCTTTGCACTACAGGCCAAAGATATTCACCAGTTGGTCATATTCGTATAAACACATATTCATCTTTGCACTACGGGCCAAAGATATTCATCAGAAATCATTCATCTTTGCACTACAAGCCAAAGATATTCAGTTATATCATCATTTAGGACTGAGGATGATGAAAAATATTTTAAAGAAAACGAATCCAGTGAAACAAAAGAATAAATATTAAGGATTCGTATTTCAGCTATTCCATGTCCAAAAATACCTCATAAATAATCATAGTGGAGTAAAATTCAAGAATGATCAAAACATGGATACAATCAAAGCTAGTATCTAGAATAGATATTTTGAACAAAAAGAAGAAAATTTCATTTTTCGGTGAATAGTGTCGTATTCGTGAATAGTGCCGTATACGTGAATAGTAACTCCGACACCAAAAGATAGAAATTTCACAAAAAACATCATCACGCTTCGTGAATAGTACTCGTGAATAATAACTCGTGAATAGTAACTCGTGAATAGTAACTCGTGAATAATAACTCCGACATGAAGAAGTTCCAAATTTGATAAAAAGTTCCAACCAATATTTCGGAATAATAATATTGAAGAAATAATATCACTACGAAGAATTAACACCCCTTACCTTAGCTAGAATAGTACTTCTGGTTGGAATATCAGATATTGTCTTTGAAGGAACTTTAGACCAGATATATAAACACTCAAAGTATAAAAATACTCACAAAATACGCCCGATATTATAGAAAGAGAAAGAGAGAGAAATCTATAGTTTTTGGTGTGATTTTCAATTCTAACCTAAGTACCTTATTTATAGGAAAATGCTTAGAACACCAAAGCAGAAAATTGAATATAATAATAATATATATAACCAAATTTCTTACGCTCACTCTTAGATCTGAAATCAGCCATTTACATCACATGCAAGACCCAATTATATGACCAAAAACGTTTTTGTAATTATAAATATTTAAAACTTCCAAAAATCAATTATTTCGGAACTACGGTACTTCAATAATTCATAATAAATAGCTCTTTCATCAGAAAATTCGAATCTTGTGACTTTTTATAGGAAATTCAATTCTCTTCAAATTTGAAGAAGAAAGTTTTTCCAAATTCTAAACAGAAATTGACCGAAATCCATAAACGGGCGATTTTACAGGCTATAATCAAATTTCAGTCAAGAAATGGGTCCACCAACGTGTAAATCAATAATTAATTATTCACAAATAATATTACAGAATCACAATCTTCGCAACCGTGCCGTTCTCGAAAGAGGGCTTTCAATAAGAATTTCTCCTTCTTGGCAAGCAATTAGGTGGATCAAACCTCTCCTGAAGCGTAACTTTCTGACATTGCCAATAATGTTTTCTAATAATATTATTCGAGATAATATGAATTATTGCTTCGATAATGGAAAATACCGTAGTAGTGACAATTATTGAAATAATAGTAATATAAAATATCAACGCAACAATTATTGAATCAATAAAATAAAATACTAAATAAAGAATTATTGTAATAATTATTGAGTAGTGCCTTCTTACGTAAGAATCAATAATTGGTGCAATACCATGCCATCTTCTTGTCAACGCCAGATTACTATGTTTTAACCACCGGTATTCCAACAAAGATAATTGGTAATAATCAAGGCCAAGTTATTTATAAACAACTTATACTTGTCGTTTTCTTCATCCAATCGCTTTCGTTATGGACCCATTAAAGACTACTGGCGTCGTTGCATTTAATATTCCCCGACGACGCGTGAGAATATTCCACGACCAAACGAATATTTTCCGACAACAATGAATATTTTATAACCACCTGCTTATTTTTAAAATATACGCGCATTTTACCCATAACTAACCACATTAATCAATTCAACCCTTATTATTTCAAAATAATAAATAGAGAAAATTAAATTTCATTTATAATAAGTAGGGGACTTATATATATTGCCATGTATGCTAATCCTTGACAATAGCTATCAGGAAGTTGATGGGTTTGTTGTGAAAGTGTATTTATATAATGCCATCTCTTTTGAAATACACAATTCTCGGTACTCTAAGATCATGATTATCTTGATTAACCATTGACATTTATTACGGAATGGACACATCTTCTAAATTGGGTTATTCCAAAGGCAGTGTGATATATATGTGACGGCAGTGGATTATTTTTAAGGAGTTAAATATGTGCATATATTTCGGAACTCAAAGTTAATGAATATCCTGGAAAGATATATTTTATCATTAATTACGGAACTAACACTCTATTATACTACCTCCGTCCCATAATAAGTGTCTTTTTAGCTTAAATCACACATACCAATACACAAGCTAAAACGACAAAAACCCCCTTAATATATTTTCTTTGAAGTTGAAGAGTTAATGAGTGTTATTTAGTTGTAGTGATGGTAAAATACAATAAATACCATTTAATGCATAAGGGCATATATGAGAAAATATTGCAAAAATTGTATTGGAGTTCTAACACATCACTTATTTTGGAAAAAAATATTAAGCCTAAAAAAGCACTTATTGTGGGACGGAGATAGTATCACTTATATGAGTTTAATTGCTAAACAATGTGTTATGTGATATACTCGGACTTATTTCTATCACTTTAGTAGATTGCTTTTTAAAGAGTCAAACAATTATCTATTTTTGTTTTACCGGAGATATACATGGATTATCTTCTGATTAGTTCTTAACGAAAATATAATTTGATTTTTAAACAAAACTAAGTTGGCAACGGTAGTATTTTTTGCTATAAAAACGCGTTATCTCAGTTTGATATAACACACGAATAAATCTTGCACAATATACTTGAAAATTTATATTATTAATCTTGGTGCAATTATATAAGTTGCTGTGCAATTAATATTCAGATTATTATCCAGTAAATTTTTTGTGAGCTCTAAATTGGTGATATCTCTTTTACTCCTTGATCATTGCAATAATTAATTGAGCCTTGCATTGTTAAATTGTTTATTTTCTTTGATCATTAGACCTCTATATTTGTAATCTTCTTATTTAGACTAAGTATTGTTTAAAGTAATTTAATATGGGTGGATTAAGAATTTTTTACAAACATGTTCAAGGAAGCATATGTGCTTAAGGGGTGCATTGGTGCACAAGGAGCAAAAGTGTTCAAGTGAATTATTGTAATTCAAAGTGTTGATAGAATCTGTTTTGTAAAAAGAGTCGATTTAAAGAAATAAAGTGAGTCTCCAATACTAGTTGGTATTGGACGTGGACTAAGCTATTGTTATAGAAGGTAATAGCTGAACCACGTAAAAAATCTTGGTGTTCATTTTATTACTTGCTTTACTTGATCACAAAAGTTAGTTAATTGTTTTGATAATTAAAATTTGAATATTTGCATTATCTTAAGAAAAATTCATTAACACCAAGTATTTCAACAAGGCTATAAATTCAGCAAGTTGTTTTCTATAAATAATAAAATCAAAGACTCAATCTAGTAGGCCATATTAATTCTACAAGTTGCATTCATTAATATTGTGACGCCCCCAAAATAGGTATACATCACCCATTCTGAGTTGCCAAATACATGGTACAGAATACAAATATAAACTTAAAAATACAACATGAGCTGTGAGTTTTAATACAAATATTATCTTCTAGACAGTATTCAAACTCAAAATAAGTTCTCAATACATTTATTATCACACTATTTCATATAATAGCGAGCACTACTAATGCAAATATCTGGACCGTCACTCTGTTCCCTGACTATTCCCAACTATATTCTCATTTTCTGAAAAGAACAATGAAAGCAAAGAGTAAGCTCAACTAGCCCAGTAAAAAATATTATGACTAAGATAATGCAGAATAATTTATCGTTAGCCTTCAACAATGTTAAACTGATAAAATATAATAAACATCAAGTTTAACTGTAACGGAACAAGCAATCCATTAGAAGAGTCAAGTAGGGCATAATATCTACTATCTTCTATGATTTAAAAGAATTTATCGTCAATTTTATCGCTGAGACTCAGCTTAATAAATAATCCACATCATCGAATCACCCCTGCACTACAGCCAAGGATATTCTTTAGTATCACGATCACAAATTATCCATGCAATACGGGCTAAGGATATTCGTGTTTTCATCAATGATCATGATCATGCCAACAACTGTCCATCAATGAACTACGGGCCAATGAGGACTTTTACCACATCATTTATAACATTACGGTCATGATTATACCGAATAATCCTTGGTCATAATTATACCAAGTCCATCTATGCACTACGACCACAGATAAATTTCAACATAATATAAGGATGATGATGATGACGATGATATAAGAATTCAATTAAAAGAAAACAAATAATAAAATTTTAAAGATTTATAATTTAATTTATCCAGAATTCAATAATGTCCAAATTGTCAACATGATACTGCTTTGTGGAGTAAAATTCAAGAATAATATTGTAACAAAAAATGATTTGGACCGAAAATGAATCAATTCTTATCATGAATAGTACCCCGAGTGAATAATACTCGAGTGAATAGTACCCCGTGAATAGTACTTCGTGACCCGTGAATAGTACTCCGGCATAAAAAAATTAAAACTTATCAAGAATGCTCAGAATAATATTTCCATGAAAAGATACTGGATGAAACGCAAATTTTAAGGATATTCTACTAATTTAATGGAGTATAGCAGCCAAAACTTTAACCGAATGAGTATAGAATTCGAAATTTGAAACGAAATAATATTACTTACATACTACAGAGTATGGAAGAAAATATTATTTCAAGCGAATATTGAACACAAATAACATTCCTTACCTTGAAAAGAAGAGTATTCCAACTAGTATAGCGGGGATATTCTTGAAAAAAAACTTTCACTATTTTCTATGCTCAAAACTTTCTAAAACTCGACAGAAATACGCTCAATATTAAAGAAGAATTCTCTGATTCTGGTGTGATTTTCAATTCTAATTAAACATCATATTTATAGGAGAATGGAAAGGATAATATTTGAAAAAGAAAATCACAGACTGCACAATGACATATCACGGACGCCGGCTGATTTTCCGAAAATTTTCTGATTTTTACTATGCAAACACTATGCAGGCACTATGCAAACACAATGCATAATAAAATATAATATATTCAATTTTTTATAAAAAAAACAAAACTTATTATAATAATAACAGAATAGTAACTCCCCCGTGACCAAATTTGCCATCCGACAAAATTTTGTATAAATGTATATATATATATATATATATATATATATATATATATATATATATATATATATATATATATATATCTTGTGACAACTCGAAAATTTTGAATATTTTTAAAAATTTTATTAATTGATTTAAGGTTCATTATTAGAACCTAGACATAAAATAAGTGTATGCGTTCGATATTTTTAAGAAGGAATTTTGAGGATTTCAAAATTCTATGAAGGATTAAGGTGAATTATTCAGGATTAAGGATGTACGTGAATATGTTCGGTGTATATGATATTATATGTGTACAGTATGTGGTTAAGGGTCAAGGGTTGACCAGATAAACGATATATGTAACAAACCCTAAGTATATATTAAGAACGTCAACGTTCGGTTAGAAAACCCTAGCGATTAACAAGAAACCCTAGAAACGATATATGTACGTGAATATGTTCGGTGTATATGATATTATATGTGTACAGTATATGGTTAAGGGTCAAGGGTTGACCAGATAAACGATATATGTAACAAACCCTAAGTATATATTAAGAACGTCAACGTTCGGTTAGAAAACCCTAGCGATTAACAAGAAACCCTAGAAACCAGTTCTGGAAACCCTAATTTCAGTTTCGGGAATCCGAAACCCTAATTCAGAATTTGAAACCCTAATCTGGGAACTTAAAGGATAATTATAATGCTCATATACTATTAATTAGAATATTAATTAGGGTAAAGCTTAATTAATTAGCAAACCCTAATTTCAAATATAGAAAACCCTAATTTCTGGATTAGAAACCCTAATTTATAATTAGGAAAAACCTAAGTGTTAATTTAATAATTGTAATGTTAATTAGGAAACCTTAATCCTAATTTTCAAGTTATGAGTAATTAGAAAACCCTAATAACGAAATCTAATTTATAAATTAGAAATATTATTATTATAATTAAAACCCTAATTTGTGGTTTATAAACCATAATGACCATTTTGACCCTAATTGCTTAATTAACAATTTTAATTAGGAAATACTAATCCTAATTAGCAAGATTTAAAGTATGATAAAGAAATTTTAATATAATTAGAAAATTCTAATTATAATTTAGAAATATTAATTTTCTATTTTTAAAACCTAAATTAGAAATTTTAGAAAATTAAATTGTAAACCCTAAATGTTCCCAACCCTAAACCCTAATCCAAACCCTAAACCCTAAGGGTTTGGCCAATGTCCAAAATGTCATTAAAAATTAAATGGAAATGACTAAAATGCCCTTTGTTGAATAATTGAAGGTTTCTTGCAAATCTTGCCAAGTGTGAGTTGTTCACCCACTATACCAACCCCATGTGACTTATATCTCACCCCAATCAGCCGAATTTTGCAAGATCATAGCAACAAGTCAACATATAAATGGATTAAAGAGAGAAAATGGCACTTTAATTCTCATTTTCTCCAAACACATTCTCTCACTAGAAATTCGAGATTTAGAAAGAGAGAGAGAGAGAGAGAAGCTAAGCCTTAATCATCTCTTAGCAAGCCAATATCAGATCCAAGGGTCAGAATCCAAGATCAAAGCTCAAAATGGTATAGAACCCAAATTTTTAGAAATCATACGATCTGATGTTATATATTATAATTGATTGTTTAAAGTTATGTAATAATGTGTCTATAAGTGATCTGGGTTGATAGATCATGGATCTATAACACTTAGATGCACGAATCAAGCATTTTTGAAGTCTGGAAAAAAATTCAAGAAATGGCCTGACAACGATATGTTAGTGGCCTTAGATTCTTTTCTGTTTTTGATTTTTGTTGTTTTAAAGTTGAAATAGGTAGCTTGTCATGTGATCTTTGATATGGAAGTGGAATCACAACCATTACAGGTCTAGAGCGTTAGTTATTAACGGTCAAAGTTAGTTGACCGACGTTGACCGGGTAAATCTGGGTTACCCAGAACTATAAAATTAGCGTCTGACAGGTTTTTCCAACGTCAAGATCTGTCAGGTTGTTTATTTTTATGTTGATTTTGTTGAATACATCTTATAGCCTGCTAGATGGAGTATACATCCATGCCTTAAAACCTTTTAAACAATAATTATGTTGGATATACGAGATGGTCAAAGTAGCCATCGTAGACTGATTCTGAGTTTCTGGAAATTCCAGAAACCCATATGAACAAGACGTCTGACATACTTTGACCCTATGATTCCTAGTGATCCTGTTGATTATAAATTGATCTATTGATTTATTAATGTTCCTTGACATAAGGAGTACACATTTGAGCCAATTGATCATATGAACCATGAACAGAACACTTAGATAATCGAGCTTCAATATAGTCACTCGAACTGCCTAGGTTTCTGGAAAACCTAGGTGACATCTGACAACGACTTTGATTGCCCAGATTGTCATGTTATGTTGTGTTTTGACCTATATGATGGTTGTTTATTGTAGTGTTACAATTAAGCTACACGATCAAGCTTCAAGCTAGCACAGAAACTAATTATACTGAGAATGACGCCTGGTCAAACGAGCCACCTTGAAAACTGGTCTGACAGTGTTCTTAAGCTCAAGAACACCTAAGACGACAGACAAGTGTCGCTAAAGGCCTACATCGACGGTTTTATTTATTTTAATTTCAGAATATTCCAGAAATTATTAATAAATTGATAAAAATGATTTTTAATTATTAAAAATACAAAATAAATTCTAAAAAATTATTTCAAAGTCTGAAAAATAATTTTTAATTATTTAGAGTATATTTCATAAATATTTAATATTTTTGGAATATAAATGGTATTTAATTTATTTAATTATAATATTAAATAAATTATTTAAAATGATTTTAATACATGAAAAATCATGAAAAATAATATTATGGTAAAAGAAAATATTTTAAGTTATTTTCAAAGTGACTTTTAATATTTTGGGATGAATTTCATTAATTAATTAATATTAATGGTAATTAAGTTATTTAATAAATGTATTAAATAAATTATGAAAATAGAATTAATGATTTATAAATCATATAAAAATGATTTAAGTGTTATAAAAATATTTTAAGTTATAAACTATAACTTTTGATATTTTTCATGAAAATATTAATATTTTAATATAAATAGCAATTATCGGATAATGAATTTAAGTGTTTAAAATTATATTTAAATGATTTTAAAGTATTAAAATACTTTGATATATTATAAATATATTATAATATTATGATATGTATTTCATTAATATTTGATAATAAGTAAATATTAATGATAAAGGAATATTGTGGTATTTATATTATATAAATACGATTATAATGATTGAAAATACATGATAAATAGTAATAATTATTTAAAAATTATTACGAGACTTTGAAAAATATTTTGACTGTTATTAAATTATCTTAGATAATGGTTAAGTGTTTAGACAGAGTTTAATTGAACTTAAACTCGAATTTTTGTCCGACTAGACCGTCGGTGCGTTAGAATTTTGTCGGATTCAAGTTAGACTACAATAGTTTGACCTGATACTAAGTTTTATGTGTTGAATAAACTGATAGGGTTATGTGTTATGTGTTTAGGTTATTCTGTATATATATATTATAGTATTATATTGTGATGATATTATTATAATATTGGAGATCTATATTACTAATATTAAGTCTTCGGATAAAGCGATATAAATTGCATAGCGGTAATCAACGGTTCAGGCAAGCTTATTTTTACTTAACTCTACTAAGAGGTGTTTCATTCGGATAAGCTTATGGTTAATCATTGATGGTTGCCATGAATTGTACTCTGTACATATTGCATGTATAAGTCAAGTATGAAAGGCTGATCACCTTCATTACCAGTTGGTTCAGATATATTTGTTCATGTATAATACTTGTTCAGTCATAAATTTGTTCCTGCTAGTTCACAATTATATTGTTGAATTATAGCTAGCTTATTATTCAGACTCTTTCAATCATGATATATCGTTAAATTATTGAACTTAAACTTGCTGGGCAATCTTATGCTCACCCTTGCTATATCATGATAAACATTGCAGATTAAGACGAACACGTCGGATACAAGGAAAGGTTAAAGACAGTTCCAGCTTAAAGTTAATGTGCGCGATTAGTTTTGTAATAGTGTAGTTTAATAATAATGTTATATGTTAGATAGTTATGAATTTTGTATTAAGTTAAGGTTACTCGACCTTGGGGAAATAGTGTGTAAAGTTATTGTATAAACAATTTATGTTTATATCTTCCGCAAATAATAATAGTTGTTTAGAATGATCGAACCAGATCCGCGGTGATTCGGGACCTCGGATTCGGGGCCCTCACAGTTGGTATCAAAGTTGTAGGTTATGAACCTTAGGTAGGAATTCCTGAGACTAATAACCGTAGTGATTAGGATAAGTACTAACTCACATAGAGTTAGTTGGGTCGGTAAGATTCAAAGACGAATCTCGGCGAGTTATAAGATATAGAGTTCCCTAACTCTGATAATAAAGTTGAACAGTAATGGTGAATAGATAGAGTCTAAAAGACTAAAAGTACAGTGATAGGTGTAAGACCCCAATTTTTATAAATAAAGATGAATTTTCTATAAATATCATTTTTGAATATTATGGAGTAAATTTGATATAATGTTATAGTTATGGGTAATATTTATAAATTTTTCAAAGTACGCAAGTTGTTATATAATATTCGATTGGTCGGGGAATATTCAATTTAACAGGGAATATTCGTACAACGGCACAATCATTGGTGGACCCCACAACGGAATTATTATCGGATTGAGAAAACGATAAAAATATTATATGAAAATAACGGCGGAAGTTTTACCGTTAACTGTTAAAACACCCTTGTTAAAAAATACGATGAATACTGCGTGATTGCATAGTAGCAACACTCCAGTATTAATTATTGATACTTACGTGATAAGTCACTCAGTTGTGTTGGTATTATTAATGTAATAATAAAGAAAATCTTTTTATATAAAACAGAATACTTTTATAAAGTTATCTATTTTATTAGACAATAATTAGAATATATTATATTTTATTATGCATAGTATTTGCATAAGGTGCACATAGTGTTTGCATAGTACAATCTTTTATAAAGTTATTCGCTTTATTAGATTATAAATAGAATATATTATATTTTATTTAAAAGATTTTGCTTTAAATATGGACCGTCAGATTAAAATAAATCAATCTGGACCATTCATGAGTTAGTTACTATGCAGTCCATTTTTCTATAAATAGAAACTCATTCCTTCATTATTTTATTACGAATTCACTAAAACTCTATAGAGATAAACTATAGAGAGAAAGAAGAAAGTATTCTGCTACTTCACTACTTATATATCCAGTACTCTTCTTCTTAAGGTAGGGAATATTATTTGTTGTACTCGTAAGGTGTGTTATTCTTTTGTATTTATGAAGAGAACTTATGTTTTTTCATTCTTTATTATTCTGTTGGAATAACCTGTATATGCGGGCTATCCTATACTTGGTGACATTCTTCTATTATTTCGTCTTTATTATTCTATTGGAATATCATGTCTGTGCGTTTTATGCCGGACCTGATTCCGTCTTTATTATTCTGTTGGAATATACTGTCTGTGTGTTTTACGCCGGACCTAGTTCCGTCTTTATTATTATTCTGTTGTAATATCATGTCTGTGCATTTTACGCCGGACCTGATTCCGTCCTTATTAGTATTCTGTTGGAATAACCTCGCCCATATCTGATATCGCATGCATGGTGATTTCTTTGTTATTCCATTCTTTATTATTCTTTGGAACATCCCGCTTGGTCATAATTTCGCTTTAACTTTTGTTTCGTTATTTAGTATTCTCATTGAATAACATGTCTATGCTGGCACCGCATGCATGGTGATTTCTTTTGTTATTCCATTCTTTATTATACTTAGTTGGTTAAAGTTTTGACTTCTATACTCCATGAAATTAGTGGAATATATTTGATATTTAAGGCTTCATCCAAAGATTTTTTCATGGAAATATTCTTCCGAGCATTTTTGAATTTTACTCTACAAAGCAAAGATCATGTTGACAATTTGGACATTATTAGTTCCCCGGATAAATTAATTCTTGAAATTTTTTATTGAATTCTTATATCATTGTCATCATCCTCATGTTTATATTTTTTTGAAAGTCATCTCATGGCACAGTAGTGCATAGATGAACTTGGTATGATTATGACTAGGGATTATTTGGTGTAATCATGACCGTAATATTACAAATGATGTGGTAAAAGACCTCATTGGCCCGTAGTGCATTGATGGACAGTTGTTGGCATGATCATGACCTTTAATGAATACACAAATATTCTTGGCCCGTGGTGCATGAATAATTGTGGTTGTGATACTAAAGAATATCCTTGGCCGTAGTGCAGGGGTGATTCGATGATGTGGATTATTTATTAAAGTCGAGTCCCAAATGATAAAAGTGATGAAAAACCTTTTGAATCATAAAAGATAGTAGATTTTATTCTCTACTTGACTCTTTTAATGGATTCCTTGTTCCGCTGCAGTTAAACTTGATGTTTGTTATATTGTATCAGTTTAACACTCTTTAAGGCTAATGATAATTTATTTTGCATTATCTTAGTCATAATATTTCTTACTGGGCTAGTTGAGCTCACCCTTTCTTTCACTGTTCTCTTCAGGAAATGAGAATATAGCTGTGACGAGTCGGGAAATGAAGTGATGGTCCTAGATGGTACATTAGTAGTCCTCACTATTCTGTGAAATAGTGTGATAATAATCGTAATGAGGACTCCTTTTGAGTTTGTATACTCTCTAGTAGACAATATTTGTATTCAAACTCACGGTTTATGTTTGTCGTATTGCATACCTATATTTGTATTATTAAGTTGTATTTGAATTACATACCATGTATCTCATGCGACTTTCGTAATAGGTGATGTATACCTATTTTGGGGACGCCACAGATTAGTATCAAAGCTTAGGATATGATCCTCGGCTAAGATGTGAGACTAGAACTAGGAGGAGAGAGACGGTGAATTCCTTCGCTAAGCTAGTATGACCTACTTAAATTTATTTTGTATTTAAATTGGTTGGTCAGAGTTTAGAGATAATATGTTACATGTCAACTAACCCTTTTTTTGTGGAAGTATCTGAAAATGACATCCGAGAATGTTGAGAATAGAAATGGAGCACAGGAGACCGTTGAGTCTCTACATATCAATAATGTGACAACTCGAATTTTCGTAAGTTATTAAAATAAGAATTTAATAATTAAAATTCTTATTATGAGATGTATATATTCTGAATTATGTGTTTTGGTGTGAGTAAATTAAATTTATAGGAGTTTTAATAGTTGATTAAACTATTAAAAGTGAATAAAATTAGTTATGAAAAAGGACTATGGTGGCAAAAGAAATTAACTAAATAATATTAGTTAATTAAGATGGAAATTATATTATGAAATAATATAATTTAATTTATATACCTTGTTGGTAATGAAATTATTACGAGTTTAAGCTCGTAAATGAAGCTTAGTAATTCACTTAATTTAAATAATGAGTTAATGCAAATATAATTGGTTTAATAAAGTGGGAAGGTAATATATTACATGTAAGAGTAATGTGTTTATGTAATGGCTTAATATATTATATTTAGCCAATTGAATGTAAATGGAGTATGAGAATGAGAAGAACCAATATAATTATAAATAAATATTGGTGTTAGGATTAATGAATTAAATAAATATCTAAATTTTTATTAAAAGTATAGATTAAATAAATTGTCTTGGGACAATTTATAAAAGGAAAGAAAATTGTATAATTATACATAATAATTGTATAATTTATTAAAATATATAGTGAAATAAATATTAATTATTTTAATGGAAATGTTTAGTTGATTAAAGTGTTTTACTTATGAATGTAATTCCATAAGTCATATGGGTAAATAGATGGGAAGAGTGTTGGCTGAATAATTTAGCAATAAAAAAGAAAAAAATGAATGAAGTGTGACATATTGGAGGAATTAAAGAAAAAAAATATATTGTATAGTATGAAAATGAGATAAAATAAAGATAAGTCAAATGAGTTTGTTTGAGGTCAAGCCAAACATGGCCTAGACCTTTTGTCTTTTATAACGGTTGGGGCTTTTGGGTTCATAACTGATACAAGTTAAGATCACGTATGCTTCATCAGTTTATTTCTCCTTCATATGAGTAAAGAAAACACAGAGAGAAAGATGGAGTTTAGAGAGAAATTGAGAAGTAATTGAAGCAGTGGATTGTTGCAAGAAGGAATTAAGAACGAATTTGGAGCAAGAATTCAAAGGATTACATCAATTAAACTTCAAATTGAGAGGTAAGCCGTGTGTTTTATGGAGTTCATAGAAATCGAAAGTATAGAATGCTATTTATTGCTATAATTGTGATGTTTGGTTGTGTAATTGATTGGGTTATTGTGGGGGTTTTATGTATTGGGGAATCACGGGGGATTCCGAAGGTATAAGGATGGATTGTGTTTGGAGAATGTATAAATGGGTATGAAAGTTGTGTATCAAAACAGCGTACACCACTTGTTTGTCAAAAGTCCTCTTAGGGGCTGTTTTGATTAAAAGACTGAAATTAAGCAAAGTAAGGCCAAAGATGTCTGTGGGCATGTTATATGAAATTAATTAAATGACTTGTATGGATTGAATTAAGGAAGAAAGCTATTTTTTTGAAGGGAAACAACATGTTAAAGTTGGATTAACAAAATTTTTTTGTTCGGCAGGGCAGATTGGGCATTCAATAAAGTGTACTCAAGATGCTTGTTTAGAATATGTTATATTTTTCAAAAATACTTTGCTATGCCTCTGCAATATACCAGAACTTGGTTTTTATTGGATGCGTAGTTTGAGGATTTCAAATTAGTAAAATATATTAGAAACCGAAAACCTAGTGGACTGCTGACCCTAAAAGCAAAATTCGTGGATAGCTAGAGTTTTCAGAAACTTTTGGGCTTTTGGGGTATTATAGTACATTGAATAAGATTTCCATAGACTCCGGAACGGACTAATTCTGACTTCGGAGCAAAGAGTTATGACCGTTCAAAGTAGTCACGTCAAAACTGTCTAACAAACTCTGGGCAGTCACCTTGCACGAATTTTCTGGAATTCTGTATTTTGAATTTGGAAATGGTCAAAGAATGAAAGTTGTAGTCCCGGAAGTTAGCTTAGCGTGGGCTTGAGAATCGTCAAAAAATGTTTTAAAACGAAAAAGTTATGACTGTTTTAGCAAGAGAGAGTGCAATTTGGGAAGAAATTGAAATCATTATGAGCGCCTACTTTTGACGCATTATTTGGGCTTTTAATGAACCCGAATTGGGTGACTCAGTATTTTTTAAAAATAGTCTCATATACTATATATAACATATTTAAAATTTGTTCTAATCCAGTATACGAGCTAGAGGTAATGAGGTCGCAAAATGGACACGTTGAAATAAAGTCACGCCCATGGGAAGCGGCGGTGGTGATGTTTGGCAATGGTGGGGGTTTTCCTTGGGCTCTCGACCAACAAACTTAAATTGCTTAAGATGCACGACTAATGTTTTACTATAATAGCTAAGTATATCACCTACATAATATCAAAAATCCATATGAATAGATCAAAGCCGTGAGGAGCGAAAAAGCTAGCAAAACAAGAGAAAAGAAGAAGGGTCATGTTGCCCATTGGCAAACAAAGAGCTAGTAACAAAGAGCAAATTTGGAAAGCAATTGGGTTCATATATATTATATAAGTATCGCAAATTGTTAGCTATTTTAATAGGTGGTCAGTACCATCTATAATTTATTAAGAGTTAATTGTGAAATGGATTATTAAACTAGGAACTAAAATTTGCATGAGGTTTGGGGCAAGGGAAAGAGTTGCTGCCACTTGGCAGCATCGAACAACAGTAGACAACAGCAAGAAGCTGCTACAACAGCGTTGAAGAGCCATCTTGGCTTCAATTTAGTTCAATAGTTTACCCAAAAAGTTGAGTTTGTTATCTCTAAATGGATAGGTGTATAAAATCTACAACGTACCTGTAGTTTAATACCATTGAGTTAGTAATCTATAAGTTAAAGTCTAGTAGAGATATTGGGTATCTAAATTGGGGCTGTTAAGCTAAGTTTGAAACTGTTAATGCCTCGAAGGGGCTGTTTTGTCAATATGATGAAAAACAACAATATTTAAAGCATTAGTGGACCTAAATGGAACTATAAAGTATTACGAAAGCTATACGTTGTCCATACAAGTTATAATTACACGTAAAGCACAAAATGAGTTTCGAATTCACCTTGAATACCTAAATTATGTATAAAAAATATGGAATACCCATGTAATAGGATACAAGAGAATTATAAAATGAAAGTGTGAGGTATTCATGAACTAAAATCATGTCAAGGGTTGTTAAAGCGATAAAAAACTATCGTGAGTAAAAGAATAAACGTTTTTGAAAAGAATATAAGAAGTTTTCAAAAATGAGAATTTAAAAGTTAAGGATATGGCCAATATGGATATGTAATATATAACTATACATGTTATATGACATGGACACATAACTAACATGTTTTGTATGTGAAGACAGTTATTTAAAAGTCGTGTTTGAACTTTTTGAGAATGTATAGCTATAATAAGTTGAAACTTAAAATATTTGAAAAAAAAAATATGGAAGTTTTTGGAAATGAGAATATCAGTTACTGATATAACGTATATGAATGTTTAATATCTATACATGAGTATGTGGCTAATGTATGCATCCATGTGAACATAACTGTGTAGGATTCGTGAAGCGAAGTTAAACTAAAGTTTGTATCAATGGTCGTTGAACAAGGCAAGTTTTTCAGTTCTATTATGTTTGATGATTAAATGTGATTACGTGGTGAGTTACATACCATGCTTTATGAATTGTTAAAGTCAAAATATGACCAAGTTAATTGGGTTATGGAACTCAATTTATATGTGATATGTGATAACACATGCATGTTGTATAATGTAACTCGATAAATTAGAAATATATAATGCATGAATTGTGTGCTATGTGAAACATGATAGACTGTTAAATTTGCTGGGCTGTCGAGCTCAACCTTGTAAATAACCACTTTTACAGGTTTAAGATTCAAGGTAAAGTTATGTGTTACTTGAAAGACATGAATCAGATGTGATACTTAAAGATTTATATACTTTGGATGTGTTATTATTATTTGAACCATGTTTAAGGTTTCGAATAATGTATTAATATTGAATTGTAATATTATTTTGCGAATGTAAACTATTGTAGTATTAAAATGATTCTGAGATATTTAGATGTAAAGGTTAAAGGTTTTGGGAACGAGGATAGTTTGTAATAGAAAATTTTAATTATTCTGCAAATTTCAATGGTTGTATTATCGTTTAATGATATAAAATTAGAGGTTGAATGTATTATTAACGATCGAAGTCGAGAATTAAATTGTATAAATTTTGGGGACGTTACAGTTGATATCAAAGCTGTAGGTTATAAACCTTAGGTAGAAATACCTTAGGCTATAACCTTAGAGAAGAGAGGTGAAGATAATGAAAGAATAAGCTCAAATAGAGTTTGAATTATAAGAAGTAATTTAAGAAATTTATAAAGAAGGGATTTAAAACATGCGAAAGAGGATTCAAAGAAGAATCTCGTAGAGTTATAAGGAATATGAATGTGGGGTTACCCAACTCCAATAATAAGGATGTAAGGCGATAATAAATAGACAATGTTTATAAGAAGAGAACGATAAAGAAGTTAAGAATAAAAGTTATAGTAAAGTATGGTACAGGTGTACTCTTTAGTAGTTGATGTATGGTATCTGGGCTAAACGATTCCTTCATAGAGCGGAGGTATATACGAACTAGTAACTCGGAACCTAGTTTGTTGGTTGTTTGTGGGAAACCACTCAGCGAACCATATTGAAACTGTTAGAGACTCGATGTGTACCAAGTTTAGTAAATGGATACGTGTGATGAAAGTGTAGACCTTAAATGGAATGTTGAGCAATGTAAATGTAGTTAGAAATTCTTAAAGGAAGAATTGTTATATAAACAAGTAGATTCAAAGAAGAATCTTGGAGAGATATAAAGATAAGAAATAGGAGTTTCCTAACTCCAATAGCTAAGATAATGAATAATGTCGTAAATGATGAAAAAAAAGGAAAGAAAGAGGATCGTAAAACAAAACGATCACAAGTTAAGAAAAGAATTTTAAGCGAGATGATTATAGAATATGATCACGATGTGATCTATTTAAGTTATAAAAGAAAGATGGTCTGCAATGTTTGAATAATTAAAGCTTGATGCTATGAAGTTAATGTACTATGATATAGTATGAGATAACTCACGAGGAGTTATAGATGATGAGGTACAAAAAAATTTGTATCGAGCAAAGAGAAAGTTAAGAGTAAGATAGAGTTAGGTGGGATTTCAATTGAGGACTCATGTAGGTGGAAATACTGGAAACTCTCGGACGGTCATCGCTAAACAGTTCAAGGAGCTGGGACCACCGGAGTTTATTGGAGACCCAAAACCACTTAAGGCGGAAGCATGGATAAAGCAGATCACCAAGATATTTGATGTCTTGGGATGCTCCGAGGAGCAAAAGGTTCCTTCGCCACCTTCATGTTGCTTGAAGAAGCGATTCATCGGTGGAATCAGAAACGAACCCAACTGGACGACTCAAGATGTCTTGGGAGAACTTCTAAGAGCTATTCAACGACAAGTACTTTCCCGAGAGTATACGTCACATGAAAGAAGTGGAGTTTATCAAATTGGAATAAAAAATATGACCGTGTCGTGAATATGAGGCTAAATTTATGAGTTATTATCCGGTTTGTATCCCATTTGGTCGATAATGAGGAGCGAATGACGCGAATGTTTTTAAGAGGTTTGAAATCGGAGATACGTTAATATCTTATTTCTCATAAACTGTGTTTGTACTCAGATGTTGTAAATAGGGCTCAGTTATTACAGCGCGATAATGAGTCAACGCAACCAAGAGAAAGCAGCCGGCAGCATGAAAATACCAGTGGTATCAGTCATCGAAATAGTGACAACAAACGTGGAGGGAATCAACATGCCAGAAATGGTAACCACTTCGGTGGTAATCATGGCCAAGACAGTAAAAATGGACATTTCAAGAAAAGGAGATTCAACAATGATGAAAGGACGTCAGCACCAACACCCGTTGTTAAGGAAGGAGAATGACCACCTATCATATGCTTCAAATGCGGAGGAAAGGGACACATCAGTTCAAACTGCACGATGTCATCCAAAGCATGTTATAATTGTGGAAGAGAAGGTCAGCTAGCCCGATTTTTTCGTTCACTGAAGACAAGTTCAGCTAGGATGGAGGCACCAAAGGCCGTCCCAAAAAAGTCAAAGCCGGTAGTGCAAGGGAGAGCATTTGTAGTGACCTCCCAAAAAGCAAGGAACCCGAATGAGGTCATCATAGTAAGCTTATCATAAACTCTAACGAAGTCTATACCTTATTTGATACCGATTTCTACCCATTCTTTTATTTCTCCTACTTGCGCCAACGCTTAAATTTGACTCGGAGAAATTAGACTTTGACTTATCTGTTGAAACTCTGTTGGGAGAAACCTTCATTACATCCACGGTTTATAAGTCTTGTTTGGTTCAAGTTGGTACCCACACATTACCTGTCGATCTTATTTCATTGAAAATACTTGCATTTGATGTAATTTTAGGGATTGATTGGTTAACTACTCATCATGCAAAAATTGTTTGTTTTCGTAAGGTTGTTAGCTTTCATATTCCTAACCAACCTATTATGCGAATTCAAGCAATCAAACCATTAAAATCAATCACTGTCATCTCAAGCCATAAAGCTATTCGTTTATTAAAAAATGGATGTCAAGCTTTCTTAGCTCATGTCACGGATCTAAACAAAAATACGTCAGTTTTGAATAATATTTCTATTGTTAATGAATTTCCTGACGTATTCCCTAAAGAACTTCTTGGCCTACCCCCAGAGCTTGAAATTGAATTTTGTATCGACCTTGAACCCGATACAAAACCCATTTCTAAAGTCCCATATCGAATGGCTCCTATTGAACTTCAGGAGTTAAAGACTCAACTGCAGGAATTGTTAGACATTGGCTTTATTCGTCCTAGTACTTCTCCTTGGGGTACTCCTATTCTATTCGTGAAGAAGAAAGATGGGAGTATGCGACTTTGTATTGATTATCGGGAGTTGAATCCTGTCACCATCAAAAATATGTACCCATTGCCATGTATTGATGACATGTTTGTCCAGTTGCAAGGAGCCAAATTCTTTTCAAAGATTGATCTTCGTTCCGGATATCACCAATTGAAGATTAGAACCGATGACATTCCAAAGATGGCTTTCGAACTCCTGATGCGGGCATTATGAATTCCTAGTCATGTCCTTTGGATCGACTAATGCTCCTCTTTGCCTTCATGGATATGATGAACCGAGTATTCAAGGAATATTTGGATCACTTTGTGGTCGTTTTTATTGATGACATCCTTATTTATTCCAAAAGCCGTGAAGATTATGAGCAACACTTGAGGCTGATACTCCAAAAGATTCGTGAATACAAGCTTTATGCCAAGTTGAAGAAATGCGAGTTCTGGCTTGAGGAAGTAGCATTCCTTGGGCACGTGGTTTCAAGTCATGGAATACCTATTGACCCAGGAAAGATTGAAGCTATTTAAAGTGGGAGCAACCTAAATCGAAATGATCAAAAGTCACGTAGCTTTATCGGCTTAGCCATTTATTATTATCGGAGATTCGTAGAAGGGTTTTATCGAATCGCTACTCCACTAACTCAGCTGACTCAGAAAGATATAAAGTTCGGTTGGAGCGAGGAATGTGAGAAGAGTTTTCAAGAACTCAAGAGGAGACTCATTTCATCACCTGTTCTGACAATACCATCTGGTTCGGAGGGATTTGTCATCTACAGTGATGCTTCGGGCAAAGGGTTAGGATGTGTTCTCATGCAACATGGGAAAGTCATAGCCTATGCCTCACGACAACTCAAAGAATATGAGAGGAATTATCCTACTCATGATCTAGAGTTGGCAGCTGTTGTCTTCGCACTAAAGATTTGGAGGCATTACTTGTATGGGGAGAAAGTGGAGATCTTTATGGATCATAAAAGCCTCAAATATTTCTTCACTCAAAAGGAACTCAACATGCGACAACGACGTTGGCTTGAACTGTTGAAAGATTACGATCATACCATCCAATACCATCCTGGAAAAGCGAACGTTGGTGCTGATCCCATTGAGTAGAAGATCATATGCGGTACGAGTGCAATATTGTCAACGCAAAGGCCCATTTTGTATGACTTGCAAAGGATGGAGATAGAGATAAAGACTCCAGGGACCCACGTGATGATGACGAATATACGAGTAGAACCGACTTTAATTGATAAAATTAAAGCTGCTCAAGTTACAGATCCGGAGCTAATGCGTATGAGGAAGAAAGTGCAAGAAGGTGCGATGCCAGAAGCAAGAATCGATGATGAAGGAATACTTCGAGTCAACTCCAGACTTTGTGTTCCTAACGATCTTGAGTTAAAGTATAAAATCATGATGGAGGCGCACAACACACCGTTTGCAATCCATCCTGGGAGTACCAAAATGTATCGTGATCTTCGTCATACATTTTGGTGGAGCAATATGAAGAGTGAGATAGCGTTGTTTATCTCAAGGTGTCTAACTTGTCAACGAGTCAAGGCGGAGCATCAAGTACCAAAAGGTCCATTGCAACCACTTGAAATTCCAGAATGGAAGTGGGAGCACATTACCATGGATTTCGTTCGGTCTTCCCAAGGTTTCTCAAGGCATTGATGCAATTTGGGTCATTGTTGATAGATTGACCAAATCAGCTCATTTCTTACCAATACGAGAAACTTATACACTTGAACGTCTTGCTCGTATGTACATAAACGAGATTGTAAGACTGCATGGTATGCCAGTATCCATAGTTTCTGATCGAGACCCAAGATCCACTTCACGATTTTGGGTTAGTTTACAAAAAGCTATGGGCACGGATTTACGATTTAGTTCGGCATATCATCCTCAGACGGACGGACAATTAGAGAGGACTATTCAAACTCTTGAAGATTTATTAAGACTCTATGTCCTTGTCTTCAAGGGAAGTTGGGACAAGTTCTTACCATTAGTGGAGTTTTCTTACAACAACAATTATCAAGCAAGTATAATTTGTTGATCAGGCAAAGAACTGTTGATCAGGCAATTCATAAATTCACGCTCAAATTAACATAGATAAACTGAAAATATTTTATTGATTTGGAAATCAAAGTTATAAAATCATCGTTTCACCCAAAGATCCATCACAAGTCTAATAAGTAAATTAGTTCATAACGAATGAATTAAAAACTAAATAATTTGTTGAAAACATCCTTCCAATTACAAATAGATGAAAGAGAAGAAGAATTATGAAAAACCCCTTCACGTAGCCTCGATTTGCAACCGTCGTGACAATCTCTGAAAAATTACTCCTCCAACGTTTTGCTCTTGAATCCTTGAAAAATGCTCTTGAATTATGCTCCGTGTTGTATGATATGTCTCTCTCGATTCTCCAAACTCAGCATAAAAAGATATCAAATCAGCTCCACACTTCTCCTAATCCAACTCTAACTCCCCAAGTAAGAACCCAGATAGAGACATGAAACCTTTTCAAAATCAACCACACATTGCTCAAAGACTCCCACACATACACTCCTACTACTATCACATTACATAAAAAATTATTAGTTCCCAGCATAGTCCAACTTCTAGCCCAACAGCAAAGTTCGCCCAGCAAATCCCGACGCAGCGCGCCCCACGCCTTCTTACACGCACAAGCAGCACGGCCCGCGCTCTCGACCTAGTAATTTTTCTCGCTCCAATAGCCTACGCCATGATTCCATCTAAAGACAACAACGCTCATGCTATGTAGTCAGAAACATTCAAATTCCTTGAAATCTTCCTCCAATTGCCACATTTTGATTAAGCCCATCTATTATCCTGCAACAAGCAAACAACCTATCAAAAGTAACATGAAATTACCAAAAACTAACAATATATCAATCTAAACGAACCTAAATTGTAGGTTATAAACCTACTCATCAAATTCCCCCAAACTTAATCATTGCTTGTCATCAAGCAAAATGCAATGCAACGAAATGAAATAACATTTTAAATGTCTAAGAATCCAACAACATCGCATAAACTAACTTATCCCATCGGGCTCAGAGAAAATAAGTAACTTTACAATACAAATTATCAAAACCAATCCACACTTACGTATTAATTCATAAATCTTGAACAATTATCACTGGTATCGTGCGTGTGTGATCAACATCTAAGATAACTGATACGGACCCAAATTCAATACATAAACAACTTCTTAGAAGGAATCATATAGTGCAAACTTAAAAATCTCAAAGATAGACACGACTCAACTAAAATTAAACTCAACCAAATTCAAGGGTACATGAAGAATACTTATACTTTCTTTTCTACTTTATCTTTTCACACGGGGGCTTTTTTTGCACTTTTCCCGTTTTATTTGTATCTTTTTTTTTTCTGAATATACATAAATGACTGTGCAATGTCTCATCCCATTAGGCTAATAGTATTACCCCTTAGCGAGCTTTTGACCAACGACTCCCAAACCATAAAAGACCTTAGGGCGCTAGGTGTAAAGACAATTCCCTCGGGCTTACTTGCTCAAGTAACAAAGGCCCCGAAACAAGACTAATCACCATGTATACCCTATATATATTTTTTATTTTTTTTATATTTAACAAAGCTTATATACCCCACATATATTCCCCCAAACTTAGGTTCTTGCCTAATTTAAGCCTTCACTGCCTATCCTTATCATTTTCTGGTTCACCCTAGCATTATCCTTTAGAAACTTTTTATGTATCAATTTGAACTAACCGGTCACAAAGATGTTAATAGTGCTAACATTTTTATAACAATTTCAAACAAGTCCAAGAATCGATTCATAACAGAAATTATATCACAGTTCTAATAATCCATATTATATTGGTTAACTTGTTCACCATCTCATCATTGGCCAAAATAAACTGTAAAATGCGACACCATTGGACATATGCAAACAAACTATTTAATAATTTTTTTTTTGTAGATACTATGCAAATACCTATTCTATAATGCAAAACTAGATATGAAAACAAAAATTTAAAAATGCATGCAACTAACAAAATGCAACTAACCAAACAATTAAATCCCCCAAACTTATATAAGACAATGTCCTCATTGGATAAAAATTAAATGCAAGAGGACTTCCTTGTAAATGAGTTACTGCTCGTCGTCGTCCTCTGAAAGATATGCAGGCAGAATGGGAGGATTGGGCATGACAACTGAAGGTGCAGATGGATTGCAGCGGGAAAACGCATCAGCAAGCGTGCTAAATGCATTTGCATTGTACTCATGCATTAAATCTTGACGTTGAGCCAACCAAAGAAATTGATTCCTTGAAGTCCTCGGTGGTGGCTACGGCCTTGGTTCCGCTGTCGCTGGGGGTGAGGGTTGTCGGATCATAATGTAGCCTTCACCACGTGGATGTGATCTCGCCCCTTCCCAAGTCTTATACTTCTCAATTGTTGCATGATCGATGATAGCCATGGGGTGTTGGATAGGTTCGGTAGGTTGCCACTGCACTCCCTTTTTACTAAGACAAGTCAGTGATTAAAAATCCATGCAACAACCCACCAGTAGTGCTCCCGTGTAGCACCCAGTCAATGGACTCTTGAATACATTCTCCCACATCAACATTATAGAAAGCAATTGAGTTGTCCAAATGGAAATGGTGGTGTACAATTCCATACAATAACTGAGCTCGTGCCTTAGTGACTTCGGTCTGATGGTGCGAGGGCATTAATCGAGCACATATAAACGCATACCGAGCTTTTCCATATCGACTAAGGGTAGAATGTGGGAAACTTATCTTTTCATTCATTTCGGTTTGAATAGCCCATTGAGTTCCCGATTTGCATAGTTGAATAATCAATTCGTCTAGCTCGGGCAAGTCATCTTCATATCTATCTTCTTCTGGTGCCTCTAACCCGAAATACTCATTAATAGCCTCGGCGTGGAATGCCACCGGTTTCCCCCGAACCATGACTACATGATTGACATGCTCCATTGCATTTGCGTAAAACTCTTTAACTATGTTAATTTCCACTGGGAGTGGTTGTTCGACCAACTAAAACCAATTCCGCTCCACAATTTGCAAAGCCATGTCTCCATCCAAATTAGCATTCGGCTTCAACCCACATTCGAGCACCAATGTTTTCTTGTCGAAGGTCGTCTTGAATCAGTCCACGGCCCTCTCACTGACAAACCTAGTCTGGTCATATTGAGGCCTAGCAGTGGAGGAGGATGGACGTTGTCTTTTATTGGATGACATGGTGGTTTGTGGAGTGGATAGATTCAAGGTTTGGTTCAAGAATTTTATCGAACAGTTGGTGGGTGAACTATTTTTTTCCCCTAAACTTAAGGAACTTAGTGTAATCTTGCAAGCCAAACTATGTAAACAAACACCAATACCCAATTTTTCCTACTTACTTGATTATTCAGATTGAAGAAGATGAGCAAACAAGAGGTGAGATGTAATTCCTTGCGCTATTTGACTACCCCCGTTTGAGTATGTTTCCCCAAGTGAGTGGTTGAAGGTATGTAATGGATGTAGCGGAGAGTTGATATGAATTGGGAGAGTGAAGTTTTTAGTTTATATAGGTGAAGGAATTCCAACGTGACTTGAATACTAGAAGATGAAAGGTGAAGGGGTAGCCATGAAGTAGAAGTTGAAGAGGAGAAGGAGTTATGAGATGTTGTCATGCTTGGTGAGTTTAACGAGGGTTGGAAGATGTAGTGGTAGAGAAGTGGTGAAATTTTATTAGGTGAAGGAGAGGTGAAGGAGTTTGATTGGGTTAAGGAGAGGCAAGGTCTTGATTTTTAGACGTGGGCGCATGGGACATTAACGCAGCGTGGCCCGCGCTGCGGTATAGGGGGAGACAACGCGATCAGCGCTGTTGAGTCAGGAGTTTTGCAACAGGGCAGCGCGGCCAGTGCTGTGTAATGGTCTTTGGAAGCGCGGTCCGTGCTAGTGGGTCAGTAGAACTGGTCTGATTGGCGCGCCCCATGCTAGTTCAAGCGCCACCTAACGTCAACCTTTTGGCGGCATAAGCGCCCCAAATACGCATGGTCCGCTTTTTTAGTCTTGTAGCACGCCCCACGCTTCTTCTGCCTATTGGAGACCGCGGTCCGCGCTGTGATGGCAGAATGTTTTCATTTGTCCTGCAAATCAATACAAATTTACCTAAGAATTCAACGAAAATTAATTACCTAAAAATAAAAAAAGTAAACAAGAAAAACAAAAGTGTAGAACATGGGTTGCCTCCCAAGTAGCGCTTGATTTAATGTCGTAATCCCGATGATGACTCTCGTGTCACGGAGCATCGGCGAGGGTAATTTTGTCAGCATCCCAGTTCGCATCTCCGCCCCAATACTGTTTTATCCATTGACCGTTGACCTTGAATGTCTCCATTGGGTTTCGGCTGTAGAGTTCAACTGCGCCATGTGGAAACACGGTTTTTATGGTGTATGGTCCCGACCATCTTGACTTTAGCTTACCGGGGAACAACTGCAAACGAGAGTTGAACAATAATACCGATTGCCCCAGTTCAAAAGTTCTGGGCATAATTTTCTTGTCGTGCAACTTTTTGACATTTTCCTTATATAGTTTAGCATTTGCGTATGCCTGAAGTCGGAATTCATCTAGCTTGTTCAGTTGTAACAACCTCTTTTCCCCTACAGCTGCTTGGTCGAAGTTTAGTTTCTGAATGGCCCAGTAGGCCTTGTGCTGTAGCTCAACTGGTAGGTGACAGGCCTTTCCGTACACTAGTTGGTATGGTGACATTCCTATTGGCGCCTTATAAGCAGTACGGTATGCCCATAGTGCGTCATCCAACCGAAGTGACCAATCTTTTGACTCAGATTTACGACTTTTTCCAATATTTTCTTAACTTCTCTATTTGACACCTCAGCCAGTCCATTTATTTGAGGGTGATATGATGTAGCTACCTTATGGTTGACTCCATACTTAGCCAAAAGAGCGGTAAAAGCTTTGTTGTAGAAGTGACTACCTTTGTCACTTATTATTGATCTTGGCGTGCCAAACCTCGTGAAAATATTCTTCTGTTGGAATTTGAGGACCACCTTGGCATCGTTAGATGGTAGTGCTACAGCTTCGACCCATTTCGAGACGTAATCCACCGCGAGAAGAATGTACTGATTGCTCAAAGACGATGGGAATGGTCCCATGAAATTGATGCCCCATACATCAAAGATTTCCACTTCAAAAATTGTTTGTAAGGGCATCTCATTCCTTTTCGATATGTTTCCTACCCATTGGCATCTATCACATGTTTTCATAAATTGGTGGGCGTCTTTGAACAATGTAGGCCAATAAAACCCGGATTGAAGAACTTTCTCTGCGGTGCGCTCACTCCCATAATGTCCACCATATGCCGATGAGTGGCATTCTTGTAGTATATTGTGGACTTCGCTGTAGGGGATACATCGTCGAATCATCTTATCGGCGCATTGCTTGAATAGATACGGCTCATCCCACATGTACCACTTGACGTTGTGAAGAAACTTCTTTTTCTGTTGTCGTGTAAGATCTAGGGGAAGCATTTTGCTTACCACAAAATTTGCGAAGTCTGCGTACCACGAAAATTCTGCATTCAACCCAAATAATTGCTCATCCGGGAATGACTCGTTGATTGCGCATCTGTCTTCATCCTTTTTCTCCGAATTGTCTAACCTTGATAAATGGTCGGCAACTTGATTCTCCGTCCCCTTTCTATCTTTAATTTCTAAATCAAACTCTTGAAGTAGGAGAATCCATCAGATAAGGCGTGGTTTAGCATCTTTTTTCGCTATTAGGTATCGAATCGCCAAATGGTCCGTGTAGACTATCACCTTAGTCCCGATCAAGTATGCCCGGAATTTGTCGAACGCATACACCACTGCAAGGAAATCCTTTTTCGTGGTAGTGTAGTTCATTTGAGTCTCTGTGAGTGTTTTGCTTGCATAGTATATGGCGTGAAACACCTTGTCTCTTCTTTGTCCTAGAACAGCCCCAACCGCATAGTCGCTCGCATCACACATAAGCTCAAATGACATTTTCCAGTCCGGTGCGACTATCACGGGGGCTGTAGTTAATTTCTTCTTCAATAGGTCAAACGCGGACTTACATTCCACAGTAAAGCTGAAACTAGCATCCTTCTCTAAAAGACTGCATAAAGGTTTTACAATCTTAGAGAAGTCTTTTATGAACCTCTTGTAGAACCCAGCATGCCCCAAAAAACTTCTAATACCCTTAACTGAGCCCGGTGGAGGTAGTTTCTCGATCGTATCAAGCTTTGCCTTGTCCACCTCCAATCCTTGAGCCGACACCTTATAGCCCAAAATTATACCCTTTTCAACCATGAAGTGGCATTTTTCCCAATTTAGTATAAGGTTTGTATCCTTACATCGCTGCAATACCATGACCAAATTATCTAGGCAAGTGTCAAAATTGTCTCCATAGACCGAGAAATCGTCCATGAAGACTTCAACATTCTTCTCCACCATATCTGAAAAAATAGCCATTATACACCGTTGGAAAATTGCAGGTGCGTTGCATAGCCCAAATGACATCCTCCTGAACGCAAATGTGCCCTAAGGGCAAGTAAATGTTGTCTTTTCTTGATCCTCAGGAGCGATGGCAATCTGATTATATCCCGAATATCCATCCAATAAATAGTAAAACTCATGTCCCGCTAACCTGTCTAACATTTGATCGATAAAAGGTAGTGGGAAATGATTCTTTTAGGTTGCCTTATTCAATCTCCTATAATCGATGCACACCCTCTATCCTGTCACTGTTCTTGTTGGAATTAACTCATTATCCTCATTCTGAATTACTGTCATTCCCCCTTTCTTAGGCACGCAATGAATCGGACTTACCCATTTCCTGTCGGAAATTGGATATATGACACCGACATCCAATAATTTCAGAATTTCCTTCTTGACCAATTCCTTCATAATTGGGTTAAGTCGACGTTGATGCTCCACCGATGGACTTGCATCATCCTCCATCAGAATCTTGTGCATGCAAAATGATGGGCTAATGCCTTTTATATCCGCAATCGTCCATCCAATCGCTGATTTGTGATCCCTAAGCACCATCAACAACTTTTCTTCCTACAATTCGTTAAGTGCAGCAGAAATAATTACAGGTAAAGAATTTGAATTGCCTAAATATGCATACCTGAGATGTTTAGGGAGTGGCTTAAGTTCCAATGTTGGTGGCTCCTCCAATGATGGTTTCAATTTTTTTGCAACTGTCTCCTCGGTGTGCAGAGGTTCAACCGGTGCTCTGAATCGGCTAACTCGTGGCAACGAGTCTAGCATCTGTAATAAGTCCACAAATTCAGGGTCGTCTTTTTCCTCATCCCCCAGTAAAGTTGTTTCTAACGGATCAATGATCAAACTCTTGCTCATATCTTCGCTGGTAATTCGCTCAATTAAATCCATTCGATTACACTTTTCCTCGTCCGTAGGATATTTCATGGCCTTGAACACATTGAATTTTATTTCTTGATCGTGGACCCTCATTGTAAGTTCTCCTTTTTGCACGTCTATGAGTGTCCTTCCCGTGGCCAAGAAAGGTCTCCCTAGGATGATCGGGATGTTCTTATCTTCATCAAAATCCAGTATGATAAAGTCCGCAGGGAATATAAACTTATCCACTTTTACCAAAATGCCCTCTACAATGCCTCTCAGATATGTTACTGACCTATCCACCAACTGCAATGAAATATTCGTAGGCTTTGGCACGGGCAAACCCAATTCTGAGTATACTGACAATGGCATCAGGTTTATACTCGCCCCCAAATCACATAAGCACTTGTTAAACGAGATCTTCCCGATCGTGCATGGGATAGTAAAGCTCCCCGGGTCTTTGAGTTTTGGTGGTAGCTTCTCCTGTAACACTGCACTACACTCCTCTGTTAGTGCCACTGTTTTGAAATCTTCCCATTTCTTCTTCCTCGACAGAATTCCCTTCATAAACTTCGCATAACTTGGCATTTTCTCTAGGACCTCTGCGAATGGGATGTTAATCTGGAGTTTCTTGATCACGTCTAAAAACTTTGCGAACTGCTTACCTGATTTTTGTTTTTGGACTCTTTGCTGAAATGGCGGTGGAGGATAAATAATCGGCTCGCTGTTTAACTTTATTTCCTCATTTTTGTTACCCTCCACTGCATTATTGTCATCAACTTTTTCCTCCAGTGTTGCTGAATTTTCTGCTCTATTCCCACCGAGGTGTTTTCCACTTCTCAACACAACTGCTTGACATTGCTTATGATTACCCTTTGGATTTCTTTCGGTGTCGCTAGGTAATGTTCCTTGTGGTCTATTATTCAATGCCAACGCAATTTGTCCTATCTGATTCTCTATATTTTTGATTGCAATAGCTTGATTCTTCATAGCCAAATCGTTGCTAGTCATGTACCTTGCCCATGTTTCCTCCCCATCGAATTTCCTGTCATACTGTTGAATCTGTTGTGGATGACTATGAAAACCGGGGGGATATGATGGCCGTGGAGCTTGAGTTTGCTAATTATTGCTCCATGAAAGGTTTGGGTGGTTCCTATTCCCCTGGTTGTAGGTGTTTTGGTAAGTATTTTACGGAATTCTATTGTAGTTGCCTATGAACCGAATCGGATCTCGGATTTATCGCACACTTTGCTTCATTTGGATGATCACCCGCACACAATTCACATACTACCATAACCTGCTGAACTTGTTGAACTTGAGCCCCTGTCATTGTATTTACCTTCTCATTCATCGTATCAAACTTCATGGATAGTGCAGAAAGCTGTGCTTGTATAGCTGTTACTCCATCTAATTCCAAGATCCCAGCCACCTTTGCCTTTGTCATTCTTGCTATGGGCCACTGGTAGTTATTTGCCGACATTGTTTCTATCAAATTGTAGGCTTCCTCGTAACTCTTAACCATGAATGCACCGCCCGATGCCGCATCAATACTAGTTCTGACATTTCCATGTAGCCCGTTATAGAATGTGTTCATTTGTAACCACTTGGGCAATCCATGATGTGGGCACTTTATGAGTAATTCCTTGTATATCTCCCACGCCTCATATAGTGACTCCCCATTCTACTGCTCAAACATTGTGATGTCATTCCTCATTTTCACAGTCTTCGCCGGTGGGAAAAATTTGGCAAGAAATTTTTGAGCCAAGTCTTCCCACGTAGTGATCGACCCCGGCGGAAGAGAATGCAACCAACTCTTCCCCTTGTCCCGTAAAGTGAATGGTAACAAGAGAAGTCTCACTGCCTCATCCGACACCCCATTATACTTGAACGTGTCGCACATTTCCAGAAAACTGATCAAATGCTCATCCGGGTCGTCGTTTGCCATTCTCCCAAACTGACATGAGTTCTGCATCATCTGAATGGTCTCAGGCTTTATTTCAAAAGTATTCACAGCTATTGCAGGCTTGGTAATGCTCGACTGTAGATCAGTCACCCTAGGTGTGGCAAAATCCCTCAACGTTTTACGGTCTTCTACGCATCATCGCCCTTCCTTATCAAAATTTTCGAATTCGTTCCTTGTTTCCTCAATCCACTTACTCAACTTTTGAAATCGTATGTCAATGTTGTCCTCAAAAGGAAGCAAGTCTGGATGTTTAGATCGTGTTTGCATAAACCAATGTCGAAAACCTGAAATAGAGAAAACAAAATAAAAATGTTTAAGTAAAACTGGACTAATTAAACTGATATTGTAAAAACAAATATTAAAATCTCGGCTAAATTGTCCCCAACAACGGCGCCAAAAACTTGTTGGGTAAAATCAATATGCTTAAAAACACGCAAGTGTACGTGGTCAACAAGTAATATAGTAGTGAATAGAGTATCGTTCCCACGAGGACAAAATATCAAGAATCTTAACTTCACAATTATCAATTTTGTATTAACCCTAATTTTATTAAACTAATCAATTCAATGGTTTTAAATTATATTTATATAAAAAAAACTAAATTAATAAAGAAATAAACTATCACAAAATAGTCACCAATAACGAAATCCGGAATTTCAAACAATTAATGGAGAATTAGACTTATGATTTCACCCTGAGCTTCACTCTGATTTTCGAACCTTTATTCCAACTCAATTTAATATCCCAGTTTATTAATCAAGAACACGAAAGTAGTAAGAGCCACCTCTCGATGCACTAATACCATATTAACATCAATCCACAATTATGATAGAAATCCGTTAAACACCTAAATTAACCAACTCACTATATCTCTATGTGAACTGCAATCAAAGAAGGTTTAAGTTTAAGCTCTCTATACGATTACATGCTACCGTCAAGCGTATCTCTACCTTAACAATAATCACAAATCACTATCACAAAAATTCATGACACATGCTATATTAACTAGGTCTAAATTCGAATCTCCTCTCTCCATTCCTTTCAAATCCACAAATAACTGTTGATCAGGCAATTCATAAATTCACGCTCAAATTAACATAGATAAACTAAAAATATTTTATTGAATTGGAAATCAAAGTTATAAAATCATCGTTTCACCCAAAGATCCATCACAAGTCTAATAAGTAAATTAGTTCATAACGAATGAATTAAAAACTGAATAATTTGTTGAAAACATCATTCCAATTACAAATAGATGAAAGAGAAGAAGAATTATGAAAACCCCTTCACGTAGCCTCGATTTGCAACCGTCGTGACAATCTCTGAAAAATTACTCCTCCAACGTTTTGCTCTTGAATCCTTGAAAAATGCTCTTGAATTATGCTCCGTGTTGTATGATATGTCTCTCTCGATTCTCCAAACTCAGCATAAAAAGATATCAAATCAGCTCCACACTTCTCCTAATCCAACTCTAACTCCCTAAGTAAGAACCCAAATGGAGACATGAAACCTTTTCAAAATCAACCACACATTGCTCAAAGACTCCCACACATACACTCCTACTACTATCACATTACATAAAAAATTATTAGTTCCCAGCATAGCCCAACAACAAAGTTCGCCCAAAGAAATCCGATCTGGTAAGGCCGCGCCTCCTTACATTACAAGACAAGTAAGCGCTGCCGCTTTCGACCCAATAATTTTTCTCGCTTCATTCCATAGCGCCGTCAGTAGTTGTAGTCAGAAACATTCAAATTCCATGAAATCATCCTCCAATTGCCACATTTTGATTAATCCCATGTATTATCCTGCAACAAGCAAACAACCTATCAAAAGTAACATGAAATTACCAAAAACTAACAATATATCAAGCTAAACGAACCTAAGTCGTAGGTTATAAACCTACTCATCAGGATGAGGTGGGTGAAGCAATGTTGTTGGGACCGGAGTTGGTACGTATGACTACGAAAAAGATTCAAACAATCCGACAATGTATAAAGACCTCACAAGATCGACAAAAGAGTTATGCTGATCTTCATCGAAAGGACGTGGGATTCGATATAGGAGATCATGTGTTGTTACGCGTTGCTCCATGGAAAGGAGTTACGAGATTTGGAAAGAGAGGAAAGCTCAATCCTCGATTCATTAGCCCATTTTTAATCCTCGATCGAATAAGAACTGTGGCCTATAGACTCGATTTACCGCCAAGTATGTCTCGTGTTCATAACGTTTTTCACATATCCATGTTATGTAAATATGTGGAAGACCCGAACCACATTATTGAGTTAGAACCAGACGAAATAGCGGAAGATTTGATGTATGAAGAGGTTCCTGTTCAAATCTTGGATAAGAAGGAACATATTCTACGCTCCAAGGTTATACCTCAAGTCAAAGTTTTGTGGAGAAACCAAGATGTTGAGGAAATGACTTGGGAGTTAGAATCTGAAATGAAATCAAGGTATCCTTACCTCTTCGACATACCAGGTACGTAACCTAAATTTGAGGGCGAAATTTCATAAGAAGGGGATGTTGTAAGACCTCAACTTTTATAAATAAAGATGAATTTTCTATAAATATCATTTTTGAATACTATGGAGTAAATTTGATATAATGTTATAGTTGTGGGTAATATTTATAAATTTTGCAAAGTACGCAAGTTGTTATATAATATTCGATTGGTGGGAATATTCATTTTAACAGGAATATTCGTATAACCAAGACAATCATTGGTGGACCCCATTAATAGAATTATTGTTTGGATTGAGAAAACGACAAAAATACTTTATGAAAATAACGGAGGAAGTTTTACTGTTAACTATTGAAACACCCTTGTGTTAAAAAAAGTACAATAATACGCGTGGTTGCATAAGTAGCACAATCAGATTAATTATTGATCCTTACATGATAAGTCACTCAGCTTTTTGTTGGTATTATTAATGTAATAATATGAGAAAATCTTTTATATAAAACATAATACTTTTATAAAGTTATCTGCTTTTATTATTAGACAATAATTAGAATATATTATATTTTATTATGCATAGTGTTTGCATAGTGCTTGCATAGTGTTTGCATAGTAAAATCTTTTATAAAGTTATTCGTTTTATTAGATTATAAATATAATATATTATATTTTATTTAAAAGATTTTGCTTTAAATATGGACCGTCAGATTAAAGTAAATCAATCTAGACCGTTTCATGAGTTAGTTACTATGCGCCTATTTTTCTATAAATAGAAGCTCATTCCTTCATTATTTTCTTACTTAATTCAATTGAAACTCTAGAGATAAACTACGAGAGAAAGAAGAAAGTATTCTCGCTACTTCATTACTCATATATCCAGTACTCTTCTTCTTAAGGTAGGGAATATTATTTGTTGTACTCGTAAGGGGTGTTATTCTTTTGTATTCATGAAGAGAACTTATGTTATTCTATTCTTTATTATTCTGTTGGAATAACTCAGATACGCTGCTACCCTATACTTGGTGACATTCTCGCTATTATTCCGCCTTTATTATTCTCGTTGGAATATCCTCGTTCATGCGTTTCTACGCGGACTGATTCCGCTCTTTATTATTCTCGCTGAAATATCCTCATGCATGCGTTTTTATGCTCGGACTGGTTTCCGCTCTTTTTATTATTATTCTGTTGGAATATCCTCGTGCATGCGCTTTTCGCTTTACCGATTCCGCCCTTATTAGTATTCTCGTTGAATAACATGTCTATGCTGAAGTACCACATGCATGGTGATTTCTATTTTTATTCCACTCTTTTTTATTCTCATTGGAACATCCCGCTTGCATGCAATTTTGCCTCGACCGGTTCCGTTATTTAGTATTCTCGTTGGAATAACTTTGCCTATAATGGTACCGCATGTATGGTGATTTCTTTTGTTATTCCATTCTTTATTATACTCAGTTGGTTAAAGTTTTGACTTCTATACTCTATGAAATTAGTGGAATATCCTTGATATTTGCACTTCATCCAAATCTTTTCATGGAAATATTCTTCTCGAGCATTCTTGAATTTTACTCTACAAAGCAAAGATCATGTTGACAATTTGGACATTATTAGTTCTGGATAAATTAATTCTTGAAATTGTTTTACTGAATTCTTATATCATTGTCATCGTCCTCATGTTTATATTTTTTTGAAAGTCATTTGTGGTCTGTAGTGCATAGATGGACTTGGTATGATTATGACCAGGGATTATTCGGTGTAATCATGACCGTAATGTTACAAATGATGTGGTAAAAGTCCTCATTGGCCTGTAGTGCATTGATGGACAGTTGTTGGCATGATCATGACCATTAATGAATACACAAATATTCTTGGCCCGTAGTGCATGGATAATTGTGGTCGTGATACTAAAGAATATCCTTGGCCGTAGTGTAGGGGTGATTCGATGATGTGGATTATTTATTAAGCTGAGTCCCAGCGATAAAAGTGATGAAAAACCTTTTAAATCATAAAAGATAGTAGATTTTATTCTCTACTTGACTCTTTTAATGGATTGCTTGTTCCGCTGCAGTTAAACTTGATGTTTGTTATATTGTATCTGTTTAACACTATTTAAGGCTAATGATAATTTATTCTGCATTATCTTAGTCATAATATTTCTTACTGGGCTAGTTGAGCTTACCCTTTCTTTCACTGTTCTCTTCAGGAAATGATAATATAGCTGGGACGAGTCGGGGAACGTAGTGATGGTCCTAGATGGTGCATTAGTAGTCCTCACTATTTTGTGAAATAGTGTGATAATAATTGTAATGAGGACTCCTTTTGAGTTTGTATACTCTCTAGTAGACAATATTTGTATTCAAACTCACAGTTTATGTTTGTAGTATTGTACACGACAATTGTATTATTAAGTTGTATTTGGATTCTGTACCATGTATCTGGCGACTCAGAATAGGTGATTTATACCTATTTTGGGGGTGTCACAATAGGAGATCGTAAAACAGAACGATCATAGTATAGAAATGAATCGTAATATATACGATGAGATCACCCCGTGATCTGATAAGGTTATAATATGGGATAAGAATCAATCTGATGATTGGAAAGTTTACAACAGGATTGCTGTGTGAATTGGTACAGATTCAGGAAAGGATTATGAATACGAGTTAAATGAAATTCGTATTGAGAAGGGTGTTAGTGTTAGGTGGGGATTCAATTGAGGATTCATGTCGGCAGCTGAGTTGTATGATTCCTTGTGTGGGCAGGGAATTGTAGTTGGTGTAAAAACTACTTAGTTCTGACAATGATAATCATTGAAATGTTTGTGTCGCGCTACTTGATATATGCATGTTAAGAGGGTGATTCCTTTCTCATGTGTATAATAGATAGATAGGTCATAGGTAGAGGATATAAGGTTAAGTACAAGTTCTTAAAACTCATACTTATTTGACATACTTGATTCATAGTTATATGAAATGTTTATGAACCCCTCAGCGAATGGACGCCAAAGGTCTGTTTAGGAAAGTTCTTAAACTCATATGATTGTGGCAATTTATGGACTCATAAGTGTGGTTTTATGAACTGGGTATCATTGTGTGTAAATGGAGTATTAAGGATAATAAGAATAGATAGACTTGTTAATCAAATGATTGTTAGTGAAGAATTAAGTTTTCCAAAACTCCTAGCTATGCTAGACTTCGGAATTTTAACATCAAGCTAAATACGCATTATGTGCATTTTTTTAAAAAAAAAAATGTAGACTCGTAAACATTTTTGAAACGGTTTAAAGTATAGTCTATGCTACTTATTTCAGCTAGACGCAAACGATTTGAAATATCAAAATATATTTTATTAATCACTCATGTACCATGAAACCTGGTGCAGAGATGATAAAAAGTTGATGGAGTTATAAATACAGAAATACTTAGTGTGAAGTTGATCTAAAATTGTTGTTCCACTATTGTATGATGTGTTATGACAAAGTCATATAATGACGACATCCTCAAACGGACTGTTAATACAGTATGGCATCATGACGTCATTCTCGAAAATATTTTCAAAAATTTTAATTTGCCAACGGGGTTTGGCTACACTTAAATAATTCGATTGAATTGAATTATTGCTATGAGTGTATGCTATTCGATTCAGCTAGACTAATGTTTATGAAAACTCTAAGTGTTCATTGAAAGAAATTTCTCGAACTAAATTGTTTTGGTGCGGAATCTAATAAGACTGAGGTAGAATTTTTGTGCCTTTTTGGATTTAGAAACCGATAAAAGCGATTACTTGGCAAGATGCAGACATATCGGGCTAATCACCCTTTGTGTCTGTAAGTTATGACGGTTTGTGGATGAATTTCCATATAACCTTTGCGAAAATGACAGACAAATAGTCTATATGACTACTCATCAAAATTTGAAAACTTTTTACTCTTGTGAGAGGTGTATTGGGTAGCATGTGATGAAGTGTATGTATGGTGTATGGTGTATGATGTAAGGTGTAAGGTAAATTTCGAGGACGAAATTATTAGAAGAAGGGGTGAATGTGACAACCCGAGAATTTTGAATATTTTTAAAAATTTCATTAATTGATTTAAGGTTCAATATTAGAACCTAGACATAAAATAAGTGTATGCGTTCGATATTTTTAAGAAGGAATTTTGAGAATTTCAAAATTACAGAAGGATTTTGGTGAATTATTATTCAGATTAAGGATATGCGTGAATATGTTCAAAGTATATATGATATTATATGTATGCAGATGTGTGGTTAAGGGTCAAGGGTTGACAAGATAAACGATATCTGTAACAAACACTAAGTACATATTAAGAACGTCAACTTTCGGTTAGAAAACCCTAGCGATTAACAAGAAACCCTAGAAACCGGTTCTGGAAACCCTAATTTCAGTTCCGGGAATCCAAAACCCTAATTCAGAATTTGAAACCCTAATCTGGGAACTTAAATGATAATTATAATGCTCATATGCTATTAATTAGAATATTAATTAGGGTAAAGCTTAATTAATTAGCAAACCCTAATTTCAAATTTAGAAAACCCTAATTTCTGGATTAGAAACCCTAATTTATAATTAGGGAAAACCTAAGTGTTAATTTAATAATTGTAATGTTAATTAGGAAACCTTAATCCTAATTTTCAAGTTATGAGTAATTAGAAAACCCTAATTACGAAATCTAATTTATAAATTAGAAATATTATTGATATAATTAAAACCCTAATTAAGGGTTTATAAACCATAATGACCATTTTGACCCAAATTACTTATTTAGCAATTTTAATTAGGAAATACTAATCCTAATTAGAAAGATTTAAAGTATGATTAAGAAATTTTAATATAATTAGAAAATTCTAATTATAATTTAGAAATATTAATTTTCTATTTTTAAAACCTAAATTGGAAATTTTAGAAAATTAAATTGTAATTCCTAAATGTTCCCAACCCTAAACCCTAATCTAAACCCTAAACCCTAAGGGTTTGGCCAATGTCCAAAATGTCATTAAAAATTAAATGGAAATGACTAAAATGCCCTTTGTTGAATAATTGAAGGTTTCTTGCAAATCTTGCTAAGTGTGAGTTGTTCACCCACTATACCAACCCCATGTGACTTATATCTCACCCCAATCAGCCAAATTTTGCAAGATCATAGCAACAAGTCAACATATAAATGGATTAATGAGAGAGAAAATTGCACTTTAATTCTCATTTTCTCCAAACACATTCTCTCACTAGAAATTCGAGCTTTAGAGAGAGAGAGAGAGAGAGAGAGAGAGAGAGAGAGAAGCTAAGCCTTAATCATCTCTTAGCAAGCCAATATCAGATCCAAGGGTCAAAATCCAAGATCAAAGCTCAAAATGGTATAAAACCCTAATTTTTAGAAATCATACGATCTGATGTTATATGTTGTAATTGATTGTTTAAAGTTATGTAATAATGTATCTATAAGTGATCTGGGTTGATAGATCATGTATCTATAATACTTAGATGCACGAATCAAGCATTTTTGAAGTCTAGAAAAAAATTCAAGAAATGGCCTGACAACGATATGTCACTGGCCTTATATTCTTTTCTATTTTTGATTTTTGTTGTTTTAAAGTTGAAATAGGTAGCTTGTCATGTGATCTTTGATCTGGAAGTGGAATCACAACCATAACAGGTCTAGAGCGTTAGTTATTAACGGTCAAAGTTAGTTGACCGACGTTGACCGGGTAAATCTGGGTTACCCAGAACTGTAAAATTAGCGTCTGACAGGTTTTTCCAACGTCCAGATCTGTCAGGTTGTTTACTTTTATGTTGATTTTGTTGAATACGTCTTATAGCCTGCTAGATGGAGTATACATCCGTGCCTTAAAACCTTTTAAACAAAAATTGTGTTGGATATACGAGATGGTCAAAGTAGCCATCGTAGACTGATTCTGAGTTTCTGGAAATTCCATAAACCCATATGAACAAGACGTCTGACATACTTTGACCATATGATTCCTAGTGATCCTGTTGATTATAAATTGATCTATTGATTTATTAATGTTCCTTGACATAAGGAGTACACATTTAAGCCAATAGATCATATGAACCATGAACAAAACACTTAGATAATCGAGCTTCAATATAGTCACTCGAACTGCCTGGGTTTCTAGAAAACCCAGGAGACATCTGACAACGACTTTGATTGCTCAGATTGTCATGTTATGTTGTGTTTTGACCTAGATGATGGTTGTTTATTGTAGTGTTACAATTTAGCTACACGATCAAGCTTCAATCTAGCCCAGAAACTAATTATACTAATAATTACGCTTGGTCAAACGAGCCACCTTGAAAACTGGTCTGACAGTGTTCTTGAGCTTAAGAACACCTAAGGCGACAGACAAGTGTCACTAAAGGCCTACAGCGACGGTTTTATTTATTTTAATTTCTAAATATTTCAGAAATTATTAATAAATAGATAAAAATGATTTTTAATTATTAAAAATACAAAATAAATTCTAAAAAATTATTTCAAAGTCTGAAAAATAGTTTTTAATTATTTAGAGTATATTTCATAAATATTTAATATTTTTGGAATATAAATGTTATTTAATTTATTTAATTATAATATTAAATAAATTATTTAAAAATAATTTTAATACATAAAAATCATGAAAAATAATATTATGGTAAAAAAAATATTTTAAGTTATTTTCAAATTGAATTTTAATATTTTGGGATGAATTTCATTAATTAATTAATATTAATGGTAATTAAGTTATTTAATAAATGTATTAAATAAATTATTAAAATAGAATTAATGATTTATAAATCATATAAAATGATTTAAGTGTTTTAAAAATATTTTAAGTTATAAACTATAACTTTTAATATTTTGTCATGAAAATATTAATATTTTAATATAAATAGTAATTATTGGATAATGAATTTAAGTGTTTAAAATTATATTTAAATAATTTTAAGGTATTAAAATACTTTGATATATTATAAATATATTATAATATTATGATATGTATTTCATTAATATTTGATAATAAATAAATATTAATGATAAAGGAATATTGTGGTATTTATATTATATAAATACGATTATAATGATTGAAAATACACGATAAATAGTAATAATTACTTAAAAATTATTACGAGACTTTGAAAAATATTTCGACTGTTATTAAAATTATTTTAGATAATGGTTAAGTGTTTAGACAGAGTTTAATTGAACTTAAACTCGAAATTTTGTCCGACTAGACCGTCGGTACGTTAGAATTTTGTCGGATTCAAGTCAGACTACAATAGTTTGACCTGATACTAAGTTTTATGTGCTGAATAGACTGATAGGGTTATGTGTTATGTGTTTAGGTTATTCTGTATATATATATATTATAGTATTATATTGTGATGATATTATTCTAATATTGGAGATCTATATTACTAATATTAAGTCTTCGGATAAAGCGATATAAATTGCATAGCGATAATCAACGGTTCAGGCAAGTTTGTTTTTACCTAACTCTACTAAGAATTGTTTCATTCGGATAAGCTTATGGTTAATCATTGCTGGTTGCCATGAATTGGACTCTATACATATTGCATGTATAAGTCAGGTATGAAAGGCTGACCATCTTCATTACCAGTTGGTTCAGATATATTTGTTCATGTATAATACTTGTTCAGTCATAAATTTGTTCCTACTAGTTCACAATTATATTGTTGAATTATAGCTAGCTTATTATTAAGACTCTTTCAATCATGATATATCATTAAATTATTGAACTTAAACTTGTTGGGCAATCTTATGCTCACCCTTGCTATATCATGATAAACATTGCAGATTAAGACGAACACGTCAGATACAAGGAAAGGTTAAAGACAGTTCCAGCTTAAAGTTAATGTGCGTGATTAGTTTTGTAATAGTGTAGTTTGATAATAATGTTATATGTTAGATAGTTATGAATTGTGTATTAAGTTAAAGTTACTCGACCTTGGGGAAATAGTGTGTAAAGTTATTCTATAAACGATTTATGTTTATATCTTCCGCAAATATAGTAATAGTGATAGAATGATCGAACCGGATCCGCGGTGATTCGGGACCTCGAATTTGGGGCCCACACACACACACACACACACACACACACACACATATATATATATATATATATATATAACAAAAATTGTGATAACTTTCTACTGATAATTTTGAAAAATAGGTAAATGGGGGTCCAACAAATAAGCCAATTTACAACAAATATTTCATAAAAATCTCTTCAATATTTTTCACAACCTTTATTCATATTATTATAACTTGCAATATTAACAACCAGATCATTCTCAGGAAAGATGGGGCTTTTCAATAAGGATTTCTCCCTATTGGCACGCAATTAGGTGACCAAACCCCTTTCTTTGACAGAACTTTCTAGACATTGTTAATTATGCATATAATAATTAGAATAACTTATCATCTCAATTATTTATTTAATAATATATAAAATATCGACAATAATTGAATCAAATAACTTGAGATACTATGCAGCAATTACTGTAGCAATAATTGAACAAAACTGAGTGACTTCTCACGTAAGCATCAATAATCAATATCGTGCTACTATGCAACCAATGCCATTCATCGTACTTTTAACACCGGGTATTTTAACAGTTAACGGTAAAACTTTCGTCGTTATTTTATAAAAAGATATTTTTGTTGTTTTCTCATTCCGTCAATAATTTCGTTGTGGGGTCCACCAATGATTGTGCCGTCGTACGAATATTCCCTGTTAAAATGAATATTCCCCAACCAATCGAATATAATATAACAACTTGCGTACTTTAAAAAATTTATTAATATTACCCACAACTATAACATTATATCAAATTCATTCCTTAATATTTAAAAATGATATTTATAGAAAATTTATCTTTATTCATAAAAGTTGGGCTCTTACAACCTCCCCTTCTTATAAAATTTCGCCCTCAAAATTAGGGTACATACCTGGTATGACGAAGAGGTGAGGATAACTTGATCTAATTTTAGATTCTAGCTCCCAGGTCATTTCCTAAACATCGTGGTTTCTCCACAATACTTTGACTTGAGGTATAACCTTGGAGCATAGAATATGTTCCTTCTTATCTGTGATTTTAATAGGAACCTCTTCATATGTTAAATCTTCCGCTATTTCGTTTGTTTTTAACTCATTAATGTGGTTCGGGTCTTCCACATATTTACGTAACATGGATATATAAAAAATGTTATGAACACGAGACATACTTGGCGGTAACGCGAGTTTATAAGCCACGGCTCCTACTCGGTCAAGTATTTCAAATGGGCCAATGAATCGAGGATTGAACTTTCCTCTATTTTCAAATCCCGTAACTCCTTTCCATGGTGCAACACGTACAACACATGTTCTCCAACATTGAATTCCGCATCCTTCTGATGAAGATCAGCATAACTCTTTTGTCGATCTTGTGAGATTTTTATACGTTGCCTGATAATTTGAATCTTCTCCGTAGTCATATGTACCAATTCCTGTCCCAACAACGTTGTTTCACCCACCTCATCCCAACATACTGGAGAACGACACTTTCTTCCATACAACACCTCAAATGGAGCCATGCCGATACTTGCTTGATAACTGTTGTTTTAGGAAAATTCCACCAATGGTAAGAACTTGTCCCAACTTCCTTTGAAGTCAAGGACACAGAGTCTTAATAGATCCTCAAGAGTTTGAATAGTCCTCTCCGACTGTCCGTCAGTTTGATGATGATACGCCAAACTAAATCATAAATCTGTGCCCAAAACTTTTTGCAAACTAACCAAAAATTGTGAAGTGAATCTTGGGTCTCGATCAGAAACTATGGACACAGGCATACCATGCAGTCTTATAATCTCATTTATGTAAATACGAGCAAGACGTTTAAGTGAATAAGTTTCTCGTATAGGCAAGAAATGAGCCGACTTGGTCAATCTATCAATAATGACCCAAATTGCATTTATGCCTTGAGAAACCTTAGGAAGGCCAATAACAAAATCCATGGTAATGTGCTCCCACTTCCATTCTAGAATTTCAAGCGGTTGCGATGGACCTTTTGATACTTGATGCTCCGCCTTGACTCGTTGACAAGTTAAACACCTTGAGTTAAACTCCTCTATCTCTCTCTTCATATTGCACCACCAAAATGTATGTCGAAGATCACGATACATTTTGGTACTCCCAGGATGGATTGCAAACGGTGTGTTGTGCTCCTCCATCATGATTTTATACTTTAAATTAGGGTAGTTAGGAACACAAAGTCTCGATTTGACTCATAGTATTCCTTCTTCATCAATTCTTGCTTCTGGGATAGCACCTTCTTGCACTTTCTTCCTCATACGCATCAGCTCCAGGTCTTTAACTTGAGCAGCTTTAACTTTATCTATTAAAGTCGGTTCTACTCGTATATTTGTCATCATTACGTGGGTCCCTGGAGTCTTTAAATCTATCTCCATCCTTTGCAAGTCATACAAAATGGACCTTTGCGTTGACAATAATGCACTTGTACCTGCTTATGATCTTCTACTCAATGATTCGGCTACCACGTTCGCTTTTCCAGGGTGGTATTGAATAATATGATCATAATCTATCAACAGTTCGAGCCAACATTGTTGCCGCATGTTGAGTTCCTTTTGAGAAAAGAAATATTTGAGGCTTTTATGATCCGTATAGATCTCCACCTTCTCTCCATACAAGTAATGCCTCAAAAATTTTAAGTGGGAAGACAACAGCTTCCAACTCTAGATCATGAGTAGGATAATTCCTCTCATATTCTTTGAGTTGTCGAGAGGCATAGGCTATAACTTTCCCATGTTACATGAGAACACATCCTAACCCTTTGCCTGAAGCATTACTGTAGATGACAAATCCCTCTGAGCTAGATGGTATTGTCCGAATAGGTGCTGAAATGAGTCTCCTCTTGAGTTCTTGAAAACTCTTCTCCTATTCCTCGCTCCAACCGAATTTTGTATCTTTCGAGTCAGCTGAGTTAATGGAGTAGCGATTCGAGAAAACCCTTTTACGAATCTCTGATAATAACAAGCTAAGCCGAGAAAGCTATGTACTTTGGTCACTGATTTAGGTTGCTCCCAGCTTTGAATTGCTTCAATCTTTGTCGGGTCAATAGATATTCCATGACTTGATACTACATGCCCAAGGAATACTACTTCCTCAAGCCAGAACTCACATTTCTTCAACTTGGCATAAAGCTTGTTTTCACGAAGCTTTTGGAGTATTAGCCTCAAGTGTTGCTCATGATCTTCACGGCTTTTGCAATATATGAGAATGTCATCAATAAAGACAACCACAAAATGATCCAAATATTCCTTGAATACTCGGTTCATCATATTCATGAAGGCAGCATGAGCATTAGTTAATCCAAAGGACATGATTAGGAATTTGTAGTGCATGTACCGAGTTCTAAAAGCATTCTTTAGACTGTCATCAGTTTTAATCTTTAACTGATGATATCCAAAATGAATATCGATCTTTGAAAAGAATTTGGCGCCTTGCAACTAGTCAAACAGGTCATCAATACGTGGCAATGGGTACCTATTTTTGATGGTGACATGATTCAACTCCCGATAATCAATACAAAGTCGCATACTCCCATCTTTCTTCTTTACGAATAGAACATGAGCACCCCAAGGAGACGTACTGCCGTTGCCAACTTAGTTAGGTCTTTAACTCATGAAGTTCAATAGGAGCCATTCGATATGGGCTTTGGAAATGGGTTTTGTACCGGGTTCAAGGTCGATACAAAATTTAACTTCGCGCTCTAGGGGTAGGCCAGGAAGTTCTTCAGGGAATACGTCAGGAAATTTATTGACAATAGAAATATCATTCAAATTTGACGTATTTTTGTTTAAATCTGTGACATGAGCTAAGAAAGCTTGACATCCGTTTTTCAATAAACGAATAGATTTATGGCTTGAGATGACAGTGATTGATTTTAATGGTTTGGTTGCTTGAATTCGCATAATAGGTTGGTTAGGAATATGAAAGCTAACAACCTTACAAAAATAATTAATTTTTGCATGATGAGTAGTTAACCAATCAATCCCTAGAATTACGTCAAACACAAGTATTTTTAAGAAAATAAGATCGACAGGTAATGTGAGGGTACCGATTTGAACCAAACAAGACTTATAAACAGTGGATGTAATGAAGGTTTCTCCCAACGAAGTTTCAACAGATAAGTCAAAGTTTAGTTTCTCCGGAGTTAAATTTAAACATTGAGCGCAAGTAGGAGAAATAAAAGAATGGGTAGAACCGGTATCAAATAAGGTATAAACTTTGCTAGAGTTTATGATAAGCTTACCCGTGATGACCTCATTTGGGTTCCTTGCTTTCTAGGAGGTCACAACAAACGCTCTCCCTTGAACTTCTGGTTTTGACTAGTCTGGGATGACATTTGGTGTCACCATCCCAACTGGACTTGGCTTCGCTGTACGACAAAATCGGGCTAGGTGACCCTCTCTTCGACAATTGTAACACGCTTTGGACTGCATCGCACAGTTTGGACTGATGTGTCCCTCCCCTCCGCATTTGAAGCATATGATAGGTGGTCGTTCTCCTTCCTTAACAACGGGTGTTGGTGCTGACGTCTTTCTATCATTGTTGAATCTCCTCTTCTTGAAATGTCCACTTTTATTGTCTTGGCCATGATTACCACCGAAGTGGTTACCATTTCTGGCATGTTGATTCCCTCCACGTTTGTTGTCACCGCTTCGATGACTGCTACAATTGGTATTATCATTTTATCGGCTACTCTCTCTTGGTTGAGTTGACTCATTATCGCGTTCCAATAACTGAGCCCTGTTTACAACATTTGAATACAAACACAGTTTATAAGAGATAAGGTATTGACATATCTCGGGTTTCAAACTTCTTAGAAACATCCGCGTCATTCTCTCCTCATTATCAACTAAGTGGGACGTAAACCGGGAAAACTCGGCAAACTTGGCTTCGTACTGCGACACGGTCATGTTGTTTTGCTCTAGTTTAATGAACTCTACCTCTTTCATGTGATGAATACTTTTGGGAAAGTACTTGTCGTTGAACAGTTCTTGGAACTTCTCCCAAGTCATCTTTAGTGCGGCAGGTTGAGTACGCTTTACAAATTACCACCAGTAATCTGCCTCTCCTTGCAACATGAAGGTGGCAAAGGAAACTTTTTGCTCCTCAGAGCATCCTAAGACATCAAATATCTTGGTGATCTGCTTTATCCACGTCTCTGCCTTAAGTGGTTTTGGCTCTCCAATAAACTCCGGTGGTCCCAGCTCCTTGAACTGCTTAGCGGTGACCGCTCGAGAGTTGCCAGTGTTTCAACCTTCATTTTGGACATGAGTCTCTCTCGCTTGATGTTGCATGAATTGCAGAAAGCCCCTAAACATTCCGTCATTCATCATTTGGTCGGTGTTATTGTAGCATGAGGATTGTTGCCTTTCTGATCCACATTTTATTGGTTATTGATCGTTGGTGATTCAACGGTCTCATGTGCTCCATTGCTATTCTCAACATTTTCGGATGTCATTTTCAAATACTGCAACCAAATAAGGGTTAATTGACATGTCACATACTATCCCTATACTCTGACCGACCAATTAAATACCAAATAAACTTAGGTAGGTCATACTAGCGTAGGAATTCTCCGTCTCTCCCCTCCTAGTTCTTGTCTCACATCTCATCCAGGGATCATATCCCTAAGCTTTGATACCAACTGTGACGCCCCCAAAATAGGTATACATCACCCATTCTGAGTCGCCAAATACATGGTACAAACTTAAAAATACAACATGAGCTATGAGTTTTAATACAAATATTGTCTTCTAGACAGTATTCAAACACAAAATAAGTCCTCAATACATTTATTATCATACTATTTCATAGAATAGTGAGGACTACTAGTGCAAACATCTGGACCGTCACTCCATTCCTCGACTAGTCCCAGCTATATTCTCATTTCTCGAAGAGAACAATGAAAGCAAAGGGTGAGCTCAACTAACCCAGTAAGAAATATTATGACTAAGATAATGCAGAATAATTTATCGTTAGCCTTCAATAGTGTTAAACTGATAAAATATAATAAACATCAAGTTTAACTGTAGTGGAACAAGCAATCCATTAGAAGAGTCAAGTAGAGCATGATATCTACTGTAACGTCCCAAAATTTGGTCTATCTTAACACCCAGAATCTATACGTCACGAGTACATCATTCATCCAACATACATCATTATATACTGAAATATAACAACATACACTCTCATATCCCAGGTTTTGGAAACCATATAACCTCTTTTATTACAAATAATGATAATTAAATTATTCATTTCATCTTACAAGAGTGACTTTTATCCGCCACCAAGGATAAATAACAGTTCATTAAACTAATCTATAATTTAATTTCATCTTTTTACATTATAAGTCTTCACTTGATCTTCTCGCTAATTCACATTCTGAATGGTCCTTCTTCTAGATACTGTCATCTTGATCTTTATGGGATCCTTAAGTTCTTCTAACCTTGTTCGCTTAAAATTGTTTTTCATTTAAAGCATGTATGAGCATTCAATCGCCCAGCAAGTTATAACAGTTGAACACATAACTTCAAGAGTTTAAACGTTCCTTTAGAACTTCTATAACCGAACATAGGTTATGAAGCAGCTTAAATAATAGGAATAGTCTTGATTCCTATCATCTTCAAACATTAGTCATTTTTACTTTGAAATACTTTTATTCCTATACCTTTTTCATACACATAATGTCTGGCTAGAATCATTAGCACAGACTTAACAATAGCGGTTCATGTATAAACAAAACATACTTGTATTGAACAACTCAAGCACAGAACAGTTCATATCATAGAAACACCAAAATGTTCAAATTGTAGCACAAGGCCTCATACATACTACCACCTTGTACATCCATCGCACATATGCACATAGACAAGACTTCTCAAGTTCAACATCTGAGAAGTTTAAGAAACTAGCATTCATTTAGAATATGAATGAAGTTAGAAAACTTACCTTACGCACAGCTACAACTTACGCTGAACTGCTCATCCCAATTCCTATATAACACATAAAGAGAAAACATAAATGCCAATTAGTCATATATTGAACTTACGCATTGGTTTACTTAACTTTACTTCTTAGGGTTTGCGTTCTTGCAATATAAGTTTACGCGACTAACTTCCTTTGCCAGTTTACGGCTTCATGACATACGGAGATGTCTTACTCAAAACGTTCATCATCTTTGATGACTAATATTCTTATCTTCTTCTTATAACTTCTCTATGACTCAACACACACCACGTCTCTGCTAGTAATCCATATGATACTATAAGTGGTTTCCCATAAACAACTAACAAACAAGTTCCCGTCTCATCTACACTGCCATCACAGTGAGTTAGATCGGTTGCCAGTTTTGTATATACCTTCACTCTCTGAAGGAATTGTTTAGCCCAACTCCTATATGTCAACCATCAAAGGTTAAGATTGTACCACAACCTAAACTTATCTTAACTTATTCGAAGCATTAAACTTAATGTTCATTAAATCAATTTCTTATTCTTTATGGCTTTCAGGCAATTAAATGCCATACCTCAGGATTCATTCCTTATCGACTCAAATTCGACTTTCATTAATCTTATTACCGTTTGTTACGGCTTTGTTGATAATTTTTATCTTATTAATACTTTAGTTATTCATTACCTTATTGATCTTTTAATCTCTTTCGATCATTTCATTCAACATGTACTAAAGGTTTAAATTACTTGATTAAGTGTTGTATTACGTGAACTACATCTTCATTATCTATCCGTACACTTCCCCCAGGAGTTGAGTAGTTAAACTCTCCTCACTTTGGGCTCTCCTGATTTGGGCCAAGCATCCAAGCCGGTTCCCTTCCTCCCTCTCACGCTGTGGCGCAAGCCCATGCCACTCTCTTTCCTGATCTGGTGCTGCAACGCCAAACCCTTTGTTATCTCTCGCACTACGGTGCCACTCGCCCGTAGCTGATGGCTGAGCTCACACTTCGGCGTCGCCTCCCAAGGCTCAACTGGCGCTGCGGCGTCGAGTACAAAACCTAGAAAATTTATCTAAGTCTTTTACAAGCTTGAATTGCTTACTTTGAAAGTTCATAACTTATTCGTTATCACTCGGAACGAGGTCATTCCAAATCCATTCTCTTTCTTATCTTATGTACTTCAATACCCCTCGGACAGAACTTCATTCTGAATCCGTTAATTTTCCCTTCGATTGGCTTGATCTTCACCCTTCGTTCATTTGTTAGGTTTTTAACATTCTTCGTTCGTTCGTCCGTAATTCGTTCATCTGAACTCGAAACTCATTCGTTCTTGAGTCCATGACTCGCGTTTTCTACATTTTCTTACTTTCATATGAAACCCTACACGTTCGGGTTCATTTACAAACTTTCTAATTCTCGTTCGTCTTTTACGAAATTTTCGCCATAACTTCATTATAGCTAAGTTTTAAACCGTTCTTCATGAATGTTTCTATCGTTCTTAACCAAGCAATAGAAATTTAACTTATACGCGATGGTTTTAAACTTGTCCATTAACAACAATTATCATATGATTGTTTTAAATTTGTCCATCAACAACGTTCTTCGTGTTCTTTGCCTGTTCTTCGTGTTCTTCGTTCGTTCATCATTTTAATCGATATTTTAGATAATGATTTCACTTTTTATGGGAATTTGATGTTATAGAACATCATTCTTTACTTATTTCACCTACTTATTTATATAATCCACTCGGATCGTTCTAATTCATTACGAATCTTATACATCCTTAAGAAATTTATAAAATAATATTCTAATTCTTATTTCTTCATGTTTCTTACAATTTCAACCATATGAAATCATTCCTAACATCATTTACTTCTTATTCTTATTAAGTTATGTTATTAACATATAGGACTTAAAGAGAAATTAAATTTGACTAGCTTTAAGGTTACCTCTCTTCTTTATTTTTCTTCCGCTACACAAAGTAGGCGATTCGTAAGCTTTTCTATTTCACGATAACTTTCGATCCGATCATTCATGCTCATGCTCTTCCTTCTCCCTCTTCCTCCAAGCTCTCTCTCTCTCTAAGATGCAGGATTTTCAAAATCCCATCAAATGAACATAAGGCTTTTATATTTATAGAAAATCCAAAGCTAGGGTAATTTGGTCATTTCGCCACCCCCCCCCCCCTTAACCTCCCTACTATTCAAGGCTTAAGCCCTAAGTTAACTTGGCCTCCATATTAACTTAGCCATTAAGTCTTCTTAGCCCTTAAGTTTACTTAACCCTTAAGTTTACTTAGCCTTTAAGTTTACTTAGCCTTTAAGCATAAGCATTTTACTTAGCTATTAAGACTAATCGTAATCTACGCATCTCATTCTCGTATTCTCTTCGTATATAGTTCGTACGATATTCATATTATACGTCGTAATAATCTTCGTACTATACTCGTATAATAACTAGTATTACACTCGTATTTCTTACGCATAATAACCCTAATTATTATATGAAATCATTTAATTTTCGGAACTCACTTTTCCTAACCCTTAGATTTTAAGTCCGCAGGCAAAAACTTCATTTTTGCCATAACTGAAATATTATTGAATATTCCATCACATCTTAAAATTCTATCATTACGCATTTTTTGGAAATTCAAAATAAATCTCTGAGCGAAACAGATGAATAGTGCCTATTTCGTCTTTTTCCCCAGAAATACTTTTGTTCCCTAAAAATTTTTATTTTCGTCTTGAAAATTCTTATTCGTTCAATCTAGCTCGTAGCCAGAATACTCATGACTTATAATTATCCTAGGTTCTAGAATGATTAATAAACACATAGAAGAGAATAGTATTAAAAAAATTAATTTTATTAATAACTAATTCTTTAAACCTAAATTTTGGACGATCCAAATTTCCGGGTCGACACATTCTTCCCTCCTTATAAAAATTCCATCCTCGAAATTTCTTAAAACCACACCCTTACCCGGGTTTTCACATTCACCCCTTCTTCACAGAATTCCATCCTCAAATTTTAGCCTACCTTCCTTCTCACCTTCCCTTCAATAGAGTTCTTATCATTCCCTCATTCCCAACCCCCATAACCTATCAAGAATCATGAAGTAGAAGGAATAACGAGAAATATAAAATTTCCTTTGAAAACGTTTCATACTTTTGGTGAGGGATCAAATCGACCATGAACTCTTATTTGGTTTAACAGCATGATGACGTAACCTTTCTTCTACGGTCAGTTTACAATCACAAAGAAACCAACTACCTCTTACCAATCGTATACCCCATTTCGGGATATGTTCACCTCAGACTTAATCATTAGATTCTGCAACAAAACAATTTGGTTTGGCACAACTTCTTCAATGAAAGCTCGATTTTCTTTTAAACATGACATACCATTTGTCTAGCCGAATCAAGTAGCTTAGACCATACCAATAAATTGGATATCAACGTGAAACATTCGTCTAGTCAACTTGATTGACATTTACTATTTCTGTAAATTCTTTACGCAATACATCAAAATGTTTTATGACGTCATGATACCGTACTTTTTACAATACGTTGAGGACTTCGCCAGTTTGTGACTTCATCATTATACATCATACCATAGTGGGTTGTCGATCCTAAGATCACATCCAACACCAGGTTCAATTTCATTAACAACTCCATCTTTTTACCATCCTTGCATCAAATGCATGTATGATATAAAATTCATTTTGAAAATTTGAAATCAATTTCTGTCTAGCCGAAGCAATTAGCATAGACATACCAAGAATAGCTCTTTTAAAATATGTTGGTTTCAAAAGTTGAACCAATTCTTTCCTTTTTAAAATGTACATATCAGCACGATTTTAATAAAGTTCAAAATCTAGCATAGCTAGATGACTTGGAATATCCTATTTCTCCATCTTCCTTCATTGTCTTACTGCGACAATACTTAATCTTCTCCAGCACCTTCAATACTAAGCCTACTGAAAACAACGTGTTTTCAGTCTAAACATCCCTTAACCTTAGTACAGTCCATCAACTTGCCACACATTATGAGTTCAGGTACTTTCCACAATAATATGAGTTTAAGAACTATCTAGTTAGACCATAAGCGTCCATTCGCTGAGACGTTCAAAAACATACCATATTATTATAAGTCACGAACTTACCATAAGTATGAGTTTCAAGAACTCACACCTACCTTATCGTTCTCTACCTATCAAGTATATACATGAGAAAAGATTCACCTTCTCGCCATATACATATTGATAGCGCGACCAATCCCAATGATTATCACTGTAATATGCTAAGCAGTTGTTACACCAAGCACAAACCTCTTCCCATAACAAAGGTTCATACAACTCAGCTATCACATGAGTCCTCAATTGAAATTTCTAAATCTCTCTTTACTTAATACGAATTTTCTTTAATTCATATACTATCTTTCACACCCAAACCTGAGTTCTTCTTCCCATACTACTTTATAGTACATTTCATTCATAGTATTAGCTATAAATCATTCATCGTTTAACCACCCATCTATTACTATGAATCACTATGATCAAGTGGTGATCTTCTTATCATTCTATCTATGATTATAGTCTTAGGTACTCCTACCTAAGGTTTATAACCTATCAGCTCTGATAACAACCAGTAACCCCCCAAAATCTAGTCTATCTTCACACCCGGATTTCGTACGTCACGAGTACATCATTCATCCAACATACATAATTATATACTGAAATATAACAACATACACTCTCATATCCCAAGTTCTGGAAACCTTATAACCTCTTTTATTACAAATAATGATAATTACATTATTCATTTCATCTTACAAGAGTGACTTTTATCCGCCACCAAGGATACATAACAGTTAATTAAACTAGTCTATAATTCAATTTCATCTTTTTACATTACAAGTCTTCACTTGATCTTCTCGCTCATTCACATTCTGAATGGTCCTTCTTCTGGATACCGTTAGCTTGATCTTTACGGGATCCTTAAGTTCTTCTAACCTTGCTCGCTAAAAATTGTTTTTCATTTAAAGCAAGTGTGAACAATCAATTTCCCTGCAAGTTATAACAGTTGAACATGTAACTTCAAGAGTTTAAACGTTCCTTTAGAACTTCTATAACCGAATAAAGGTTATGAACAAACTTGAATAATATGAATAGTCTCGATTCCTATCATCTTAAAACATTAGTCATTTTCACTTTGAAATACTTTTATTCCTCTACCTTTTTCATACACATCCTGTCTGGCTAGAATCATTAGCACGGACTTAACAATAATGGTTCATGTATAAACAGAACATACTTGTATTGAACAGCTCAAGCACATAACAGTTCATATCATAGAAACACCAAAATGTTCAAATTATGGCACAAGGCCTCATACATACTACCACCTTGTACATCCATCGCACATATGCACATAGACAAGACTTCTCAAGTTCAACATCTGAGAAGTTTAAGAAACTAGCATTCATTTAGAATATGAATGAAGTTAGGAAACTTGCCTTACACACAGCTACAACTTACGTTGAACTGCTCATCCCAATTCCTATATAACACATAAGGAGAAAACATAAACACCAATTAGTCATATATTGAACTTACGCATTGGTTTACTTAACTTTACTTCTTAGGGTTTGCGTTCTTGCAATATAAGTTTACGCGACTAACTTCCTTTACCAATTTACAGCTTCATGATATACGGAGATGTCTTACTCAAAACGTTCATCATCTTTGATGATTTATATTCTTATCTTCTTCTTATAACTTCTCTAGGACTCAGCACACATCGTGTCTCTGCTAGTAGTCCATATGATACTCAGAGTGGTTTCCCACAAACAACCAACAAACAAGTTCCCGTCTCATCTACACTGCCATCACAGTGAGTTAGATCGGTTGCCAGTTTCGTATATACCTTCGCTCTCTGAAGGAATTATTTAGCCCAGCTCCCATATCTCAACCATCAAAGGTTACAATTGTACCATAACCTAAACTTATCTTAACTTATCCGAACTATTAAACTTAATGTTCGTAAAATAAATTTCTTATTCTTTACGGCTTTCTGGCAATTTAATTCCATACCTCAGGATTCATTCCTTATCGACTCACATTCGACTTTCATTAATCTTATTACCATTTGTTACAGCTTTCTTGATAATTTCTATCTTATTAATACTTTCGTTATTCATTACCTTATTGATCTTTTAATCTCTTTTGATCATTTCATTAAACATGTACTAAAGGTTTAAATTACTTGATTAAGTGTTGTATTACGTGAAATACATGTTCATTATCTATCCGTACACTTCCCCCAGGAGTTGAGTAGTTAAACTCTCCTCACTAGGCCTTGCCCTGCACTGGCTGGCTGCAGGCACACTGTTCCTTCTCCTCTCTCTCGCCATGTAAGCGCAAGCACGCCACTCTCTTTCCTGTGCAGCACCGCAACGCCAAACCCTTCGTTATCTCTCGCGCTGCGGCGCCACTCGCCAGTAGCTGATGGCCGAGCTCACGCTGTGGCCCCGCCTCCCAAGGTCCAGCTGGCACTACGGCGTCGAGTACAAAACCTAGAAAATTTGTCTAAGTCTTTTACAAGCTTTAATTACTTACTTCAAAATTTCATAACTTATTCGTTATAACTCGGAACGAGGTCGTTCCAAAGCCATTCGCTTCCTTATCTTACGTACTTCAATACCCCTCAGACATAATTTCAATCTGAATTCGGTAATGTGCCCTTCGATTGTCTTGATCTTCACCTTGGTTCATTTTTTACGTTTTTAACGTTCTTCGTTCGCTCGTCCGTAATTCGTTAATCCGAACTCGGAACTCATTTGTTCTTGAGTCCATGACTCATATTTTCTACATTTTCTTACTTTCATATGAAACCCTACACGTTCGGGTTCATTTACTAACTTTCTAATTCTCGTTTGTCTTTTATGAAATTTTCGCCATAACTTCGTTATAGTTAAGTTTTAATCCGTTCTTCATTAACGTTTCTATCGTTCCTAACCAAGCAATAAAAATTTAACTTATACGCGATGGTTTTTAACTTGTCCATCAACAACAATTATCCTATGATGGTTTTAAATTTGTCCATTAGCAACGTTCTTCGTGTTCTTCGTGTTCTTCGTTTGTTCTTCGTTTTAATCGATATTTTGGATTATGATTTCACTTTTTATGGGAATTTGATGTTATAGAACATCATTCCTTACTTATTTTACCTACTTATTTATATAATCCACTCAGATCGTTCTAATTCATTACGAATCTTATACTTCCTTAAGAAATTTATAAAATAATATTTGAATTCTTATTTCTTCATTTTTCTTACGATTTCAACCATATGAAATCATTCCTAACATCATTTACTTCTTATTCTTATTAAGTTATGTTATTAACATATAGGACTTAAAGAGAAATTAAATTCGACTAGCTTTTAGGTTACCTCTCTTCTTTATTTTTCTTCCGCTAGACAAAGCCGGCGATTCGCAAGCTTTTCTATTTCACGATCACTTTCGATCTGATCATTCATGCTCATGCTCTTCCTTCTCCCTCTTCCTCTGAGCTCTCTCTCTCTCTCTCTCTCTCTAAGATGCAGGATTTTCTAAATCCCATCAAATGAACATTAGGCTTCCTATTTATAGAAAATCCAAAGCTAGGGCAATTTGGTCATTTTGCCCCCCCCCCCCTTAACCTCCCTACTATTCAAGGCTTAAGCCCTAAGTTAACTTGGCCTCTATATTAACTTAGCCATTAAGTCTTCTTAGCCATTAAGTTTACTTAACCCTTAAGTTTACTTAGCCTTTAAGTTTACTTAGCCTTTAAGCATAAGCATTTTACTTAGCTATTAAGACTAATCGTATTCTACGCATCTCATTTGTGTATTCTCTTCGTATATAGTTCGTACGATATTCGTATTATACGTCGTAATAATCTTCGTACTATACTCGTATAATAACTAGTATTACACTCGTATTTCTTATGCATAATAACCCTAATTATTATATGAAATCATTAAATTCTCGGAACTCACTTTTCCTAAACCATAGGTTTTAAGTCCACAGGCGAAAACTTTGTTTTTGCCATAACTGAAATATTATTGAATATTCCATCACGTCTCAAAATTCTATCATTACGCATTTTTTGGAAATTCAAAATAAATCTCTGAGCAAAACGGATGAATAGTTCTTATTTCGTCTTTTTCCTTGGAAATACTTTTGTTCTCGGAAAATTTTTATTTTCGTCTTGAAAATTCTTATTCGTTCAATCTAGCTCGTAGCCAGAATACTCCCGACTTATAATCATCCTAGGTTCTAGAACGATTAATAAACACATAGCACATAATAGTATTAATAAAAATTAGTTTTATTAATAACTAATTCTTTAAACCTAAATTCTGGACGATTCGAATTTTCGGGTCATCACATCTACTATCTTCTATGATTTAAAAGAATTTATCATCAATTTTATCGCTGAGACTCAGCTTAATAAATAATCCACATCATCGAATCACCCATGCACTACGACCAAGGATATTCTTTAGTATCACGACCACAAATTATCCATGCACTACGGGCCAAGGATATTCGTGTTTTCATCAATGATCATGATCATGCCAACTGTAACGCCCAAGAAAGTGAACGTAGTAGCCGACGTGTTAAGTCAGAAGGGTAGAGAAAAGTTGTCAATGTTAACGACTCAGAATGAGTTAATAACGGAGATGGCAAGAATTGAGTTAGAAGTTAAGTTACCGAGTGAAACAGTGGATATGATATTCTCAATAGAGACTCGACCAACGATAGTGGAACGGGTTAAGGAAGTACAGATGAGTACAGAAGAATTTGAGTGAATGAAAAAGATAATGAAGGATGACGTGAAGACTAAGTATAACCTTGATAAAGAAGGTTTACTTTGTTTTGAAGGAAGAATTTGGGTTCCAAATAATTTCGATTTAAAAGAAGAGATTATGTGTGAGGCTCATAATTCGAGGTACTCGATAAGTCCGGGTAGTACTAAGATGTATCAAGACCTTCATTAGAACTTTTGTTGGCCGAACATAAAGAGGGAGATCGCAGAATATGTTAGTAAGTGCTTAACTTGTCAAAAAGTTAAGGCTGAACACCAAAGACCGAGTGGGTTGTTGCATCCACTAGAAATTTTGGAGTGGAAATGAGAGCATATCACCATGGACTTTGTGGTGGGACTTCCAACAACGAGAAAAGGATAAGATGCTATTTGGGTAATACTGGATCGGTTAACCAAGTCGGTTCACTTTCTACCAATAGGACTTAGGTATAATTTAGAGAAGTTAACTAAGCTTTATGTCAAGGAAATCTTTTCTAGACATGGAGTACCTATTTCAAATGTAACGCCCCCAAAATTAGGTATACATCACCCATCTTGGGTAGTCAGATACATGGTACAGAATTTAAATACAACTTACTAATATAAATGTCGTGTACAATACGACATAAACTGTGAGTTTGAATACAAATATTATCTACTAGAGATCATACAAACTCAAAAGGAGTCCTCATTACAATTATTATCACACTATTTCACAAAATAGTAAGGACTACTAATGTTATCCTCTCGGACCATTACTCCGCTTCCCCACTCGTCCCAAATATATATTCTCATTTCACAAGAGAACGAAGAAAGAAAGGGTGAGCTCAACTAGCTCAAGAAGAAATATTATGACTAAGATAATGCGTAATAAATTATCATTAGCTTCAACAATTGTTAAAACCGATAAAATATAATGAACATCAAGTTTAACTACAACGGAACCAAAGAATCCATTAAAAGAGTCAAGTAGAAAATAAAATCTACTATCTTTTATGATTTAAAAGGTTTTTCATCATCATTATAGTGAGACTCACTTTAATAAATATTCCACATCATCGAATCATCCACACACTTCTGACCAAGGATATTCTTTAGTATCACGACCACAATTATTCATGTACTACGGGCCAAGAATATTTGTGTATTCATTAATGGTCATGATCTTGCCAACAACGTCCATCAATGCACTACACAGCCACTTGAGGATTTTCACCACATCATTTGTAACATTACGGTCATGATTACACCGAATAGTCTCTCGGTCATGATCATACCAAGTCCATCTATGCACTACAGACCCACAGATGACTTTCAACATAATATAAACATGAGGATGATGACAATGATATTTAATAAAAAACAAGTTCAAGAATTAATTTATCTAGGAACCAATAACATTCAAATGTCGACATGATACTACTTTGTAGAGTAAAATTCAAGAATCTTTGAGAAGAATATTTCCATGAAAGGATCTTTGGATGAAGCGCAAATATCAAGGATATTCCACTAATTTCATGGAGTATAGAAGTCAAAGTTTTAACTAATCGGGTATAATAAAGAATGGAATAACAAAAGAAATCACCATGCATGCGATAGGCCAGACAGCCGGGTTATTCCAATGTAATAATAAATAACGGAACCGTGTCTCATGTAAAATGCATGAGATAGGATATTCCAACGAATAATAAAGAATGGAACCAGGTCCCACCGTAAAACACACATGATGTGATGTTCCAACGAGAATAATAATAAAGATTTTAACCAGTGTCCGTGTAAAACACACGAGCATGGGATGTTCCAATAGAATAATAATAAAGATTTTAACCGGTCCGGTGTAAAACACATGCATGTGATGTTCCAATGAATAATAGAAGAATGTCACCAAGTATAGTAAACCGGCCACAGATCTGAAAGTTATTCCAATAGAATAATAAGCAATGGAATAACAACAGTTCTCTTCATGAATAAGAAAGAATAACATCCCTTAGTTTTGGTAGGAGATTGAATCTGCAGTGGTGTAGTAACAAAATACTCTTCTTCTTTCTCTCTTATTCTCTCTATACTTTCTCTCTATAGTTTGAATGAATTAAATGAAAAATAATGAAGCACTAGGCCTCTATTTATAGAAGATTTCTAGCTTAGCACCTGCTGATGTGAAAGGCAAGTGGCTTGACGACCGGTGATGTGAAAAGAAAAGTGGTTTGACGCTCAGAATGTGAAACGACAAGTGGTTCGGCGCGTAATGTGAAACGACAAGTGGTTCGGCGCTTTGGTAAAGGTAATTACAATTGTGAAAGGTAATTACTATTCACAAAGGTAATTACTATTGACGAAGGTAATTACTATTGATGAAGAGACTCTTAGATGATGACATATGGGCCCCCATAAAATAATTAAACTTACCACAAACGTCTCATATGAGACTCTTTATATACATCAAGGATTGAATAAATATTACCACAAATCATTTTATTTTTAATCAACACATATTTAATCTTTCAACAATTATTAATCATTTATAACTTGTCATCTCAATTATTGATTTAATACTACAACATATTATACGATGATCTTTGTGACAATAATTGAATCAATAATATAAGAGATATGATGCAACAATTCTTGTGAGCAATAATTGAGCATAGTGAGTGACTTCCGACGTAAGCATTAATAATCAATATCGTGTGCTACTATACAACTACGCGAATTACTGTACTTTTACTACCGGGTAGTTCAACAGTTTTAACGGTAACACCTCTGCCGTTATTTTTATAGAAAGATAATTTTGTCGTTTTCTAACTACGACAATACTTCCGTTAATAGGGTCCACTTAATGATTGAGTCGTCGTCTAATATTCCCTACAAAAAGAATATTCCCAGAAAAAGCGAATATTTTATAACAACTTGCTTACTTTGCAATATTTATAAATATTACCCACAACTATAACATTATATCAAATTTATTCCATAATATTCAAAAATATTATTTATAGAAAATTCATCTTTATTTATAAAAGTTGGGGTCTTACAGCCTCCCCTTCTTATGAAATTTCGCCCTCGAAATTAGGGTACGTACCTAGTATGTCGAAGAGGTAAGGATACCTTGATTTCATTTCAGATTCTAACTCCCAAGTCATTTCCTCAACATCGTGGTTCCTCCACAAAACTTTTACTTGAGGTATAACCTTGGAGCATAGAATATGTTCCTCCTTATCCAAGATTTGAACAGGAACCTCTTCATACGTCAAATCTTCCGCTATTTCGTCCGGTTCTAACTCAATAATGTGGTTCGGGTCTTTCACATATTTACGTAACATGGATATGTGAAAAACGTTATGAACACGAGAGACATACTTGGCGGTAAAGCGAGTCTATAGGCCACAGTTCCTACTCGATCGAGGATTAAAAATGGACCGATGAATCAAGGATTGAGTTTTCCTCTCTTTCCAAATCTTGTAACTCCTTTCCATGGAGCAACTCTTAACAACACATGATCTCCTATATCAAATTCCACGTCCTTTCGATGAAGATCAGCATAACTCTTTTGTCGATTTTGTGAGGTTTTTATACGTTGTCGGATCGTTTGAATCTTTTCCGTAGTCATACGTACCAACTCCGGTCCCAAAAATGTTGCTTTACCCACCTCATCCCAGCATACTAGAGAACGACACTTTATTCCATACAACGCTTCGAATGGAGCCATGCCAATACTTGATTGATAACTGTTGTTGTAGGAAAACTCCACCAATGGTAAGAACTTGTCCCAACTTCCCTTGAAATCAAGGACACAAAGTCTTAATAGATCTTCAAGAGTTTGAATAGTCCTCTCCGACTGTCCGTCCGTCTGATGATGATATGCCGAGCTAAATCGTAAGTCTGTGCCCATAGCTTTTTGTAAACTAACCCAAAATCGTGAAGTGAATCTTGGGTCTCGATCAGAAACTATGGATACCGGGCATACCATGCGATCTTACAATCTCGTTTATGTACATACTGAGCAAGACGTTCAAGTGTATAAGTTTCTCGTATCGGTAAGAAATGAGCGGACTTGGTCAATCTATCAACAATGACCCAAATCGCATCTATGCCTTGAGAAACCTTAGGAAGACCGAACGAAATCCATGGTAATGTGCTCACACTTCCATTCCGGAATTTCTAGTGGTTGCAATGGACCTTTTGGTACTTGATGCTCCGCTTTAACTCGTTGACAAGTTAGACACCTTGAGATAAACAAATACTATCTCTCTCTTTCATAGTGCTCCACCAAAATGTATGGCGAATATCATGATACATTTTGGTACTCCTGAGATGGATTGCAAATGGTGTGTTGTGCGCCTCCATCATGATATTATACTTTAAATCGGTCGTTAGGAACACAAAGTCCGGAGTTGACTCAAGTATTCCTTCTTCATCGATTCTTGCTTTCTTTAAGATAGCACCTTCTTGCACTTTCTTCCTCATACGCATCGGCTCCAGTGCAGTAGCTTGAAGCGACTTTTAACTTTATCGATTAAAGTCGGTTCTACTCGTATACTCGCTATCATCACATGCATCCCAGAGTCTTTAACTCTATCTCCATCCTTTGCAAGTCACACAAAATGGGCCTTTGCGTTGACAATATCGCACTTTTCGTGACTTGCATATGATCTTCTACTCAATGCGTCGCCTACCACGTTCGCTTTTCCAGATGGTATTGGATGGTATGATCATAATCTTTCAATGCCTCAAGCCAACGTCGTTGTCGCGTGTTGAGTTCCTTTTGAGTGAAGAAATATTTAAGGCTTTTATGATCCGTAAAGATCTCCACTTTCTCCCCATACAAGTAATGCCTCCAAATTTTAAGTACAAAGACAACAGCTGCCAACTCTAGATCATGAGTAGGATAATTCCTCTCATATTCTTTGAGTTGTCACGAGGCATAGGCTATAACTTTTCCATGTTGCATGAGAACACATCCCAACCCTTTGCCCGAAGCATCACTATAGATGACAAATCCCTTGAGCGGATGGTATTGTCGAGCAGTCTTGAAATAAGTCTCCTCTTGAGTTCTTGAAAAGTCTTCTCACATTCTTCGCTCCAATCGAACTTTGTATCTTTCCGAGTTAATTGAGTCGATGGAGTAGCGATTCGAGAAAATCCTTCCACGAATCTCGATAATAACTAGCTAAACCGAGAAAGCTACGTGCTTCGATCATCGATTTAGGTTGTTCCCACTTTGAATAGCTTCAATCTTTGCTTGGGTCAACGGATATTCCATGACTTGATAACACGTGCCCAAGGAATGCTACTTCTTCTGCCGAAACTCGCATTTCTTCAACTTGGCATAAAGCTTATATTCACGAAGCTTTTGGAGTGTCAGCCTCAAGTGTTGCTCATGATCTTCACGGCTTTTGGAATAAATAAGGATGTCATCAATAAAGACGACCACAAAGTGATCCAAATATTCCTTGAATACTCGGTCCATCATATCCATGAAGGAAGCAGGAGCATTAGTCAATCCAAAGGAGATGACTAGGAATTCATAATGCCCATACCGAGTTCTGAAAGCTGTCTTTGGAATGTCAGCGGTTCTAATCTTCAATTAGTGATATCCGGAATGAAGATCAATCTTTGAAAAGAGTTTGGCTCCTTGCAACTGGTCAAATAGGTCATCAATACGTGGCAATGGATACCTATTTTAGATGGTGACATGATTCAACTCCCGATAATCAATACAAAGTCGCATACTCCCATCTTTCTTCTTCACGAATAGAACAGGAGCACCCAAAGGAGAAGTACTAGGACGAATAAAGCCAATGTCTAACAATTCTTGCAGTTGGGTCTTTAACTCCTGAAGTTCAATAGGAGCCATTCGATATGTGGCTTTGGAAATAGGTTTTGTACCGGGTTCAAGGTCGATACAAAATTCAATTTCACGCTTTGGGGGTAGGCCAGGAAGTTCTTCGAGGACTACGTCAGGAAATTTATTAACAATAGAAATATCGTTCAAAACTGACGTATTTTTGTTTAAATCTCTGACATGAGCTAAGAAAGCTTGACATCCGTTTTTCAATAAACGAATAGCTTTATGGCTTGAGATGACCGTGATTGATTTTAATTGTTTGGTCGCTTGAATTCGCATAATAGGTTGGTTAGGAATATGAAAGCTAACAACCTTCCGAAAATAATCAATTTTTGCATGATAAGTAGTTAACCAATCAATCCCTAGAATCACGCCAAATGCAAGTATTTTTAATGAAATAAGATCGACAGGTAATGTGAGGGTACCGATTTGAACCAAACAAGACTTATAAACAGTGGATGTAATGAAGGTTTCGCCCAACGGAGTTTCCACAGATAATTTAAAGTCTAATTTCTCCGGAGTCAAATTTAATCGATGAGCGCAAGTAGGAGAAATAAAAGAATGGGTAGAACCGGTATCAAATAAAGTATAGACTTCATTAGAGTTTATGATAAGCTTACCCGTGATGACCTTTTTTTTTCGATTCCTTGCTCTCTCGGGAGGTCACAACAAACGCTCTCCCTTACTTCTACCGGTTTTGACTTTTCTCGGGACGACCTTTGGTGCATCCATCCTAGCTGAATTTGTCTTGAAATGAATAAAATCGAGCTAAGTGACCTTCTCTTCCACAATTATAACATGCTTTGACTGACATAAGCGCAGTTTGGATTGATGTGTCCCTCTCCTCCGCATTTGAAGCATATGATAGGTGGTTTTTCTCCTTCCTTAACAACGGGTCTTTGGTCGACATCTTTCCATCATTGTTGAATCTTCTTTTCTTGAAATGTCCATTCTTATTGTTTTGTACGATTACCACCGAAGTGGTTACCATATCCGCCCGTTGATTCCCTCCACGCTTGTTGTCACCGCTTCGATGACTACTCTCCGTATTATAATTTTGCCGCTTCTCTTTTTTCAGTTGCGTTGACTCGTTATCGCGCTCCCACTAATCGAGCCCTATTTACAACATCTGAATACAAACACGGTTTATGAGAAATAAGATGTTGACGTTTCTCCCGGCTTGAAACCTCTTAAAAACATTCGTGCCATTCTCTCTTCATTATCCCCCCAGTGGGACGAAAACGTGATAACTCCGTAAATTTTGCCTCGTATTGCGACACGATCATATTGTTTTGTTCCAACTTGATAAACTCCACCTCCTTAATGTGGCGAATACTTTCGGAAAGTATTTGTCATTGAAACGACTCTCGGAACTTCTCCCAAGATATCTTGATGACAAAGAAGTTGAGTAATGCGTTTACCGATTCCCACTAATGTAACTGTCTCTCCGCCCAACATAAAAGCGTGAAAGGGAACCTTTGCTCCTCGGAGCATCCCAAGACATCAAATATCTTGGTAATCTGCTTTATCCATGCTTCCGCCAGAAGTGGTTTTGGCTCTCCCTTAAACTCCGGTGGTCCCAGCTCCTTGAAATGTTTAGCGGTGACCGCCCGAGAGTTTTCCGTGTTTCCACCTACGTTTTGGACAGGAGTTGCTCTCGCCTGCTGTTGCATGAATTGCGTAAAGCCTCTGAACATTTGATCATTCATCATTTGGTCAGTGTTGTTGTTTGTATGAGGATTGTCGCCTTCTTGATACACATTATCCTGATTATTGATATGTGGTGAATCAACGATCGCCTGTGCTCCATTGCTATTCTCAACATTCTCAGATGTCATTTTCTGATACTGCCACAAAACAAAAGGTTAATTGACATGTAACATATTATCCCTATATTCTGACCGACCAACAAAATAGCACATAAACTTAGGTAGGTCATACTAGCGAAGGTATTCCCCGTCTCTCCCCTCCTATTACTATTCTCACATCTTTGCCAGGGATCATATCCCTAAGCTCTGATACCAACTATGACGCCCCCAAAATTAGTTATACATCACCCATCTTGGGTAGTCAGATACATGGTACGTAATTTAAATATAACTTACTAATATAATCGTATGTACAATAATACGACATAACGCTGTGAGTTTGAATACAAATATTGTCTACTAGAGATCATACAAACTCAAAAGGAGTCCTCATTACAATTATTATCACACTATTTCACGAAATAGTGAGGACTACTAATGCTATCCTCTGGGCCATTACTCCGCTTCCCAGACTCGTCCAAATATATTCTCATTTCTTGAAGAGAACAATGAAAGAAAGGGTGAGGTCAACTAGCTCAGTAAGAAATATTATGACTAAGGTAATGCGAAATAAATTATCATTAGCCTCTGGTGTTAAACCGATAAAATATAATGAACATCAAGTTTAACTACGATGGAACCAAAGAATCTATTAAAAGAGTCAAGTAGAAAATAAAATCTACTATCTTTTATGATTTAAAAGGTTTTCATCATCGATATAGGCGAGACTCGACTTTAATAAATATTCCACATCATCGAATCACCCCCGCACTACTACTGCCAGGATATTCTTTAGTATCACGACCACAATTATTCATGCACTACGGGCCTAGAATATTTGTGTATTCATTAATGGTCATGATCATGCCAACAACTGTCCATCAATGCACTACGGGCCACTGAGGATTTTACCACATCATTTGTAACATTACGGTCATGATTACACCGAATAGTCTCTGTCATAATCATACCAAGTCCATCTTTGCAATACTGAGCCATGATTGACTTTCAACATAATATAAACATGAGGATGATGACAATGATATTCAATAAAACAAGTTCAAGAATTAATTTATCTAGGAACCAATAACATTCAAACTGTCAACATGATACTACTTTGTAGAGTAAAATTCAAGAATATTGAGAAGAATATTTCCATGAAAGGATACTGGACGAAGCGCAAATATCAAGGATATTCCACTAATTTCATGGAGTATAGAAGTCAAAGTTTTAACCAACTGGGTATAATAAAGAATGGAATAACAAAAGAAATCACCATGCATGCGATAGACCGCAGTGCATGTTATTCCAACAGAATAATAAATAACGGAACCAGGTCCGGCGTAAAACCCACAGAACAGATTTTTCAAACAGAATAATAAAGAATGGAACCAGTCGGTAAAAAACACACAGACGGGATGTTCCAACAGAATAATAATAAAGAAAAGGCGGAACCCGGTCCTGTAAAACACATGACAGATGTGATGTTCCAATAGAATAATAATAAAGATTTTAACCCGGTCCGGTGTAAAACACACAGATGTGGATGTTCCAACGAGAATAATAGAAGAATGTCACCAAGTATAGGGTAAACCGCGCGTATACAAAGTTATTCCAACAAAATAATAAGCAATGGAATAACAACAGTTCTCTTCATGAATAAGAAAGAATAACACCCTTACTTTTTTTTGTAGGAGATTGAATCTGCGGTAGTGTAGTAACAAAATACTCTTCTTCTTTCTCTCTTATTCTCTATACTTTCTCTCTCTATAGCTTGAATGAATTAAGTGAAAATAATGAAGCACTAGGCCTCTATTTATAGAAGATTTCTAGCTTAGCACCTGCCATGTGAAAAGGCAAGTGGCTTGACGACTAGTGATGTGAAAAGAAAAGTGGTTTGACGCCTGTAATGTGAAATGACAAGTGGTTCGATGCCTGTAATATGAAACGACAAGTGGTTCGAAGCCTGTAATGTAAAACGACAACTAGTTCAACGCCTGGTAAAGGTAATTACTATTGACGAAGGTAATTACTATTCACAAAGGTAATTACCATTGACGAAGGTAATTACTATTGACGAAGAGACTCTTAGATGATGACATATGGGCCCCCCATAAAATAATCAAACTTACCACAAACGTCTCATAACAGAGTCTTTATATACATCAAGGATTGAATAAATATTACCACAAATCATTTTATTTTTAATCAACACATATTTAATCTTCAACAATTATTAATCATTTATAACTTGTCGTCTCAATTATTGATTTAATACTATAACATATTATCTGATGATGATCTTGTGACAATAATTGAATCAATAATATAAGAGATATGATCAAAGAATCATCATGAGCAATAATTGAGCATAGTGAGTGACTTCTCACGTAAGCATCAATAATCAATATCGTGTGCTTACTATACAACTGACGCCAGACATCTTTACTTTTACTACTAGGGTAGTTCAACGGTTTTAACGGTAACACCTCTGCCGTTATTTTTTTATAGAAAGATAATTTTGTCGCTTTCTAACTACGACAATACTTCCGCTATTGGGGTCCACTAATGATTGAGTAGTCGTATTGCGAATATTTCCCGACAAAAAGAATATTCCCACCAAACGAATATTTTATAACAACTTGCTTACTTTGCAAAATTTATAAATATTACCCACAACTATAACATTATATCAAATTTATTCCATAATATTCAAAAATAATATTTATAGAAAATTCATCTTTATTTATAAAAGTTGGGGTCTTACATCGATTGTGTCTGATCATGATCCACGATTCATGTCGAACTTTTGGAGGAGTTTGCAAGAGCAATTGGGAACGCATTTGAGATTGAGTACAGCGTCTCATCTACAGACGGATGGACAAAGTGAATGGACCATTCAAACGCTAGAAGATATGTTAAGATCTTGCGTTATGGGTTTTAAAGGGAGTTGGGATGAACATCTACCTTTAGTAGAATTTGCGTACAACAATAGTTTTCACGCTAGTATAGGCATGCCGCCTTACGAAGCATTGTATGAGAGGAAGTGCAGAACACCACTTTGTTGGGATGAGGTAGGGGAACGTCGAATGTTAGGACCTGAGATGGTAAATCAAATGGCAACCATGGTGAAGCTGATAAGAACTCGATTAGTAACTGCTCAAGATAGACAAAGAAAGTATGCAGATCCTCATCGAGAGAAGAGGGAATTTGAAGTAGGATCGTATGTCTTTCTAAAAGTGTCGCCTTGGATGGGGAAGATACGTTTTGGGAAGAAAGAGAAGTTAAGTCCACGGTTCGTAGGACCTTTTGAAATTTTAAGAAGGGTAGGAGAGGTAGCTTATGATGTAGTTTTACCTCCAGAAATGGAAAGAATATACAATGTGTTTCACGTGTCAGTGTTGCGTCCTTATAAACCGGACTACAAGCACGTAATAGAATATAAATCTATTCATGTAGAAAAAGACTTAACGTATGAAGAACTTCTGATTCAGATTGTTGATAGGAAGGAACAAGTCTTGATAAATAAAGTAATACATTCAGTAAAGGTAATTTGGAGTAACCACGATGCTGAAGAAGCAACGTGGGAGCTCGAAAGTAAAATGAAGGAAAAGTTTCCTCATTTGTTTATGTAACAATAGCGAGATTCTGGGGATAGAATCCTTATAAGGAGGGAAGAATGTAACGGTCGAGAATTTTGGATTTTTAATGAATTAAATTTTTTATTTGATTATGTGGATTAAATGAATTGAATTGATTGATTATGTGAGTAAAGTGTTTGTAGGTCATTTTATGACCTACAATTTGTGAATGTGGTTAGCATTCTGGCTATGTGCTAGGATTAATTGTTTTGAATTATCAAGACGAAAAAGAGTGTTTTCCGAGAATTTTTCGTAAAAATACTATTCATCTGATTTCGTTCGGAGCGTAGGTTTGAAATTCTGAGGAATGCGTAATAATAGAATATGAAGATATTATGGAATATCCAATAATATTTCTGTTATGGCGAACTAAGTTTTCGCCTGTGGACTTAAAACCTAAGGGTTTGTGAAAGAGATTTCCAAAAAGGGAAATGTAATGCGTATACTCATTTCGGTTATTATACGTATGAGATACTGGTATTGTACTAGTTAAAATACGAGTATGATATTAAGGATGTTACGACGTATAATACGAATATCGTATGAGTATTGGACGAAGAGAATACAGAAGTTATACGCGTAGAATACGAGAAGTTCTAATGGATTAGGAGTTAAGGATTTTGGTATAATCCAATTGGACTTGGACTAATAGAAAGCCCAACGAATTAAGTAAGCAAGCCCAAGTCAAGGCCCAATATTAATTAAAGACAGGCCTAATCCAAGAAGTTAAAACCGCGGGTCGAACCGGTGGGTCACGGGATGGGTAAAACCCATGGGGCAACCCATGGGATGATCCATGAAGGGGTGGGATGGCCACTTGATGGCCAAGTAAAGTGAAATACTTGATCACTAAGTACTTTACTTGGTGATAAAGTAGTAAATAGTAAGGAGGTGGCTTTTTTTTCATTTTTCCCTCTAATTGGTTTTCTATAAATACAAAGCTAAGGTTGGTTATTTCTTATTTTCAAAGATTGTCCAACTATATTGAGAGAGAGAGAGAGAGAAAGAGCTAGAAACATTAAATCACTCTACTTCCAAGTAAACCATAAGACGTTTTCTAAAGAACGTGAAGAACGACAAAGGTAAATTCTCATAAACCGTAGTCTTCATCTTTTTCGATTTCTTTCTTGTAGAAGAATCGTAGATTGGTGGAGCATGTTTATTGAGGAGGTATAAGGATGTATATTAATGATCAAATCATTGATAAGTCACGACCAAACGAACATAAGGGATTGCTATGATTGTGATTCCTTAGACGTTGAGTGATGAAGGCAATGAATAACATTCTGATGTTATGTCATTGTAATGAGAGATTAAAAGACGAATAAGTGAACGTCGAATACATAACGATCCTTGTGAATCGTATTCGTGTTGGACGAACGTTCTAAGTATACCCTAGTTATATGACTTAGACGTTGACGAAGGTAGTAAGTAAGATATGAATTATCAAGGAAAACCGTAACAAACGGTAATGAGATTAAAGAAAGTCCGAGTGTGAGTCGGATAGAGAATGTTAGAATAAAGTAAGCGTTGAACACTTTAACCAGCGTAAGGGTTGAGTGTAAGCGAGTGTTAAACAGGTAGAACCTACACTCCGTGTATGGTTTAACCATAATGTAATGAAGACTAAGTTTTAGCCGTGAACGGTGAAGAAACTAAGTTAAAGATAATAACGTATAACGTTAAGAAGCCAAGTTAATAAGTATAACTTGGACAACGTTCCGAGTTGAATGAACTAGACGTTGTAAGGTATGAATAAGTTAATATGAAATGTTTAACGCTATGTTCCCATAGTATTGACATTGAATGGTCGTTCCGAGTATACGAAAGATTGTATGACTTACACGATAAAGAATGAATCTTGAGGTATGGCATTTAGTTGCCAGAAAGCCATAAGGAATAAGAAGTTGACTTAACGAACATTATTGTTTAATGGTTCGGATAAGTTAAGGTAAGTTAGGTTGTAGTACAATCGTAACCTTTGATGGTTGACATATTGGAGCTGGGCTAAACAATTCCTTCAGAGAGCGAAGGTATATACAAAACTGGCAACCGATCTAACTCACCGTATTAGGCGTGTAGATGAGGCGGAACTTGTTTGTTGGTTGTTTGTGGGAAACCACTTAGAGTACCATATGGACTACTAGCAGAGAAGCGATGTGTGCTGAGTCTATAGGAGTTATAAGAAGAAGATAAGAATGCAGATCATCAAAGATGATGAATGTTTTGAGTAAGACATCTCCGAATGTCATGAAGCCGTAAACTGATAGTAAAGAAAGTTAGTCGTGTAAGCTTAAATTACAAGAGCGCAAACCTTAAGAAGTAAAGTTAAGTAAACCAATGCGTAAGTCAAGTATATGACTAATTGGTGCACGTGTTATTTCCTTATGTGTTATATAGGGATTTGAGAATGAGCAGTTCAGCGTAAACTATAAGCTGTAGTTGTGCGTAAGGCAAGTTTTTCCTAACTTCATTAATATTTTAAATGAATGCTAGTTTCTAAAACTTCTCAGATGTTGAACTTAAGAAGTTCTGTCTATATGCAAATGTATGATATTTGTACAAGGTGTTAGAATGTATGAGGCCTTGTGCCAAAATGTGAACACTTCGGTGTTTCTATGATATGAACTGTTCTGTGATTGAACTGTTCAATATGAGCATGTTTTGTTTTTAAATGAACCATTATTGATAAGTATGTGCTATTGATTCTAGCCAGACATAATGTGTATGAAAGAGAGTAGAGGATGAATGTATTTCAAAGTGCATGTAACTGATGTTTTAAGATGATAGGAATCAAGACTATTCCGATTATTCAAGCTGCTTCATAACCTTTGTTCGGTTATTGAGGTCTTAAAAGAATGGTTGAATCCTTAAAGTTGTTTGTTCAACTGTATGACTTGCTGGGCAATTGAATGCTCACACTTGCTTTAAATAAAAACATTTTTCAGCGAACGATGTTAGAAAGAACTTAAGGATCCCGTAAAGATCAAGCTGATCGGTATCCAGACGATGTGACATTCAGTATATGAATGTGCGTGAAGATCAAGTGAAGACTTGAAATATAGAATTATAAAATTAAACTATAGAATAGTTTAATGAACGATTATGTATCCTTGGTGGCGGATAAAAGTCACTTGTACAAGATGTAAAGAATAATGTAATTATCATTATTTGTAATGAAAGAGGTTTTATGGTTATAGAACCTGGGATTTGAGAATGTATGTCGTTATATTTAGTTATATAATGATGTATGTTTGGAAGAAGATGGGATCGTGACGTACAGAATCCGGATGTGAAAATAGACCGGATTTCGGGGCGTTACATAATTTGTGAGTTGTGGGCTTTCGAATGAGCAAATTCGGATGTAAAATGAACAAATTATGACGCCGGGAGTTTCGTTAAGAAAATAAACTATCAACACCAACTGGTGTATAAGGGCGGCGCCGCAACGCCAACCCAGTGTAAATTGGTCGCGCCGCAGCGCCGAGTCCGGGCAAAACTCCTGGAGAGTGGTGCCGCAACGCCGAGTTTGTACTAGGGATGCCGCGCTGCAGCGCTGACAGTGTAAAAATGTTGACCAAGTTAGGTTTTTGTTCCATTTGATTGTAGATCTAAAGTAAGACATTGAAGATACTTAATGTACATAATAAGACGGAACTATAATCACTTATAAAGTGGTAACGTTAGAAGATTTAGTATGGTTTAATAGAAATTAAACGAAGAATGCGAGAGCGTAATAAGTAAATCGGGAATGATGTTCAACGTTGGTAGTTCACCAATGATGATCGAATAGCGGTTAATAACATAAGAACGTTAATGAGCCGTAACAAAGCATAGCAAGACGAATGGACTTTATTAAACGAAGTTAACTCAAGTAAGACATAGAAGACAAAGAAGTTGGTTAGGGACAATAAAGTTAGTTATTTGATAACTAATTGCAGTGTGCTATGTGAATATATCATGTAGATCCTGTAAAGACTGAGAATTGTTTAATTATATATTCGAAGACGCTTAAAGGCAATTCTTTCTTAACGCTTGCCTAATCTCCGTGTTAGCCAAGTTTTTATGATTCATGTTATAAGATGCATGAATGGTTTTAAAGAAAGAGTCGATGCCTGTTTTAACACTTCTAGACAAGTATTGAAGAATTGATTGATTTGTTTACAAGTCTTTCGATATAGAAATGTTAACGCTATCCTATGCCAAGTATTTGGTACGGATGTAAAGGTAAGTTTGTCTATGAACAAACAAAAGTATTTTCATCGATTATTCGATGGGCACGTGAGGTTGCCAAATGTTAAACGTAAATACGTTTAACGGAAGAGTGTTGATCAACATAGAGTACAATAGGCTGATCACCTAGAAGTGCTCATAAGTAAAGAAGCATTGATGGCCTTAGTGCCAGATGTCCTTTTCAAGTACGAAAACAGAAAGACTATGTTCATGGTCTTTTGACCGGTTCAAAATTCCTAAGCTATTATATATACTTTGGAATTGTTGTTATGAAATGAGAAGTACTAGTCAATGTTTCATAGTGCTTCGTATTCAATTGTTCAGTTATGGAAGAGTAACATGTAATTCCCAATGTGATATGCATATGATTACTTGTTAGACTTGTTGAGCTATTTATGCTCACTCTTGTTTGAACCATATGATTGCAGCAAAAGCCGAATGAACTGAGAGTTCTAAGAGAGATAAAGGCAAGGCTAAGATGGAAAATTAATCATCCTGTAATAGATTACTGTATTTGTGCGTAATATACTTATGAAGAAAAAAGAATGTATTCAGTTTATGAACCTGGGAAAGGATTTATTACTAATGTAATAAGAATATAGTAATTACACTCATTTTGTTGTTATTTCAATGGAATGACTGTATGAATTGTAGTATCGTGGAGCACCATCTGTCGGGTTCGAAGATACCCGGATTTTGGGGCGTCACAGGTTGGTAACAAAGCATTAGGTTATAAAACTTAAGGGGGGAAGAACCTTAGGCTAATATCCTCATTAGGAAATGAAAAGTCCGAAGAAAGTTAACTCGAGTCAAATGAGTTATTAAGGTATTGAGGAAACTCAGTACCGAAAGATTTAAAAGATGTAAAGTAACCCTAAATGGATTAATATGATTTGTGCTTATATTATTATGTTTTATGTACTAATATCCTCATTATGTACTAGAAATACCTTTAGACGTTAAGGTAGCAAACGAGGAGATAATTCCCATTGAAAACATTCATAGGAATTGTTTCGTAGATATTAGGGGTAACATATTATCGGTAGATCTTTTACTGATAAGGTTAAGAGAATTCGATGTAATTCTAGGTATGGATTGGTTAATTAACCATAGAGCGATAATAGACTGTCATAGAAAGAGTGTAAACCTAAGGCTTTCTACGAAACCTGAGGTGGTGTTTTATGGTAATAAATCACCAGGACGTTCTTTTTGTCTAACCATGACACAAAATAGGAAGATGTTGAAGAAGGGGTGTAAGGGTTACATGTGCCATGTTGTGGATACCCAAAGAGTGGGAGCATCATTGGAACAGATAGCGGTAGTTCAAGAGTTCGCGGATGTGTTTCCAGAGGAGTTACCAGTATTCTACCAGATAGGGATGTAGAATTTGTGATTGATTTGCTGTCGGGTACGACCCCAATTTCAAAGGCCCCATATAGAATGGCGCCAGTAGAAATGAAGGAGTTAATGGTTTAATTACAGGAACTATTAGATAGAAAGTACATTTAACCGAGTGTGTCTCCAAAAGGGAAGAATTTGGGTTCCAAATAATTTCGATTTAAAAGAAGAGATTATGTGTGAGGCTCATAATTCGAGGTACTCGATACATCTGGGTAGTACTAAGATGTATCAAGACCTTCGTCAGAACTTTTGGTGGCCGAACATGAAGAGGGATATCGCAGAATATGTTAGTAAGTGCTTAACTTGTCAAAAAGTTAAGGCTGAACACCAAAGACAGAGTGAGTTGTTGCACCCACTAGAAATTCCGGAGTGGAAATGGGAGCATATCACCATGGACTTTGTGGTGGGACTTCCAACAACGAGAAAAGGATACGATGTTATTTGGGTAATAGTGGGTCGGTTAACCAAGTCGGCTCACTTTTTACCAATAGGAGTTAGGTATAATCTAGAGCAGTTAGCTAAGCTATATGTCAAGGAAATCATTTCTAGATATGGAGTACCTGTTTCGATTGTGTCTGATCGTGATCCACGATTCACGTTGAACTTTTGGATGAGTTTGCAAAAGCCATTGGGAACGCATTTGAGATTGAGTACAGTGTATCATCCACAGACGGATGGACAAAGTGAATGGACCATTCAAATGCTAGAAGATATGTTAAGATCTTGCGTTATGGGTTTTATGCTAGTATAGGCATGCCACCTTACGAAGCATTGTATGGGAGGAAGTGCAGAACACCACTTTACTGGGATGAGGAAGGTGAACGTCGAATGTTGGAACCTGAGATGGTAAAACAAACGCCAGACATGGTGAAGCTGATAAGAACTTGGTTAGTAACTGCTCAAGATAGACAAAGAAAGTATGCAGATCCTCATCGAGAGAAGAGGGAATTTGAAGTAGGATCGTATGTCTTTCTAAAAGTGTCGCCTTGGATGGGAAAGATACGTTTTGGGAAGAAAGAGAAGTTAAGTCCAAGGTTCGTAGGACCTTTTGAAATTTTAAGAAGGGTAGGAGATGTCGCTTATGAAGTAGTTTTACCTCCAGAAATGGAAAGAATATACAATGTGTTTCACGTGTCAGTGTTGCGTCCTTATAAACCAGACTACAAGCACGTAATAGAATATGAATCTATTCATGTAGAAAAAAGACTTAACGTATGAAGAACATCTGATTCAGATTGTTGATAGGAAGGAACAAGTCTTGAGAAATAAAGTAATACCTTCAGTAAAGGTAATTTGGAGTAACCACGATGCTAAAGAAGCAATGTGGGAGCTCAAAAGTAAAATGAAGGAAAGGTTTCCTCATTTGTTTATGTAAGAATAGCGAGATTCTGAGGACAGAATCCTTATAAGGAGGGAAGAATGTAACGCCCGAGAATTTTGGATTTTTAATGAATTAAATTTTTTATTTGATTATGTGGATTAAATGAATTAAATTGATTGATTATGTGAGTAAGGTGTTTGTAGGTCGTTCTATGACCTAGAATGTGTGAATGTGGTTAGTATTCTGGCTATGTGCTAGGATTAATTGTTTTGAATTATCAAGATGAAAAAGTGTGTTTCCCGATAATTTTTTGTAAAAACACTATTCATCCGATTCGTTCGGAGCTTAGGTTTGAAATTCTGAGGAATGCGTAATAATAGAATATGAAGATATTATGCAATATACAATAATATTTCTGTTATGGCAAACGAAGTTTTCGCCTGTGGACTTAAAACCTAAGGGTTTGTGAACGAGATTTCCAAAAGGGAAATGTAATGCGTATACTCATTTCGATTATTATACGTATGAGATACTCGTATTATACTAGTTAGAATATGAGTATGATATTAAGGATGGTACAACGTATAATATGAATATCGTATGATTAGTGGACGAAGAGAATACGGATGTTATACGCATAGAATAAGAGAAGTTCTAATGGATTAGGAGTTAAGGATTTTGGTATAATCCAATTGGACTTGGACTAATAGCAAGCCCAATGAATTAAGTAAGCAAGCCCAAGTCAAGGCCCAATATTAATTAAAGACAAGCCCAATCCAAGAAGTTAAAACCGAGGGTTGAACCGGTGGGTCACGTGATGGGTAAAACCAATGGGGCAATCCATGGGATGATCCATGAAGGGGTGGGCCGGCCACTTGATGGCCAAGTAAAGTGCAATACTTGATCACCAAGTACCTTTACTTGGTGATAAAGTAGTAAATAGTAAGGAGGTGGTTTTTTGTCCATTTTGCCCTCCAATTGGTTTTCTATAAATACAAAGCTAAGGTTAGTTATTTCTTGTTTTCAAAGATTGTCCAACTATATTGAGAGAGAGAGAGAAAGAGCTAGAAACATTAAATCACTCTACTTCCAAGCAAACCATAAGACGTTTTCTAAAGAACGTGAAGAACGACAAAGGTAAATTCTCATAAACCGTAGTCTTCATCTTTTTTGATTTCTTTCTCGTAGAAGAATCGTAGATTGGTGGAGCATGTTTATTGAGGAGGTATAAGGATGTCTATTAATGATCAAATAATTGATAAGTCATGACCAAATAGAAATCGTAAGTGTTTACGTGACTTAAAACTGTAGAAAGTTAGGAATGTGAACTTGGTGGTGATCGGACGATTTGAAAACCGTCATAGATAGAGTATGTGCATATTATTTGGTTAGGATGTATATGATGAATCAATGGAGTGTTCCATTTGATTTGGCTTATAGAACACGAGTAACGAAGTTATGGCGAATTTTGTGAAAATAGACGTTAAACGTCGAAAACGTAGAAATCTCGGATTAAGGGTCAAAAGTTGACGTGTGACTTGAAAACGTTGGTTTCCAATGTCAACACGTGAGATAAGGTATTTAAGAGTCGTGGACACAAGAATCGTCTAATTCTGACTTATAACGAAGAAAACAAGTATTGAACAGTCAAAAACGTTAAACGAACGATCAAAAATGAACTAAAAGGTCAATTCTGAGTTAACGGATTCAAAAGTGTAAAATTATTATATAAACACTTAGAGGATGTAATTTGTGAGTTGTGGGCTATTGAATGAGCCAATTCAGATGTAAAACGAACAAATTATGACGCCGGGAGTTTTGTTAAGAAAATAAACTGTCAACACCAACTGGTGTACAGGGGCGGTGCCGCAGCGCCAACCCAGTGTAAATTGGTCGCGCCGCAGCGTCGAGTGCCGGCAAAACTCCTAGAGAGTGGCACCGCAACGCCGAGTTTGTACTAGGGATTCCACACCGCAGCGCCGACAGTGTAAAATTGTTGACCAAGTTAGGTTTTTGTTCCATTTGAATGTAGACCTAAAGTGAGACATTGAAGATACTTAATGTACATAATAAGACGGAACTATAATCACTTATAAAGTGGTAATGTTAAAAGATTTAGTATGGTTTAATAGAAATTAAACGAAGAATGCGAGAGCGTAATAAGTAAACTGGGAATGATGTTCAACGTTGGTAGTTCACCAATGATGATCGAATAGGGTTTAATAACGTAAGAACGTTAATGAGCCGTAACAAAGCATAGCGAGACGAATGGACTTTATTAAACGAAGTTAACTCAAGTAAGACATAGAAGAGAAAGAAGTTGGTTAGGGACAATAAAGTTAGTTATTTGATAACTAATTATAGTGTGCTATGTGAATATATAATGTAGATCCTGTAAAGAATGAGAATTGTTGAATTATATATTCGAAGACGCTTAAAGGCAAGTCTTTCTTAACGCTTGCCTAACCTCCGTGTTAGAAAAGTTTTTTATGATTCATGTTATAAAATGCATGAATGGTTTTAAGGAAAGAGTCAATGCCTGTTTTAACTCGGCTAGATAAGTATTGAAGAATTGATTGATTTGTTTACAAGTCTTTCGATATAGAACTATTAACGCTATTTTATGCCAAGTATTTGGTACGGATGTAAAGGTAAGTTTGTCTATGAACAAACAAAAGTATTTTCATCGATTATTCGATGGGCACGCGAGGTTGCCAAATGTTAAACGTAAATACATTTAACGAAAGAGTGTTGATCAACATAGAGTACAATAGGTTGATCAGCTAGAAGTGCTCGTAAGTAAAGATGTATGGACGACCTTAGTGCCAGATGTCCTTTTCAAGTATGAAAATGGAAAGAGTATGTTCATGGTCTTTTGACCGGTTCAGAATTCCTAAGCTATTATATATACTTTGGAATCGCTGTTATGAAATGAGAAGTACTAGTCAATGTTTCATAGTGCTTCGTATTCAATTGTTCAGTTATGGAATAGTAACATGTATTTCCCAATGTGATATGCATATGATTACTTGTTAGACTTGCTGAGCTATTTATGTCCACTCTTGCTTGAACCATATGATTGCAGCTAAAGCCGAACGAACTGAGAGTTCTAAGAGAGATAAAGGTAAGGCTAAGATGGACAATTAATCGTCCTGTAATAGATTAGTGTATGTAATATACTTATGAAGAACAAAAAATGTATTCGATTTATGAACCTGGGAAATGATTTATTACTAATGTAATAATAATATAGTAATTACACTCATTTTGTTGTTATCTCAATGGAATGACTGTATGAATTATAGTATCGTGGAGCACCATCTGTCGGGTTGGAATATACCCGGATTTGGGGGAGTCACACGAACAACTGTCCATCAATGCACTACGGGCTAATGAGAACTTTTACCACATCATTTGTAACATTATGGTCATGATTATACCAAATAATCCCTGGTCATAATCATTGTGATAACCCTGGATTTCAAATAATCTAAATTTCACGAATAAATTTTTTTATTATTATTTAATATTGTCATGGACTGTTAATATTGTACTGTGTATCTGTGATACGAGTCTCGAGAATTAGTCAATCTGTGTATTGACTAAGAAAATATAGTAGAGTTGTGCTTAACAGCTTTAGAAACCATAACCCTAATTTTTAGATAGGGATTCGATAGAAAATATAATTAATATAATTAAATTAATAAATATGTGTTTGTACTGTATAGAAATTTTGATCAATGATTGATCGGATAAGGTTTGTAATTAATAAACCCTAATAATGGATTAGAAACCCTAATCTCATATTTAGAAAATCAATTGTACAGTTAAAAACCCTAATTTTACACCGGGAAACCCTAATTTCATATTCGGGAATCCTAAACCCTAATCCTAATTGGCAAGCATAAGGTGTTTATTAAACTTAAAATAGGATTAGAAAACCCTAATTATATTTTAGTATCTAAATTTCTATTTTACAAACCTTAATTATAATTTAGAAATTTATTTTTCTAATTAAAACCCTAATTGGAAATTTTGGAAACTAAATATTTAAAACCTAAGGGTTAGAACCTTAGGGTTAAACCCTAAGGGTTTGTACAATTGTCTAGAATGCCATTAAAATTTCATGAACATTTACCAAAATGCCTTTTTATTATATTTTAATAGCAAACTTGCAAATCTAGCAAATGTTAGGGTTGGTAACCTACTACATTGACTTGGGGACCAAAAATTCGAGCAAATCAGCCAGCACAACAGATTCACTAGCAACATATCATTGTATAAATAAGATTACAAGAGAGAGAAAGTCCATTTTTCTAGACAATTTGCTCTCAAGCTCTCCACCACTCATTCTCTCTCTAAACTCCCGAATTTGTGAAGTATATCAGTCACATATTACATTTATAAAACACCATTAACAGATAAGGAGATCTAAGATCAAGCATATTCAAGAGAAGGTATAAACCCCAAGTCCCTATTTGATCTTATTTAGTAAGAAAGATTTTGCGTTTTTGTGTTTAGATGTTTGCCAGAAGGTGTTTTATGATTATCTATGGTGATATACCATAGATCCATAGCATCAAATGGCTTTAAAAACGAAGTTTTCAAAAACTGCTCAAGAACTGTCAAAGTCGTCTGACAAGCTAATGTCAGTGGTTGTAGATCTTTGTGTATTTATGATTTTTGTTGTTTGATGTTTTGGATCTGTAGTCAGGTAGGAGGTCTTTGTTTTGCAATTGAAATAACAGTTATATGATGTCTAGATTTCAATTTATTAATGGTTAAACACCGTTGATCGACGTTGACCAGCTGAAATCTAGGCAACCCAGAAATTTAAAATATCCGTCTGACAAGATTTTTAAGCTTATTGATCTGTCCGGTTTTATACTTTTTGGTGTGGTTGTTGTATTCAACTTGTAGCCTGTTGTATGAACTTGAGATCCATGGTTTTACTTTCCACAAACAGAGTTTATATCGAGTGTAATTAATTGTCAAAGTAGACCATTTGATCACGGATGAAGTTTCTGGAATTTCCAGAAACTGTTGGCACAAGCTGTCTGACAAGGTTTGATCATATTTAATCTGTTGATTGTGTTATAGTTTGACTGTGATCATGTTATGTCGTTGTTCTTTGTCATACGTACTACCTATTTATACCAATAACCAACCTATTTGATGACAAGAACACCTAAATTATTGGGCTGGAAATTGACCTCAGGCAACTGCCAAGGTTTCTGGGTTACCCAGAAAACCTAGTAGCCGTCTGACAGTACGTTTAAGAGGCTAGATCTCTTTGTTGTGATTTTGTTTGAGCAAGATGATGATTGATTCATGTAGTGTTACATAAACACTACATGATTAGTGTTTAACATTGCCCAGAACATGTATATATTGGAAATCACACACTGTCAAACCATGACCCTTGTACACTGAGATTGTAAGTGTTCTTGAGCCAAGAACACCCAAGGCAACAGACAAGTGTCGATAAAGGCCTATAGCGACGGTTTTCATTTATTTTGATTTTAAATTTTCCAAAAATTATTTAAAAATAGAAATAAATTATAAAAATTATTAAAAAAGGTTTTAAAAAATATTTAAATTTATGAAAAATAATTTTTTACCAATTGAAATATTTTTCTTTAATATTTATAATTATTTAAAAATTAAAGGTATTTAATTTATTTAATTTATTTAATTAGTATATTAAATAAATTAGAGGAAAATGATTTAATATTATAAAAATCATTTTAAATAAGAAGAATGTATTTAAAAATATTTTGAGTTATAAAATGTAACTTTTAATATTTTTGAAGAATTTTCATTAATAAATTAATATTAATGATACTAGATTTATTTAATTATTAAATTAAATAAATTAGATAAAATAATTTTATTGATTTAAAAATTATTTTAAATAAGAATAAAGTGTTAGAAAGTATTTTGAATTATAAAATATAATTTTAATATTTTTGGAGAATTCTCATTAATAAATTAATATTAATGATATTTGATTTATTTAATTATTATATTAAATAAATGAATTAAAAATGATTTTATTCATTTAAAAATGAGAAAAATGATTTAAAAATATTTTAAGTTATAATTAATGACTTTTAATATTTGGATAACAATTTAATTAATATTTAGATATTAATGGTGATGATTTAAAAATGATTTTAATTATTTTAAAAATCATGTAAGTAGAATATTGATGATTTAAAAATATTTTAAGTTATTAATAATAACTTTAATATTTTGACAAGTATAAAATTAATATTTTTATATTATTAAATATTAATGATAATAAGATTAATTGTTAATTAAATCATTTAAAAATGATTTAAGTGTTTGAAAAATTATTATAAATTATAATAATTGTTTATAAATTAGTAAAAGCTTCCGAAAAATATTGTTAATGATAATTGACTTATCTAAAATAATATTGAAGCTTAGAGACCAAGTTTAATTGACAATCAATGTGTTAATTGTCAGATAGGGTGACCAGAACAGCGAGAATGGACCGAAATCCAACTAGACCGAAAATAGTTAGACTTGATAAGTGTTTATACATGTTATAAACACTGATGTAGCTATGTGGTAATTTGTGTAAGACCCCAATTTTTTTAATGAATAAAATCGAATTTTCTCTAATTATTATTATGAATAATAAGGTGTAAATTTGATATAATATTTTGGTTATGGGTGAAATGTGCAAATTTCGCAAAATAAACAAGTGGTTATAAAATAATCATTGTTGTCGGAGAATATTCATTTGGTCGTGGAATATTCTTGTTGTTTAGAATATTCGCATTTACTGACCAGTAGTAGTCATTTGTGGGCCCTATAATGTAATAACCGCTTGATGAAGAAAACGACAAGTTTGAGTTTTTATAAATAACTGGCGTAGTTATTCACAGTTAACAACACCGTGACAACCGTAATTTTGTAATTTAATTTTAATATTTATTAGATTGAATAAATATTTTTGATGAATTAATTATTAGATTAATTAATTAATTGATGAAGTTGTGATAGATTAATTTAATTATATGTGTTATATTTATTAAATTAATGTGGAGAATTTTTTATTATTCAAGTATGTGATTATTTGAGCTTATCAATTAAAAGAAATATATTTAATAAGCCTATGTTATTTCAATTAATTAAATTATTAATTAGAGATTTAATAAATTAATATTATTATTAAATGAGAAATTTAATTATGTGACTATGTGAATTAATGAGAATTTACTATATTAAATAAGATATTAGATTTATTTTATAATGGGTGTGACATTATTTAAAACTATATTATAAGGCTTTATTAAATTAAATGGTTTTAAAACCCATTTTTGTTAAGCCAAACGTGGCCTTAGTGAGAGTTTAGGGCAGTTACCCATGACTGGGTACCTGACCACAAAGCGTTAGTCTCTTTTATTTATTGAATGCATCTTCCTTCTTCATTAATTTCCTAAGTCTGACATTAAGCAGAGAGGGAAAAGAGAAAGAGAGTTGAGAAATTGTTGAGTAAAGTGTGAGTTGAGTGATCAAGAGTTTGAGAAGGGTTTCAATTCATCTCCTACTATTTCACTATACGCTTGGGTAATTTTCTTCAACCCAATTTATAATTTACGCCTTTTAAGTTTCATGAATATGGCTTAAGTTTTCTCATGATTCTCTCAGAATTGGGAAATTATGGTGTTATGTGAATATATGTAATAATTCGAGTTGTAAGGCATGTTATATATATATATATATATATATATATATATATATATATATATATATATCAGGCTTCCATATCATTAGTTTCATATGATTTTGGCTTGTTATTCCAAAAATTTACAGAGTATACGATATATGGCCATATGGCCCTTACGCACAAATTTAATGCGTTGATCATATATTATCCCTAAATTTTACACTTATATATGATTATACATGCTAAAACAAACAAAATGAAACTTGAGTGGTTGGATTTGACCTTATAACTTGAATCCATAGTAGTAAATTCTATGTTTTTATTCAAAACCTTCAAGAACATCAAGAATAAAGATATAATTTATATATTTTAATTTCAGAATTATGTGTTTTAATGGGTTTAAATTACTCTATAAATGTCAGGTAATGATTATGTATAAATTCTAGTATTTGGGTATGCTTAAACTAATATATGGACAAGGAAATTGGAAGTTATGATCATATTCATGTATAATTTTTACGTGTGATTGATTTTTGGCCTAATTTGGCCTTGTTATGTTCAAGAATCGCAAAACTATGAAACTGCAGAAAATGAGCTCGGTAACTTTTGCTTTGGTAGCATTACTAAACAATATTACCATTTCCTGCCAAAAAAAAAAAATAATAAAAAAATAAATATTCGATGAAAATTATTATTAAAATATTTAGAAAAAATAAATCAAATATTTTAATTGATATATTTATGGAATAAAATAAATATTCGATGAAAATTATTATTAAAATATTTAAAAAAAAAATAAATTAAATATTTTAATTGAGATATTTATGGAATAAAATAAATATTCGATGAAAATTATTATTAAAATATTTATAAAATAAATTAAATATTTTAATTGAGATATTATGGAATAAAATAAATATTTGATGAAAATTATTATTAAAATATTTATAAAATAAATTAAATATTTTAATTGAGATATTCATGGAATAAAATAAATATTCGATGAAAATTATTATTAAAATATTTATAAAATAAAGTAAATATTTTAATTGAGATGTTTATGGAATAAAATAAATATTCGATGAAAATTATTATGAAATAATTTATTCGAGTGTAATAATAGTAAGAGAATGAAAATATTCTAATTTAATTAAGTAATTAAATTAAAAGGGTAATGATTTGTTAAATAAAGTAGAGTTTATATTAAATAATTAAGAGAAAATGTAACTAATGAATTTCGTGAATATATATGGTATGTGTGTAGGACTTGTGGTGAACGAAAGTTGTAATCGTTTAGCCTACACACGAGGCAATTTCCTAAAACTTAATTCTTTTCATAAAGCAAATTCATTATTCTATCTTGTTTATTATTGTTCAAGTCAAGATTTCATATTAGATCTTACCATTCTTTAAAAACATAATTCCTATTATACAATACTTATTCGATTGTATACATCTTGAATTTTATTATTCAAATTAAATATCAATTATTGTTGAACCTTGTAAGACTAGTGAACCCTTATTGATTCAACTAGTCCATAGTTGATAAGCATTATAAATTCTAGAACTCTTATTGAGCTTTCCAATCCAAACTTCCTTTCAAAAGTGACTCATGTCAAACCGAGATGAACAACCCTTTAATAGGGGATTATTTACGCTTTAAATGCGTTAAGATATTGTGGTACAGATGGGTACTAAGGGCTGATCCCCCTAAGCACGAGAAGAAGAAGTCCATAGTCTTACGATCGTTAAAGGTTTCAAGAATAAACACTTGACAACCTAGGACATAGTTCAAGGTCTTGTGACCCTCGTAATTTCTTTTGATTCTTGTTATTCATTCTTGATTCAAAAGTTGAGCTTTTATATTCAAAGTTAATAATTCATTCGCATGTTATTATTATTCATTTATTATATTGTTATACTTGTGGTCAATCGTGCTCACTCTTGCGTAATAATAACATTGCGCTTAAGAACGAGAGAATGATTTGAGCCTTCCACTAGTAAAGGCAAGGGCAAATTAGCAAGTAATGAAGACTATTTGTTTATGGGTTTGTGTAATGACATTTAGAATTGATGTTACTTAAGACTTAATTGTTATGTTTCATAGATGATATATTTTAGGTTAGATCAACCCGGGATTTATTTAGTTATGCAATGATGTAACCCCATAAGGGGAGAGAGTTATTATTTATTCTATCTATTGTATGGTTGTATTTTATTTATGGGTAGATAGATAGATGATGTTTATCTTCAGATAGATGAACACCAAACTCGTGGAAATGGAAGTACCGGATTTGGGGGGTGTCACAGTGTTGGTATCAAAGTCGTAAGGTTATGAACCTTAGGTGGGGGGGAACAACCTTAGGTAGTAGCCTTGTAGGAGATCGAGAACATAGTAGTGGTAAACTCTTATCGAGTTCTAAGAAATGAATTTCTAAATTCATTAAAGATAATTAAAGACTTTATGTGCTTATGTGTTAATCTGTGTTCGCTAGCACGGATTAGTAACTAAAACTTAAAATTTTGTTGTCAGGATGTCGGATATTGGAGGAGCTAGTCGAGCTGGGGAGGAGGAACCCCAATTACCTATAGAGGAGGAGCCCCGAGACATTTATGTCATCAGGGAACAACTTGTAGAGAGAGAGTCATCTCCGGCGATCACCGCTGCTTGTCGTGAGCATGAGCCGGAGACTGATCCAGAGGAGGATCCTGTGGAAGAGGAAGAAGAAGAGGAAGAAGAGGAGTTCCCACCGAACTCCATTGATGCAGAGATGTATGACACACTCTATGATCGTAACGTAGAGTCAGAGTTGCGGATATTGTTCGAATTTGACCGAAAGCAAGCGCTTAGTCGCCAGATTACTATTGAAAGCGTATGATAGAGAGATTGTGACCCTTCACACGCTTAGGAAACGTGGAGTGGGATCTGGTTCACGAGAAGGGTCGAATTTGAGGATAAGTCCGTAGAAATAGAGAAGTTAAAGAAGGATCTCAAGGAGACCTCGAGAGAGGCTTGCCATAGCAGAGGAGGGTCGGGTACGAGAGTCACGCCAGTCTTGATCGTCGTAAGAAGATGATCGCCATGCAAAGAAGGCTAAACTTGAGGAGACATACTCTACACTTCAAAATGCAATGAATGTGGTCCAAGATCGAGTTAGGAAGTATCCAATCCAGTTTGAGGATCTACCATCATATATACTAGATCGTAGAAACGATGTGCCGCATCATGGAGGAGGAACGTAGCAAGGCTATCCAAATACTTTATGATAAAGGATAGAATTTGTTTAATTATGTGAAAGACTTAATTAGTTTTTATATGTAAATTCGACGTATTTATGAACGAAAGAATATTTGAATGTTTTAAATCTCGTGGATTCTTTATTCCGTGATAGTTGATGTAAATAGCGCTTATGCTATCGCTTTAATGTTAAAACTTTGATTTGAATGCAAATATATCAAGTTGTTTGAGATGATGTGTTAAGTGATATGTTAAATTGTTGAGTAATGCCTTAACTATTTAGAGAAATAAATAAAGTTCTAATAAAGCGTTTATTTAATAGAAAAATGCTGCCAAGAAGATGACCAAATTGTCGACCAGCCCAAGAAGGGTCAACGAATAACAACAACAACACCACCAATGCTGACCACGTTCAACAGTTGGTGAATTTACTGGCTGGAGCAATTAACAATCAACCACAAGCCCCACCAAACACTACATTCAAGGATTTCAAGACGGTGGGACCGCCAGAGTTTAAAGGTTCTATGAACCCAATCGAAGCTCAAACATGGGTTATGGACATGGAGAAGGTGTTTGACGTCGCCAGAGTACGGAAGAGACTAAAGACCGAGATATGCAACATTCATGTCAAGTCCTGCCGCCTATTATTGGTGGCAGGCAAACAAAGTACGGGGAGGAAAAGATGTAATAACCTGGGAGAGATTTAAGGAGATGTTTTTTGAGATGTATTTTTCAACTAGTTCGCAAAACCAAATGGAAGTTCAGTTTTTGGAGTTGAAACAGGGGAATATGTCCATAGCAGATTATGTGGCAAGGTTCAACGAATTGGCTAGGTTCTCCACATATCAAGTGCATACTGACTAGAGAAAGGCAAGACGTTTGAAAGCGTGGATCAAGCCCGGTCAGATATAGAAGGTGTCAATGTTCCAATTGAACACTTTTCTATGAAGTGTTAGAGAAGGCCATACTCATTTGAAGGTGGAAGCGATGCGCAGATCTAAATATAATCGTGGATCAAGAAGAAAAAGAGTGAAAATGAAGGAATTAACAAGACTGGTGGAAGTAAAATACGGAGGTAATAATAATCGAGAGAAAGTGGTCCGATAACTCGTCACCGGAAGTCAACAAGGAGGGCAAAAGAAGAAGATTGAAGCGTGCTCAACCCGCAGAAAAGCTCATCCGGGAGTTTGCATGAAGGGAAACGAGTATGCTACAATTGTGGTCGAAAGGCCACATAGCACCTAACTTTTCTAAACCAAAGAAGGGTGCCCGCTTCACTTGTGGCTCAAAGGATCATCTTGCAAGGGATTGTCCTAAGAAGGGATCTGGAGGAACCGGATCAGAGGAAATAGAGGAAACAACGGTGGAAGCACTCGACTATCACAGACCAATCGCAACCAACCGACCGCATCCGCTGTAACATTCAACACGACAGCCAGGATGTAGTGCGATCTCGTGATGTGGTGTCGTATCATTCCGATCAATAAAGTTAATGCTTATGTATTATTTGATTCAAAAGCTACTTGTTCATTTATATCCGATGACTTTGCCAAGAACTTAGAATTGCCTAAGGATGAGTTTGAATACCCCATGAACATAGAAATTGCGAATAGAGAAATTATTCCCATAAGCATGCGTGCACAAGAACCGTAGAGTGGATATTAAGGGTAACATTATGAATGTAGATCTTATCCCTATTCGACTTGGAGAATTCGATATTATCTTGGGTATCGATCGGGTTATCCAATTATGGGCTAGAATTGATTGCCGAAGAAGCGATAACCTTATGACTCCGCCAAAGGTTGTGTTTTATGGTAGTAAATCGCCTGAACAAGCGAGTTATCTAACGATGATGCAGGCCAGGAAGTTGTTAAGACAAGGCTGTGTAGGATATCTAGCTTACATAGTCGATATTCGTAAAGAAAATCCAAAAATAGAGAAGATATCCGTAATGAGGGATTTCGCAGACGTATTTTCGGATGATTTGCCAGGACTTCCACCAGATAGAGCGGTTGAATTCGTGATCGATTTGGCTTTAGGAATGGTTCCAATATCGAAGGCACCATACCGAATGGCACCGGTAGAGATGAAAGAGCTGATGATTCAACTACAAGAATTACTAGACAAGAAGTATATCCAACCAAGCGTATCACCGTGGGAGCGCCTTTTTTATTCAGAAGAAGAAGAAAGATGGGACAATGCGGCTCAGATCGACTATAGAGAACTCGAATAAGGTCACGATCAAGAATAGATATCCATTACCGCGAATCGACGACTTGTTCGATCAGTTAAAGGGAGCGAGATACTTTTCAAAGATAGATTTGAGGAGTGGTTATCATCAACTGAAGGTGAGACCAGAAGATGTACCAAAGATAGCATTCAGAACCCGATACAGTCACTACGAATTTATGGTAATGTCATTTGGTCTAACAAATGCTCCTGCAGCATTTATGGGCTTAATGAATGGAGTGTTCAAGCCGTTTTTGGACAAATTCGTAGTGGTATTTATAGATGACATTTTGGTATATTCGAAAACCAAGGAAGAACATGAAGAACATTTGAGGGTGACATTAGAGACGTTGAGAAGAGAGAAGTTGTACGCTAAATTTTTGAAATGTGAATTCTGGATTGAAAGGGTACAATTTCTTGGACATGTGATCGATAGGGACGGAATTTCGGTGGATCCCTCCAAAGTCGAAGCTGTGATTAACTGGGATCAGCCGAAGACGCCGTTGGAAGTAAGAAGTTTTCTTGGATTGACAGGTTATTACGTAAGATTCATTCAGATTTTTCCAAGATCGCAACCCCGCCGATTTAACTGACTAGAAAATCGATAAAATTTGTTTGGACAGAGAAGTGTGAAGAAAGCTTTCAAGAATTAAAGAAGAGCCCCTGTGTTATCTCTTCCAGATGACACAGAAAATTTTGTGGTATATAGTGATGCGTCGCACAAAGGACTTGGTCAGTGTGCTCATGCAAAATGGCGAGTCATTACGACGCATCACGACAACCGAAAGATTATGAGAAGGGTATCCACCCATGACTTGGAGTTAGTCGCAGAGTTTTTGCTTTGAAAATCTGGAGGCACTATCTCTATGGGGAGAAGTGTGAAATATATACGCACCACAAGAGTCTCAAAATATATTTTTACACGTAAAGACTTGAATATGCACCAAAGAAGGTGGTTGGAGTTAATTAAGGACTACGATTGTGAGATTCTATACCATCCGGGTAAGGCAATGTGGTGGCCGACGCCTTAAGTAGAAAGGGGCCTGGAGAAACCGATGTTGTTAACTGCACAAGAGGAGTTAATTTCAAAGAATGGAGAAGTTTGGAATTGCAAGTGAAGTATCCTATGGAGATTGATGAGAAAATATTTCAGATGCAATCTGGTATAACCCTCTTGGATAAAGTTAAGGAGGCTCAACTTCAGACGATTTAAGAATGTAAAAATGTGACAAAGAAGATATCCAAGGAACCGAACCAAGATTTAAGATGGATAAGGAAGGAATACTGAAATTTGATAATAGAATTTGGGTACCGCCAGTTCAAGAGATTAAGGAAGATATTTTAAGCGAGGCTCATAGTTCACGATATTCGATTCACCCTGGTAGTACCAAGATGTACCAAGATCTTAGACAACATTTTTAGTGGCTGAATTTGAAGTGTGATGTTGCAGAATGTGTTGCCAAGTGTCTGACCTTTCAGAAAGTGAAAGCGGAACATCAGAGACTGAGTGGATTGCTAAAACCGTTAGAGATCCCAGAGTAGAAATGGGAACATATTACAATGGACTTCGTGGTTGGCCTTCCGACGACTCAGAAAGGCTACGACGCAGTATGGGTTATTGTTGACCGACTGACGAAATCTGCACACTTCCTTCCGATTAAAATAAGATTCAAATTAGATCAGTTGACGAGGCTATACGTAAAAGAGATTGTTTCGAGGCACGGAGTTCCGGTATCAATTATTTCAGATAGGGATCTGCGCTTCACTTCAAATTTCTGGAAACGTCTTCAAGAATGCATGGGTACGCAATTGCGAATGAGTACAGCTTACCACCCTCAAACAGACGGATAGAGTGAGAGAACAATTCAGACATTAGAAGATATGCTAAGAGCCTGTGTGATGGACTTTAAAGGAAATTGGGATGATCACCCACCATTAGTTGAGTTCGGTTACAACAACAGTTACCACGCTAGTATTGGAATGCCACCCTATGAAGCGTTATATGGCAGAAAGTGCAGAACTCCACTATATTGGGATGAAGTTGGCAAAAGACAACTATTAGGCCCGAAATTGGTACAACAAACAGCAGACATAGTCAAGGTGATTCGAGCAAGATTGATAGTAGCTCAAGATAGACAGAAGAAATACGTCGATCCACACCATAAGAATGTTGAGTTCGAACCAGGTAGTTATGTGTTCTTAAAGGTCTCTCCTTGGAAAGGAAAGATCAGATTTGGAAAGAAGTGAAAATTGAGCCCAAGATTCATCGGACCCTTTGAAGTTCTGAGAAGGGTCGGAGAAGTTTCTTATGAGGTAGCCTTACCTCCATCTCTAGAGAATGTCCACAATGTTTTCCATGTCTTAGTCTTACGACCCTACAAATCCGATTACAAGCATGTGATTGAATATAAACCCCTACATTTCGACAAAGACTTGTCTTACGAAGAAATTCTGCTCAAATTATCGAATCAAAAGAACAAGTTCTCGAGAAATAAAGTAATACCTTCATTAAGGTAATTTGGAGGAATCACAACGAAGAAGCTACGGGAACTCAAGAGAATATGATGAAGAATTATCCTCATTTATTTACTTAGATTATTATATGCGATCTTTGAGGGATGTAATCTTTATAAGGGGGGAGAATGTAACGGACAAATTTTTGAGTTGTGATTACGGGGACGTAATCCTTTTAAGAGGGGAAAGATGTGACAACCGTAATTTTGCAATTTAATTTTAATATTTATTAGATTGAATAAATGTTTTTCGATGAATTAATTATTAGATTAATTAATTAATTGATGAAGTTGTGATAGATTAATTTAATTATATGTGTTATATTTATTAAATTAATGTGGAGAATTTTATTATTCAAGTATGTGATTATGTGAGCTTATTGAATTAAAGAAATATATTTAATAAGCATATGTTATTTCAATTAATTAAATTATTAATTAGAGATTTAATAATTTAATATTATTATTAAATGAGAAATTTAATTATGTGACTATGTGAATTAATGAGAATTTACTATATTAAATAAGATATTAGATTTATTTTATAATGGGTGTGACATTATTTAAAACTATATTATAAGGCTTTATTAAATTAAATGGTTTTAAAACCCATTTTTGTTAAGCCAAACGTGGCCTTAGTGAGAGTTTAGGGCAGTTACCCATGACTGGGTACCTGACCACAAAGCGTTAGTCTCTTTTATTTATTGAATGTGTCTTCCTTCTTCATTAATTTCCTAAGTCTGACATTAAGCAGAGAGGGAAAAGAGAAAGAGAGTTGAGAAATTGTTGAGTAAAGTGTGAGTTGAGTGATTGAAGAGTTTGAGAAGGGTTTCAATTCATCTCCTACTATTTCACTATACGCTTGGGTAATTTTCTTCAACCCAAATTATAATTTACGCCTTTTAAGTTTCATTAATATGGCTTAAGTTTTCTCGTGATTCTCCTCAGTAATTGGGAAATTATGGTGTTATGTGAATATATGTAATAATTGAGTTGTAAGGCATGTTTTATATATATATATATATATATATATATATATATATATATATATATATATATATTGTGCTTCCATATCATTGGTTTCATATGATTTTGGCTTGTTATTCCAAAATTTACAGAGTATACGATATGGCCATATGGCCCTTTACGCATTAAATTTAATGCGTTGATCATATATTATCCCTAAATTTTACACTTATATATGATCATACATGCTAAAACAAACAAAATGAAACTTGAGTGGTTGGATTTGACCTTATAACGAATCCATAGTAGTAAATTCTATGTTTTTATTCAAAACCTTCAAGAACATCAAGAACAAAGATAATTTACATATTTTAATTACAGAATTATGTATTTTAATGGGTTTAAATTACTCTATAAATGTTGGGTAATGATTATGTATAAATTCTAGTATTTCTGAATGCTTAAACTAATATATGGACAAGGAAATTGGAAGTTATGGCCATATTCATGTATAATTTTTACGTGTGATTGATTTTTGGCCTAATTTGGCCTTGTTATGTTCATGAATCGAGAACTACAGAAGTAAATCAGAAAATGAGCTCAGGTAACTTTATTTAAGTGCATTACTAAACTATTTACCACTTGCCACGATAAAATAAAAAAATAAACAAATAAAAAAATAAATATTCGATGAAAATTATTATTAAAATATTTATAAAAAATAAATCAAATATTTTAATTGAGATATTTATGGAATAAAATAAATATTCGATGAAAATTATTATTAAAATATTTTTAAAAAAAATAAATTAAATATTTTAATTGAGATATTTATGGAATAAAATAAATATTCGATGAAAATTATTATTAAAATATTTATAAAATAAATTAAATATTTTAATTGAGATATTATGGAATAAAATAAATATTCGATGAAAATTATTATTAAAATATTTATAAAATAAAGTAAATATTTTTATTGAGATGTTTATGGAATAAAATAAATATTTGATGGAAATTATTATGAAATAATTTATCCGAGTGTAATAATAGTAAGAGAATGAAAATATTCTAATTTAATTAAGTAATTAAATTAGAAGGGTAATGATTTGTTAAATAAAGTAGAGTTTATATTAAATAATTAAGAGAAAATGTAACTAATAAATTTCGTGAATATATGTGGCATGTGTGTAGGACTTGTGGTGAACAGAAGTAGTAATCGTTTAGCCTACACACGAGGCAAGTTCCTAAATCTTAATTCTTTACATAAAGCAAATTCATTATTCTATCTTGTTTATTATTGTTCAAGTCAAGATTTCATATTAGATCTTACCATTCTTTAAAAACATAATTCCTATTATACAATACTTATTCGATTGTATACATCTTGAATTTTATTATTCAAATTGAATATCAATTATTGTTGAACCTTGTAAGACTAGTGAACCCTTATTGATTCAACTAGTCTATAGTTGACAAGCGTTATAAATTCTAAAACTTTTATTGAGCTTACCAATCGATACTTCCTTTGGTGCGGACTCCGATGTCAAACTGAGATGAACAACCCTTTAATAGGGGATTATTTAAGCTTTAGCGTTAAGATATTGTGTACAGTATGGTACTAAGGGCTGACCCCCCTAAGTACGAGAAGAAGAGTCCATAGTCTTATGACTGTTAAAGGTTTCAAGAATAAACACTTGACAACCTAGGACATAGTTCAAGGTCTTGTGACCCTCAGAATTTCTTTTGATTCTTGTTATTCATTCTTGATTCAAAAGTTGAGCTTTTATATTCAAAGTTATTAATTCATTCACATGTTATTATTATTCATTTATTATATTGTTATACTTATGGGCAATCGTGTTCACTCTTAATAATAATATCATTGCGATTAAGAACGAGAGAATGCATTTGAGCCTTCCACTAGTAAAGGCAAGGGCAAGATTAGCAAGTAATGAAGACTATTTGTTTATGGGTTTGTGTAATGACATTTAGAATTGATGTTACTTAAGACTTAATTGTTATGTTTCCGCACAGATATTTTAAGGTTAGATCAACCTGGGATTTATTTAGTTATGCAATTGATGTAACCCTATAAGGGGAGAGAGTTATTATTTATTCTATCTATTGTATGGTTGTATTTTATTTATGGGTAGATAGATAGATGATGTTTGTACAGTGAACACCAAATCCTGTGGAAATGGAAGTACCGGATTTGGGGGTGTCACAAACTCTTTTGGAATAACCGTTGGTTAAAATACAGTAATACGCGTGGTTGCACAGTAGCACACGGTTTTGCATAGTATTTTTGAATTATTGATTCTTACGTAAGAAGGCACTACTTAATAATTGTTACAGTAATTACTGTTCAATATTTTATTTTATTGGTTCAATAATCGATGCGTTGATATTTTATATTAATATTGTCTCAATAATTGTCATTTGCACAAAGATTTCCCATTATCGATCAATAATTCATATTATTTGAATAATATTATTAGATAGCATTATTGGCAATGTCTAGAAAGTTCATAAGGAGAGGTTTGGTCACCTAATTGCGCCGCCAAGAAGGAGAAATCCTTATCGGAAAGCCCCTCTTTCTTGAAACTACCGGTTGTCATAAATGTGATTCGTAATATTATTTGTGAATAATTAATTATTGATTCATATGATAAGGAAATATTTATTTTATGTTGATATAAATGTTGGATATATTTATTGTGGTTAAAAATGAAGGAGTTAATGTTGAGGTGCTTTATCAGTATTTTTGTCTGAATGGAGGTATTAAAATTAAACCAAAGTGTTTTTGAGATATATTAATGTGAGTTATAATTTTTAATCCAATAGTTGGATCGTTGTGATTTTTGGATATGTTATACATATATAAGTTGTGTATATGTCCACAAATTTTGAACCGTTAAAAATGAGCGCATGATTTGTTATGAATTTTAAGAGGTGACTGATTCAGAAATTAGGTTTATAAATGATTTTGGTGGAAAATTCTAGAATTGAGTGAACCCCACTTGTGGTTGGTGAAGAAATGTGCTGAATTTTTATTCAAATGTGGTGGGTGGGAATAGTAGCAGATAAAGCCATCATGTTGCAGGTCAAGTCTGCTTCGGCGTGCTAACATTTTCCTATAAATAGAGGGCTAAGTTAGAATTTAAAATCACACCAGAATTCATAAGTTTTCTCTCTTTCTCTCTCTATATTATCGAGCGTATTCTTGTGAGTATTTTGATACTTTGAGTGTTGCTATACGGTGCAAGTTCCTTCAGCACTATATTCAGTATTCCAGTCAGAAGTATTGTCTTTTTGAGGTAAGGGATGTTATTTTCTTCGTAAATGATATTATTTCTTCAATATCATTATGCCATAATATTGGTCTGAACTTTTTATCAAATTTGGAACTTTTTGTATTGGGGTTACTATTCACGTATACGGCACTATTCACGTATATGACACTATTCACGAATACGGCACTATTCACCAAAAAATGAAATTTTCTCATTTTTGTCCAAGATGTCTATTATAGTTACTATCTTTGATTGTATCCATATTTTGATCTGTATTCTTGAATTTTGCTTCAAACTTAGTTATTATGGAGTATTATTGATCTTGGATAAACTGTAATACGAATCTCTAATATTTGTTATTTTGTTTCACCGGATTCGCTTTTCTTTAATATATTTTTCATCATCTTCAAATTCTAAATGATGATATTACCAATATCTTTGGCCCGTAGTGAAAAAGATGAATGATTAATCGATGAATATCTTTGGCCTGGTAGTGCAAAGATGAATGATTACCTAATGAATATCTTTGGCCCGTAGTGCAAAGATGAACAGTATTGAGATGAACATGACTAACTGGTGATACAAATGAATATCTTTGGCTGTAGTGCAAAGATGAATATTTGATTCAAGATGTATATTGATTGATGTTACTGTGGATAAAATATTGATGATGGACTTTTAAATCTTAGAAGATAGTGGAATTCTTTCTCTACTTGACTCTTCTAATGGATTGTCATTTTTACCGCAGCTTGTTGATCTAAAACTTGTTGCTCATTATATTTTATCAGATTTTTCCCTGTTGAAGACTAACGATAATTTGTTGTATATTATCATTGTCATAATATTCTTTACTGGGCTTGTCGAGCTCCCCCTTTTCCTTTTTGTTCCATTTTTCTCAAGAGGTGAGAACATAGCCGGAACTAGTCGGGGTACGGAGTGATGGTTCTAGAAAGATATTTTAGCAGTCCTCACTATTTCTGTAAAATAGTGTTTGAATAATTGTAATGAGGACTCCTTTTGAGTTTGTATACTCTCTAGTATACAATATTTGTATTCAAACTTACAAGATAATGCCATTGTCGTTGTTCTCGCACGCACAATTATATTACTGAAGTTGTATTTGTTTTTGTACAATGTATTTCGCAACTCAGAATGGGTGTTGTATACCTATTTTGGGGGCATCACAGTTGGTATCAAAGCTTAGGGATATGATCCCTGGCTGAGATGTGAGACAAGAACTAGGAGGGAAGAGTCGGGGAATTCCTTCGCTGGTATGACCTTATTTGTTATTTGGTTGGTTAGTCAGAGCATATGGTTAATATGTGATATGTTAATTTGTCAATTAACCCTTGTTTTATGGCAGTATTTAATAATGGCAGTGGGAAATATTAACGATGGAGTGAATGAGACAGTGGAGACACATTTAATCACCACCCAGGGGAACGTGCAACAGGAAGACAATATTCCTCCTGTAAACAACACTACCGAGCAAACGATGAATGATGGAATGTTTAGGAGCTTTTTGCAGTTCATGCAAAATCGAATTTAGAGACTCAGATACAAAATACGGTGGAAGTGATAACAACATCGCTGATGCAGAATGACCAAGCGCTTCAAGGAGTTGGGACCACCAGAATTTTTGGGAAAGCCAGAACCACTTACGGCAGAGACGTGGATAAAGCAGATCACCAAGATATTTGATGTCTTAGGATGTTCCGAGGAGCAAAAGGTTCCCTTTGCCACCTTTATGTTGCGAGGAGAGGTAGATTACTGGCGGGAATCGGTAAAGCGTACTCAACCTGCCGCACTGAAGATGTCTTGGGAGAAGTTCCAAGAATTGTTCAACGACAAGTACTTTCCTGAAAGTATTCGTCACATGAAGGAGGTTGCATTCATCAAGCTGGAGCAAAACAATATGAACGTGTCGCAGTACGAAGCTAAGTTTGCCGAGTTATCCCGATTTGCATCCCATTTGGTTGATAATGAGGAGAGAATGACGCGAATGTTTCTGCGAGGTTTGAAACCCAAAATACATCAATTCCTCATTTCTCACAAACTTTGTTTATATTCAGATGTAATGAATAGGGCTTAGTTATTGGAGCACGATAATGAGCCAGCCCAACCGAAGGATAACGAGCAACAACACGATAATAATCGTACTGGTGGCAACGGTCATCGGAACAATGATAACCATAGTGGAGGAAATTATCATGCCAGAAATAGTAACCACTTCGGTGTTAATCATGGCCAAGATAATAGAAGAAATGATTCATGCGGAAATTTCAAGAAGAGAAGATTTAACGATGACGGGAAGATGTCGGCAACATCACCAACACCAGCAACAAATTCCAGGGGAGGAGAATGACCGTCAGTTAGATGCTACAGATGCGGAGAGGAGGGACATATAAGTCCAAACTGTTCACAGATTTCTAAGAAATGTTTTAGTTATGGAAAAGACGGTCACATAGTTCGATTTTGTCCTGTAGTGAAATCAAGTCCAGTTGGGACGGTGGCACCAAAAGAGGATACGGACAAAACGAAGTCGGTGGTTTCAGGAAGAGCATTTTTTGTGACTTCTCAAAAAGCGAGTGACTCGAACGAAGTTAGCACGGGTTAGTTAATTATAAATTTTTGCGAAGTCTATACCTTATTAGATACCAATTCTACCCATTCTTTTATCTCTCTTGCTTGTGCTCAACGTTTAAATCTGATTCCGAAGAAGTTAGATTTTGACTTATTGGTTGAAACTCTGTTAGGAGAAACCTTCATTACATGTGCTATCCAAGTCTTGGATGAGAGTCACAGTATTGAATGATATTTCTATTGTTAATAAATTTCATGACGTATTCTTAAATACTTCTTAGCCTACCCTAGAGCGTGAAATCGAATTTTTTATTGACCCCAGTACAAAACCCATTTCTTAAACCCTAAAATATTTTCTTCACCCAAAATGAACGTAACATGCGCCAAAGATGTTGGCTCGAGCAGTTGAAGATTACGATTATACCATTCAATACCATCGTGGGAAAAGCGAACGTGGTAGTTGACAGGTTGAGCAGGAGATGGTATGCGTTTACAAGTGCGAATATACGAACCTACGTGAAGATAGTAAATATACGATTAGAACCGACGATAAAGTTAAAGTTGCTCAAGCTATAGACCCGAAGCTGATGAATACGAAGAAGAAGGTGCAAGAATGTGTTATTCTAGAAGTAAGAGTCGATGAAGAGAAGAAAGCTCAAGCCTTCGATTTAGTTGAAATCCTCGATCGAGTAGGAACTATGGCCTATAGACTTGCCTTAACGCTAAGTATATCGCGTGTTCATAACGTTTTTCACGTATCGATGTTACTTAAATATGTGGACGACCCGAATCATATTATTGCGTTAGAACCAGACGAGATAGCCGAAGAATTAACGTACGAGGAGGTACCTGTTAAGATCTTGGATAGAAAAGAGCATGTCCTACGCACGAAGATTATACCACAAGTTAAGGTTTTGTGGAGCAACCATGCTATTGAAGAAATGAACAGAGAGTTAGAATCAGAAATGAAAGCGAGGTATCCTCACCTTTTCGAAATACCAGGTACGTATGTCGATTTCGAGGACAAAATTTCATAAGGAGGGGAGGTTAGAAGACCCCAATTTTTTAATGAATAAAATTGAATTTTCTCTAATTATTACTGTGAATAATAAGGTGTTAATTTGATATAATACTTTGGTTATGGGTGAAATGTGTAAATTTCGCAAAATAAGCAAGTGGTTATAAAATAATCATTGTTGTCGGGGAATATTTGTTTGGTCGTGGAATATTCTTGTTGTCGGGGAATATTCGTACGACGGCGTAGTCATTTATGGACCCCATAACAGAATAATTATCGGATGAAGAAAATGACAAGTTTGAGTTCTTATAAATAACTACAGAGTTATTACCGTGCTAACACTTGTTGGAATACCCTATGGGTTAAAATACAAGATGTCTGGCGTGGTTGCAAAAGAGTACACCTGGTTTTGCACAGTATTTTTGAATTATTGATTCTTATGTAAGAAGGCACTACTCAATAATTATTACAGTAATTACTGTTCAAAATTTTATTTTATTGGTTTAATAATTGCTGCGTTGATATTTTATATTATTGTTGTTTCAATAATTGTCACGCACAATATTTCCAATTATCGATCAATAATTCATATTATTTGAATAATATTATTAGATAGCATTATTGGCAATGTCTAGAAAGTTCATCAAGGAGAGGTTTGTCACCTAATTGCAAGGCCAAGAAGGAGAAATCCTTATCGGAAAGCCCCTCTTTCCCAGGGAACTACTGGTTGTCATAAATGTGATTCTCAGAATATTATTTGTGAATAATTAATTATTGATTCATATGATAAGGAAATATTTATTTTATGTGGATATAAATGTTGGATATATTTATTGTGGTTAAAAATGAAGGAGTTAATGTTGAGGTGCTTTATCAAGATTTTTTGTTTGAATGGAGGTATTAAAAATTAAACCAAAGTTTTTTGAGATATATTAAATGAGTTATAATTTTTAATCCGACCGTTGGATCGTTGTGATTTTTGGATATGTTATACATATATAAGTTGAGTATATGTCCACAAATTTTGAACCGTTAAAAATGAGCGTATGATTTGTTATGAATTTTAAGATGTGACTGATTCAGAAATTAGGCTTATAAATGATTTTGGTGGAAAATTCTAGAATTGAGTGGACCCCACTTGTGGTTGGTGAAGAAATGTGCTGAATTTTTATTCAAATGTGGTGGGTGGGAATAGTAGTAGGAATAGCCATCAGGTTGCAGGTCAAGTCTGCTTCGGCGTGCTAACATTTTCCTATAAATAGAGGGCTAAGTTAGAATTGAAAATCACACCAGAATTCATAAGTTTTCTCTCTTTCTCTCTCTATATTATCGAGCGTATTCTTGTGAGTATTTTGATACTTTGAGTAAGGGATGTTATTACGGTGAAAGTTCCTTCAGCACTATATCCAGTATTCCAGTCAGAAGTACTGTCTTTTTGAGGTAAGGGATGTTATTTTCTTCGTAAATGATATTATTTCTTCAATATCATTATACTAAAATATTGGTCATAACTTTTTATCAAATTTGGAACTTTTTATGTCGGGTTTACTATTCACGTATACGACACTATTCACGTATACGACACTATTCACGAATACGACACTATTCACCAAAAAATGAAATTTTCTCCTTTTTGTCCAAGATGTCTATTATGGTTATTATCTTTGATTGTATCCATGTTTTGATCTGTATTCTTGAATTTTGCTTTAAAATTGTTTATTATGCAGTATTATTGATCTTGGATAAATTGTAATACGAATATCTCATATTTGTTATTTTGTTTCACTGGATTCATTTTCTTTAATATATTTTTCATCATCTTCAGTCCTAAATGATGATATTACTGAATATCTTTGGCCTGTAGTGCAAATATGAATGATCAACTGATGAATATCTTTGGCCTGTAGTGCAAAGATGAATGATTACCTAATGAATATCTTTGGCCCGTAGTTCAAAGATGAACATGTATTGAGATGAACATGACCAACTGGTGATACAAATGAATATCTTTGGCCTGAAGTGCAAAGATGAATATTTGATTCAATATGTATATTGATTGATGTTAAAGGGATAAAATATTGATGATGGACTTTTAAATCTTAGAAGATAGTGGAATTCTTTCTCTACTTGACTCTTCTAATGGATTGCTGTTTCTGCTGCAGTTGTTGATCTAAAACTTGTTGTCTATTATATTTTATCAGATTTTTCCTTGTTGAAGACTAAAGATAATTTGTTTTATATTATCTTAGTCATAATATTCTTTACTAGGCTAGTTGAGCTCACCCTTTTCCTTTTTGTTTCATTTTTCTCAGGAGGTGAGAACATAGCAGGAACTAGTCGGGGTACGAAGTGATGGTTCTAGAAAGATATTTTAGCAGTCCTCACTATTTCTGTAAAATAGTGTTTGAATAATTGTAATGAGGACTCCTTTTGAGTTTGTATACTCTCTAGTATACAATATTTATATTCAAACTTACAGTATAGGCGTTGTCATATTCTGCACGACAATTATATTACTGAAGTTGTATTTATTTTTGTACCATGTATTTGGCGACTCAGAATGGGTGTTGTATACCTATTTTGGGGGCGTCACAATGTGCCTAGGAGAAGTTTGACTGTGGAATACAGTCTTGTGTGTTATGAAATATTGTGCTAATTATGAGACCGATATTATTGGTTATAGGTCTTTCAAAAGCAGATAAGTTTATTGTGTAGTTGTAATCAGCGGAAGAGGCAAGTTTCCTAACTCAACCTTAAGTTATATTCATTCAATTATTATAGTGGTTAATTATTTCTAATTATACCATGTCCAGGGAAATTATTGTTGATTATCCGCAATTAGTGCATGTTTAATAATTCAAATTGAATTACAGATTCGGAAAAATATACATTTGTAGAATAATTGTTGTTGGATATTCATATCCGTATAAGATAAGAATTGACAGTACAGATAATTCCTGTTATTGTCGAATTATGTTGAGAAATGTCTTATCTAATCATTCTGGCTAGACGAACATTTGTTAGAACTTGATAGGTTCGAGAAGAGAATTCAATTATTATTGACAAATCGATGCCAATTATTTCGGCTAGATCGAGAAGTAATTAGAAATTGAAATCACACTATTTCGTTGTTAAATCAAAATCTTGATTCTGAAACTGAGAAGAACAACCTTTTATATAAAGGGAATATTTCATTGGTCGTATATTCGGCTTTTGCGCGCGATTAAGTATTATTCATAATATAGGGTATAATGAAGCTGATCACTTTATATACTTGCAGAGTGGGTATAATTTAATCTTTATGGTTATCTGATACACCTGGGTATATCAAAGTATAACTTTGATAGTTACTCGAGAAGAGAAGTTCAAGATCCAACGGATCGCTTAGCATAAATCTGGAAAACATTTCACTTTGTTATTTCGTATAAATAAATTCTTAATTATTCATTTGAATATCGTAGAAAACCTTGAAAGCGTTGAACTCTTTCATTATCAAATTATCGTTGTGTAGAATGTGAGAAGACTTAATATTGAATTATATACCTTTATTGTATGTCTTAACTTGCGGGGCAAACTTGTTGATCACCCTTGCTAAATAAAACTTTTCAGCTAGGGACGAAGTTGCAGAAGGTGCTGCGAAGAAGAACAAAGGAAAAGGCATAGTTATAAATTAGTTATGATGAACAATATTTTTATTATGATGTATTGTATTGTATTGTAAACCCTTTTTGTATATCTAAGGGGTATTTCTGTAATGTTAAGGTTAGTGGACCTGGGACTTATGTATTAACAACATATGTTAATGAGATATGTATTCCTATTTATATTTAAATGGGTAGTTGGATGTTATTATATTGTGAATCGTGAGCACCAAACTCGAGGGTCAGGTAACCCGGATTTGGGGGCATCACAGGTTGGTATCAAAGCTGTAGGTTATAAACCTTAAGTGAGGTGGGAAAAACCCTAGGAATATAACCATAATCGAGATATAGAATACTCATTTAGTGTACTAAGTAGGGGATTACCGAAGTGCATCAATAGTGTGAGAAATTTGTAATGGTGAAGTACTAATCAAGTTATTTAAACTGATTATAGGATGTCTGGAGAAGATAAGAGATGAATACGGAGATGCCAGCGACTGTCGCACAAGTGCCAGTAGCCGAGGTGCCAACACAGAGCGAATCAGTGGAAGAAGTAAGAAAAGATGAACCCATGGTTAATCTCGGGAGTGAAAATGATGATTATCCCGAGATGTATCTGAGTAGTGATGTGGAGGCGGAGTCTAAAGAAGCTAAGGTGGAGTTAAAGGATAAGATCAGAGTTGGAGAACAAGATCAACTATCTGCAGGAGTCCAGGAACTCCGAAGTAAAGTGTTTCTTCTGGAGGAGTTGTGGAAGACGGAGCGGGCGTTACGCGATCATTCGTATTTTCATCAATGGTCACGATCATGCCACTACTAGAAAATCAACCTATAGCGATGGTCGCCGACCGTCGCTATAGGCCAAAAGACCGTCGCTAAAAGTTTTAGCGACGGTCGCCAACCGTCGCCATAGAACCCGTCGGTAAAGCCTATAGCGACGGTCTTTTGGCCTATAGCGACGGTCACCGACCCTAGCTATAGGTCATGTCAAAATCGTGTATTTGCTCTTTACTAACTGGTCATTGAGAGTTATTGCTACTGGTCATGGCCAGTAGCTATAGATGTCTCATAGCGACGCTTGGTGACCGCCGCTATAGGGATGTGTTATATAGAACACTATAGCTACTGATCGATGAATCGCCGCTATAGCCTTTTCATATTAAAAAAAAATTAATAATGCACATTTATTCAACAAACACAAATACAATATAAAATAAAATATAAAAATATTATATACATCATTTAAAATCATTCACATTACAACATTACAATATAAGAAGAGATATTTTACAACATTACAATCATTCACAACATTACAACACAATATTTTAGTTACATCTAAGAAGATATGTCGAAAAATTTCAATAGTCCATATTCTTGGAGAAGCTTATAGATGGAGCCACCAGAACATATTCCAAATATATATAAAGTTTATCATCCTACTGCTCAAAAATCACAAGTTTGGAGTAAGACTATAAAATTATAAGTGTCAAACGAAAATAATACTATTAAATGTGCACATTATTTGTAACAACTACACTAGAACATTAAAACCCGGAGGAAAATGACAACAACACTACATATTCAAAGAATGATTCTAGAATATTTATAACCGTAAAGCCAAAACATTTAATCGCTTTATAACCGTAAAGCCAAAACATTAATTGAGTTTAAACCTTAAGAAACTTCCCTTATACAATTTCGCCTATGCAACATACTATCACAAAGGCACCCACAATGGAGTTTCTTTCTTTGTTGATCAAATTTGGCTGGCTTACTTCCATTATCTGTTTATGGCTTGCTTCCCTCACATTATCTGTTTATGGCTTGCTTCCCTCACATTGAGCAATTTACCTCTCAACGGAAAAACACCATAATAATTTCTACCAACAACAGAAAGTCCATCCATCTGTATATAAACTCAATCATCTCAACCTTTATATGCAAAGAAGCCAAACTACATTACTTGAATCAAGAGGAAAATAACTTACTGCAAGAGCTTTAGCTGAAAACAAACAAATGTGTGAAGAGACTATCAACTTGTAAACAGAGAAAGACATAGTTGACATAAATAATAAAAAGATTAAGGTACTTCTCTGCTAATCATTTCTACTCAATGGACTAAAACAACTCAATTTTTTTTTCTTAAGGTAAATGGGTCTATATATCAGTAAACAACAAAACAAACCAATTCAATAATTCATTTTGATATGCACAAACTAAATCAACATCTCAATTGTAAGCTAAGCACTTAATATTCTTCTGATGCAAACCTGTCACCATAATCAACGACAAAGGAAAATTCCTAACATCAAACCGGAAAGGAAAATCATATAAAAAGAAAAGTGAGACCCCCAAAAGCTCACCGAAGTTCTCGATACAAAATTACAAGCACACCAATCCTCTTTAAATCTGCTTTCAAATGGGCACTAAGCAATTGTTATTACTAGATGTTTCAAATGGGCACTAAGCAATTGTCTACAAAATGGTTTAATTTTTGTTGTTAATGCATGTCTTCACACGCCATATACGATAAAATCAGACACCAAATTGCTCCCTTAAAATCGCAGCAGCTATAAAGGTGAACATTCTCGACAGAGGTGATCAAGTGAATCCTAGAAGAAAAGCTTGTTGCGGTATTAGGAATTGTTTATAGATATGAACTTCATAAATTAGACATTTGTTCGCCTCTTCCAACAAGGCAATACGCTTTAAATTCTATAAAGACATAAATAAATACTAATACTGCTTTACGTTGTGATAATGTGTCTTTTCTAGGTGACCAAACAAGTAATTGACATAATCTAGAAGAAATTGTTTAAGGAATATTTACGAGAATCGCCCTAAAACAATAATTCACTTCAAACTTGAGGGGGAAATATAGTATACCGTATTAGATTACATCCTTAAGCATAACCACATAGTTCACAATACTCGCCTACTATACTATTAAATTGTTGGAAACATAACACAAAATGAATTTACATCCTAACAAAAGCCAAATATATAGAACAATAATTGAAATTAAGAACAAATTGATCTCATTAACAACAATGACTGCATGAGCTATAAACCATTCCACTTCAAAAAGAAACAACTTTACACTATCATGATTATCTTAAAGAAAAAATTGATCTCGCAAATATTCTTGTACCTAATGTTATTCTATAGAAGGCGCTTCTTTCTCTATGCAACTCAACGCAAAGAGTATAAATAAATAACACGCAACAAATATCATCTAAAGTGATTTGCAGCTTTGGTGCCTCAAAAGAAGAAGACATGACCACTTTTGCTTGTGACTTGCTATCGGAGAAATAACAAAAATAGAAGAAAGAAAGAAAGTTCTTATTCACCATATTTCTCTTTCACCTATCATTACTACCTTGCGATAACGTATATCGATCGACAAAAAAAAAGTCAAAAGCAGAGGGGAAGAAACTTTGTACAAATAATGCTATAGCCACTTAAAATTGACAATCCCAAAATGTACCTCGAAAAAATGAAGGATCCAAAATGTTGTCATATGGTATGCACTTCATTCCCTCTCAGCATATGTATCCCTCCAAATCAAGAACACAAGGCTTACGAATACCATCCGGTCAATTAGATTCCCCACAAAACATGGTCCCTAACTCATCCATTTCTTCTTCCTATCCACAAAACATAATCAACCGTGATTGGGATTCTCGAGTCCCACGTAAAAAGAGAAATTCGACATGCAAAGCATAATACATGAGTGGGATGTGTTCTCGTAGGTGATCAAATCATCTAACAATCATAATCGAATGTGTAAACAAATGATTATTACAAAAAAAAAATCTCCATTAAAATGAGGAACAAAACAAGCAAAAAAAACACAAAGCTCAACCAATATAATTATAGATCAAACACATACAAGAGAACTTGAATTCAACTTCCGCCACGGAGTAGTGCTTGTGTCTTGTAAGAGAGAAAAATACACTCGATATTTTGTTATTAAGTCCAAGGTTTGATAAAAACGTTAAGCAATGAGATTGAGTGGAGAGAATCATTGAATTAATAAAAGCAGCTTTTTTATGTACATTGAAATTATCAATGGATGACAAAGAAAAGCGATTATAGCAACTAAACATCTCTTTTGCTTACTTCTTCTCTAGACCATTTCTAAAGTCTAAACCCAAATGTTGTCATAAAACCAAAACTAATCCCTCCCTCGCATGTAAAAAAAAAATTGAATGCGTAAAAACAGGAAAATGTGAGTGCGAGATCCAAAAAGCAATTTCTTCAACTCAAAACAATTAATACTCCTAGAACCATGTACGAACCTCACCATCACCAAATTGGGGTTTTCCTTTTATCATAACCAAGAGAGAAATTGGGGGTTCTTGTTTTTTCATTGTATAATAAAAATAAAACACAAACAAGATATTACAATCAACAATACGTATATTATTACTGCTTTATTCACCAATTACGATAGTGAAATTTTCAACTAAATAAATTGAAAACTCAGCGATTTTGCGGTCGATACCAATTGGTGGATTCTATGATGATGCAAGTGATATCGTTGAAAGGAGGAAGAGGTAAAGGATTCTCGCAAATGGTTGGCCTCTATTCTCCGAAGGAGCACTTCTTCATAATACCGGCTTATCTCCTTCCAATCGATTTCTATCTTTAACAAATCTATTCTCGCAAATGGTTTGATTCTTCGCACAAAAAATTGAAATAATTAAACAAAAAAACAAACCCTAAATTTTGCTCTAACAGATCGATTAGATCGACTTGTGCTTCCTGCCTTACTATCGGAGCGACTTGTGCTCCTAAGATCTTCATTTTTGTCGCAATGCTTTCTTCCTCTTCTCTTTGCTCAATCGTTCTTTGGCCATTTAGGGGTTAGGTAAAATGATTTTGTCTTATGACATTTACAAATTGGGTATGAGAGATTTAGGGATGGCTGAGATTTAGAGACTTGAGAGGGATCGAGATTTAGTATCATCTTTTTTATGTCTATGGCGTTGGTCAAGCGGCGACCCTCGCAATAGACCTCTGTTTTCTCTCTATACCGACGGCCAGTCCGTGACCGTTTCTATAGACACCTTATACCGACGGTTCCGTCCCGACCGTCGCTATAGCTCGTCACTATAGGTTAAATTTTTAGTAGTGTGCCAACAACTGTCAATCAATCCACTATGGGCCAATGAGGACTATTATCACATCATTTGTAACATTACGGTCATGATTATACCGAATAATCCCTGGTCATAATCATACCAAGTCCATCTATGCACTACCACCACAGAAGACTTTCAACATAATATAAACATGATGATGATGACAATGATATAAGAATTCAATTAAAAGAAAACAAAGGATAACTTTTTAAAGATTTATAATTTAATTTATCCAGAATTCAATAATGTCCAAATTGTCAACAATGATACTGCTTTGTGGAGTAAAATTCAAGAATAATATTGTACCAAAAAATGATTTCGACCGAAAATGAATCAATTCTTATCATGAATAGTACCCCAAGTGAATAGTACTCTAGTTAATAGTACCCCGTGAATAGTACTTCGTGACCCGTGAATAATACTCCGGCATGAAAAAATTAAAACTTATCAAGAATGCTCAGAATAATATTTCCATGAAAAGACACTGGATGAAACGCAAAATTTAAGGATATTCTACTAATTTCATGGAGTATAGAAGCCAAAACATTAACCAAATGAGTATAGAGTTCGAAATCTGAAACGAAATAATATTACTTACATACTACAGAGTATAGAAAAAAATATTATTTCAAGCGAATATTGAACAAAAATAACATCCCTTACCTTAAAAAAGAGTATTCCAACTGGTATAACGAGGATATTCTTGAAGAAAACTTTCACTATTTTATACGCTCAAAACTTTCTAAAACTCGAAAAAAATACACTCAATATTATAGAAGAAGAATTCTCTAATTCTGGTGTGATTTTCAATTCTAACTAAGCATCATATTTATAGGAGAATGGAAAGGATACTATTTGAAAAAAAAAAGATCACGGACTGCACAGTGACATATCATGGATGCCGGCTAATTTTTAGAAAATTTTCTGATTTTTACTATGCAAACACTATGCAGGCACTATGCATAATAAAATATAATATATTCTATTTTTCATAAAAAAAACAAAACTTATTATAAAAATAATAAAATAGTAACTCCCCCTGTGACCAACTTTTCCATATGATAAAATTTTGTATATATATATATATATATATATATATAAAAAAAACTCTAATAACTTTCAACAGATAATTTTGAAAAATAGGTAAATGGGGGTCCAACAAATAAGCCAATTTTCAACAAATATTTTATAAAAGTCTCTTCAATATTTTTAACAACCTTTATTCATATTATTATAACTCGCAATATTAACAACCAGATTTTTCCCAGGAAAGATGGGGCTTTGCAATAAGGATTTCTCCCTATTGGCGCGCAATTAGGTGACCAAACCCCTTTTCTTGACAGAACATTCTAGACATTGTTAATTATGTATATAATAATTAGAATAACTTGTCATCTCAATTATTGATTTAATAATATATAAAATATCGACAATAATTGAATCAAACAACGTGAAATAGTATGCATCAATAATTGAACAAAACTGAGTGACTTCTCACGTAAGCATCAATAATCAATACTGTGTGCTACTATGCAATCACGCGTATTACTGTACTTTTAACACCGGGTATCTCAACAATTAATGGTAAAACTTTCGCCGTTATTTTATAAAAAGATATTTTTGTCGTTTTCTTATTCCAACAATAATTCCATTGTGGGGTCCACCAATGAATGTGTTGTCGTACGAATATTCCCTGTTAAAATGAATATTCCCCGACCAATCGAATATAATATAACAACTTGCGTACTTTGCAAAATTTATAAATATTACCCAGAACTATAACTTTATATCAAATTCATTCCTTAATATTTAAAAATGATATTTATAGAAAATTCATCTTTATTCATAAAAGTTGGGGTCTTACAAATATAGTAGGTTGAATTATGTAGTTTGGTTTAAAGTTTAAAAATTGGTTATAGTTTGTTCCCACACTTATTCAACCCCCTCCCTTCTAAGTGTGCCTTATCTGAATTTCAGTCCTTCTGCGCCATTGAAGTCTGATGTTCATCTACCAGCTCCTCTAACTCCTTGACTCTTTCATGAAGCTCAATGTTACGATCGTAAACTTCGTCATACATTTGAGCTGCAATAGAGTTTGGTGAAAACTCTTCCTCATCCGCATCCGTCTGTGACAGCTCCACGGGGTCTTCCTCATCTATCTCTACCACATCCTCATCATCGGGTATACCCTCTTGCTCAACCTCCGGGGCATAACCAACCACTGTGACCAACGGAGATGACTCCTTTAGCACCAGTTGTTCCCAGACCACCTGAATATCTCGTGCCTCCTCCTCTCTAGGCATCTAACGTCCCTCCTCCCTCGCCTGACTGGATTCTCCCAAATTAGCCATCTTGACAACAAAATATTAAGTTTTTAATTACTAACAATCACTATTCGACACTCATGAGCACATAGGTTGCAACCACATAAGCACATAGAGTGTTTTATTATTTCTTCCTTAAAACTCACTAAAAGGGTTACATAATTAAATCCAATAAAATCCCAGGTTTTCTAACCTTAATATGAACCATGGATAAATAGTATGATACATCAAAGTCATTCTTTAAGAATAACTTTCAAAACATTAAAAATATATAATGTACGTAGCTTGAACAACAATGATAAGCTAAGGTTACATTTTCCAATAAGGAAACAAAATTAAGAACTTTACTCGATAGAATTCAAGAACTTGCATAATTTTATAAACAAGACATAATAACAAACTTGCATATTTATAAATAATAGGATAAGATCAAATAAAGATTAGGGTTAGAACTTTTTTAAATAAGAGTAAGATTAGGAAACTTGCCTCGTGCGTAGGTTAAACGATCACTACTCATGTTTACCACAAGTCCTACACATACCATATGTATTGACAACACTCATTAGTTACACTAATAATAACTTCATGAGTTTATTTCCCACTTTTAGTATAGCTCGTTATCTTAGTTTAAGTTTTTTCTTACTACCACAAATCACATATTACAAGACCGAAGTCTCGAATCTTAAGTTTAAACAACATCACATCTTTTCATGAGCATCACATTTGAGCTCTTTTATAACTTATCAAATTATCATGCCAAGTCAACATATGAACTTTAATAACCTGATATGACATCTTATTACATGTCTAAAACATTATCATGTTCCTTAGATTAGGTTAGATTAACACACAAAGGATTGCACATGCATACGTGCATCCCGACACCCTCTTTTTGCCTACGAGTGCACATCAGTCCTAAAGATGGCCATTTTGACTCCTACTAACGATATCAAATTGAAAAATGTAAAGAATAAAATTTTTATGTCTACTCTTTCTCGTTCCGGATCATATTGAATCGCATCAATCGGAGTCCGTATGAAAAGGTTATGCCAATTTTAGTAAAACATGTCCGGTCAGATTTTTTTCTAACACTTGGTCAATCTGCCCACCACCCCCCACCCCGGCGGGGAGGGATTTTTGAGCTACAAAAAGCCTCATCAGGCCGGGATAGCTCATGAAGCGCACAAAATACATCGCTAACGCGCTTGCAAAGTAAGGTACTGTATCGACTTCTGCAGTTCGACATGAACACAAAGAAAAGTCAAATTAGGCCTAAAAGCTCTTTTTTGAATAACCATTCCAACTTACCCAAGTTGTAATAAGTTTATAGAAACATAAAATAATGTTCCTAACATGTTTCTAACCATATAAACAACATAAACTTCCAAATTACAACCTTTAAATTCACTATTTTTACTATTTCTTCACTTTTTGACATTCTTAGCGAAACTAATTACTGTAAATCCGTTTTCAACCTAAACATTCCGTTTAAATCATATTGTTTTCGTTTCTTCATGTATTTTTACAATTAACAAACAATTTATACATTATAACATGAATTGATCACCAATTTTATTATCCAATAAGCCATATATTTTACATTGTAAACTCACTGTAAATATAATTTCTTCATATTTATCACGTTTTCATTGATTAATCAACTCTAAATCATATACAAATCACATAAAATAGTTTATATACAGAAATTAACATACATATAACCATATCTTCAACAATTTTCTTCAAAATCAATTATAAAGAATGAAAACTCAAGAATATGAAAGAGAATAAGAATTTATACCATTAATTACTTATTTAGCTTTGCTAGAAAATAATAGAGGCTTGCTAAACTTCCTCCTTCTTCCAAATTCTCAAGCTCACAAAGAAATCCTCTCTAGCACTCTCTCTTTTCTCTCTATTTTCTTCTTTTCTATCTATTATACATAATATAATGTAACTGACATAAGATATATACATATAATAACTAATAAAATACGTATTAAAAAAAATTATAAACGTAAAACCTATACTTAATATATCAGTTACTTTTTTTTAAACTCAAATGTCACTAAGGCTTGTTTGGCAAAACAAAATTAAAAATAAGGACTAACAAGCCCTAAGCCTTGTTTGGTAAAACCCATTTAAAACTCCTTTTAACTTATTTTAATAACTTAATTACAATATAGTTTATTGTCACACTTTATTTAATTAATTTCTAATATTAAAATTCAATTAGGTTAACATTAACATCAACATATTAAATCAAAATTTCACATAATCAAATTACCATAAAATTATAATTTTATTTAATAAACTAATACATCACTTCTACTTACTAAATTAATTTAAAACAACATCATAACAATTCATTCAATCCTTATCAATTCTCTAATTTAATTATTAAATTAAATTAGAATATTAATTATCTCATAATAATTAATTTATCACTCTTTTAATTTAATTACTTCAACACAAAAAATTACCGAATATTAACTTAATTAACATATTACGCTTAATCAAGTTAATTCTCAAAGTAACTCATGAATTATTTATTTAATTAATAAATAATCAAATTAAACAAATATTTATTAAACAATAAACACATCAACTAAAATATTTATTGAATTCAATAAATATTTGAAATTACACATAAATTCTGGATTGTTACATCTTTCCCTCCTTACAAGGATAATGTCCCTAGAATCAACACTAAAAAAAAATTCATTCATCACATTCTTTCCTCCTTACAAGGATTCTCTCCCCAGAATCGAAGACACGGATCAAACAAATAACTCAGGATAACTTTTCATCATTTTGTCTTCAAGATCCTACGTAGCTTCCTCGGCATTGTTGTTCCTCCATATCACCTGCACAGAAGGTATCACTATTTTCCTGAGCACGTGTTCTTTCTTATCAACTATCTGGATAGGAATCTCCTCATAAGACAAATCTTTATCGAACTGTAACGGTTTGTGCTCGATCACATGTTTGTGGTCGAGTTTATATGGTCTCAATACTAAAACATGAATGACATTGTGAATATGTTCTAATTTTGGAGGTAGAGCTACCTCGTAAGCTACTTCCACTACTTTTCGCAGCACCTCAAAGGGACCAATAAATATCGGGCTTAGCTTTCCTTTCTTACCAAATCGAATCATCCTCTTCCAAGGAGAAACTTTTTGGAAAACAAAATTTCCAACGTCAAATTCTCGATTTTGTCTATGTTGATCATCATACTTCTTCTGTCTGTCTTGAGCAGCTATCAATCTTGCCCTGATGAGTTTGAAAACCTCATCGGTCTTCTTTACCAATTATGGTCTTAACAGTTGACGTTCATCAACTTCATCCCAACACAATGGAGTTCTGCACTTTCTTCCATACAATGATTCGTAAGGCGATATGCCAATGCTTGCGTGGTAATTGCTGTTGTAGGAGAATTCATCCAACGGTAAGTGATTATCTCAATTTCCTTTGAAATCCATAATGCACGCTCTTAGCATATCTTCTAACGTCTGGATTGTTCGTTTGCTTTGGCCGTGTGATAATCCGGAGAACCGGATTGTCCAGAATTTAAGATTTATGAATTAGTTATTAATAAATTAATTTTTATTAATAACATTATGTGTTATGTGTTTATTAACCGTTCTAGAACCTAGGATGATTATAAAATGGGAGGATTCTGGCTACGAGCTAGACTGAATGAGTAATAATTTTCAAGACTCATTTTATTTTTTCGAGAACAAAAATATTTTTGAGGAAAAAGACGAAATAAACACTATTCACCCAATGAAACTCTAAAGGTTAGGGTTTGAATAACCTAAGCCTTTTCAAGATTTTGGTATGTTGAAATGACATTCCATCAAAAGATTTGAAGATAATATGTTGTGAAAAGTTAAGTAAGCCGATAAAAGTTTTTCTCAAAAAATGTGCAGAAATTGAACGGAAAAAAAACAATGAAAAGTACTGTAATTTACTTTTAATTTGGTTAACTACGTTTCGAAGAATGCGCAAAAGTTAATCTGTAAAGGAAAGACGAAATATCCAAAAATATTTGGATTTCGAGAATGGCAATTTTTTAAAACTGTCGGACGAATCCCGAAAGCTTTCTTAAAGAAGTATGATTTCCTAATGAATTTGAACGATCCGAATGAATCATATGAATGATTCGGTGAAATAAGTAAGAAATGATGTTTTATAACACTAAATTCTAAGAAAAATTGAAATCGTAATCAAAATATCGATTAAAAATGAAGAACGAACAAAGAACGTTGTATGGAAAAATTTAAAATCATCGTAGTTAGAACTTGTTGTTGATGGACAAGTTTAAAACCATCGCGTATAAGTTAGATTCTTATTGCTTGGTTAGGAACAATAGAAACGTTCATGAAGAACGAATTAAACTTAGCTATATCGAAGTTATGGTGAAAATTTCATAAAAGACGAACGAAAAGTAGAAAATATATAAATGAAATCGAATGTGTAGGGTTTCATTAGAATGTAAGAAAACGTAGAAAAAGTGAGTCGTGGACTAAAGAATGAACGAATTTCGAGTTCGGATGATCGAATTATGGATGAATGAACGAAAAACATTAATAACGTAAAATGAACGAATGATGAAATTTAAGCCAATTGAATGGCATGTTAACAGATTTATAGTGAATTACTATCCAAGGAAAGTTAAAGTACGTAAGATAAGTAAGAAAATGGCTTTGGAACGACCTCGTTCTGAGATATAACGAAGAAGTTATGAGATTGTGAAGTAAGTGTCTCAAAATGTTCAAGACGTCAATTTTTTTCGAGTTTTTAGAACCGCGCCGCAGCGCCAGGTTATGCTTTTGGGAAGCGGCGCCAGCCAAACCGGGACTAAGATATCGGAGACTTGCGCGCTCAACAAAACAATAACAAAGGAACCCACAAGCAAGAAGGCCGGTGCAGGCAAAAGCCTAGAGAAGAGCTTTTAACTACTTAACTCTTGGGGGAAGTGTAAGGAACGATAAAGAACATATAGTTCAAATAATTTAACACTTAATCAAGTGATTTAAACCTTTAGTAAAGGTTAAACGGAAAGATTGAATGGGAATAAAAGACAAAGAATATAAAGACAACGTGGATGTAATGAACGATCGGTCTTAGCATACAACGAACCGTACGACTTCGACATTAAGAAAGGACGATGAATGTGAGGTTCATATAATGGATAATGAATGAGAGTGATTAAAACCTTAGGTAAAGGTTGAATGTGAGTTTAAGAGTCGAGCAACGTGAACGCAAAATACATAAATGATCCTCAAGAATTGTATTCTCGTCGGGAAAACGTTCTAAGTATACATTGGTTGTATGACTTAGACGTTGATGAAGGTAGTAAGATATGAATTATCAAGAAAGTCATAACAAATGGTAATAATAGTAATGAAAGTCGAATGTGAGTTGGATAAAGAATGAAATGTAAGCGTTAAACACTTTAGTCAATGTAAGGGTTGAATGTATGCTAATATTAAACGGGCAGAACCTACACACTGTGTATGGATTGACAGTAAAGTAATGAAGACTAATGATTAAATATGTGAACAGTGAAGAAATTAAATTAAAGACAATGACATATAACGTTAAGAAGGCGAGTTAGTAATAATAACTTGGATAACGTTCTGAGTTGAATGAACCAGACGTTATAAGATATGAATAAGGTAATATAAAATGCTTAACGCTATGAACATATAGTATTAACATTGAACGATCACTCTTAACAGGCTAAAGACAGTATGACTTAGACGATAAGGAATAAATCATGAGGTATGATATTTAGTTGCCAGAAAGTCATAAGGAATAATAAATTGACTTAACGAATATTATATCTTTAATTGTTCAGATAAGTTAAGTTAAGTTTAGGTTGTAGTATTTCTTAATCTTTAATGGTTGACATATGTGAGCTGGACTAAACAATTCCTTCAGAGAGCGGAGGTATATACGAAACTAGCAACTGATCTAACTCACTGTGAAAGACAACGTAGATGAGACAGGGAACTAGTTTGTTGGTTGTTTGTGGGAAACCACTCAGAGTACCATATGGACTACTAGTAGAGACTCGATGTGTGCTAAGTCCTAAAAAAGTTATAAGAAGAAGATAAGAAGATAAATCATCAAAGATGATGATTGTATGAGTTAAGACATCTTCGTATGTCATGACGCCGTAAAACTGTAAAGAAGAATGGTTACGTGAACTTAGGTTATAAACACGAACCATAAAGAATAGATTTAAGTTTAAATCAATGCGTAAGTCAAGTATATGACTAATTAGTGTATGTGATATTTCTTTATGTGTTATATAAGGATTTTAATGAACAGTTCAGCGTAAACTGTAAGCTGTAGTTGTGCGTAAGGCAATTTTCCTAACTTCGTTCATATTTTAAATGAATGTTAGTTTCTTAAACTTTCTCAAATGTTGAACTTGAGAAGTTTTATCTATGTGTAAATGTGTGATACTTGTACAAGGTGGTAGAATGTATGAGGCATTGTTGTAACACCCCCATACCTATACTCCTGTGGTATCCGGTATGGTGTTTACAGAGAATTAACATAATGCATTTAAATCTATACACCCATGGTATGTGATTCAAAATATTACATTAGATAGAGGGACCATCAGATATAATTCCCATAGATTCAAGATTTACAGTATCCCATAACAGATGGTAATTTCCCAAGAGAAATATTACTGTGTTTGGATACCCTCACTTGAATATATGAGCTGTATTTGTGACTAGAGTCTATCTATCCAAAATTCAGAGTATCAGTAATAACATGAACAGTCCATATTACCAATACCCTCACCCAGATGTCTAGTCTATGTCATGAGATTACATACTATCGTATCGATAGTAACTATCTATCTGAAATTCAGAGTATTAATAACAACATGAACAGTCCATGCTATTAACACCCTCACTCAGATAAATAGTTCCCAAGGATCTCAACTAGAATAGAAGACATCTTACTTTACATCTATATATGTAAGAAAACATGATTGCGGAAATAAAAGATGTTATATATATCATAATATTATGATTCGATTACAAAATTCTCATAACGAGTTCTTATTACAAGGTATTCATACAGACAAGAATATAATCTAATCTATGTAGGGACGCTTCCCTTTATCTACTCCAGATGTTCCAGGATTACTATCTAATACTACAAAGGGAATAATTTACAAGGGTGAGCTATGACATGCTTAGCAAGTTGTATATTTATAACAATATAGGATTTGAAGAATTATAACAATTCAAATTTCGACTGATAGTTGTTACCATTTCTAGATTTCTAATTCCAACTAGTTCTGGAATTTTTATCATTTTTGTCAGTCACAAAGACTTAGAAATTTTGTTCAGATATGAGATAGGGGATCAGCCTATTCAACATCCTAGGAGTATGCATATCACCTACAGTGCTCAATTACACTTACAATTTACTGTCAATATATTCATTGACTACACTTTACTCCCTTACGGGATACTCAACTTCAGTATACGATTGCCTTACTAAAACAATTTGGCTTGACACAACAGCTTTATGCTCAATAAACAATATCATATGAATAAATTATTCATTTCTTAGTAAATCGAACTATAGCAATAACTTTTCAATAATAGGTAATTCAACATAGGTGTATTATATCAACAAAGATAGCAAGATAGAATCTTGTTCAAATGAATAAACAGTTTGATAAATTTTGCATAAGTAATAAATTTGGTATAGAAGACTTGCTGGCGTAGATCGATTGAGTTATACTATTCGAACGCTATTAAGTACTATGACGTTTTGAAGAATATAAATCTAACACGTTAGTATTGATAACAATACTCAAATAAAATATTTATTTAATACCCAAGTTAGATTTAATAGGGTTTGACTTTTAATACCTTTGATAAATGAACTAAATTTTATTTATAAAATTTGGTTATATTTTTAAATAATTTAATTATCCTTATAATATATATTTTAGAAGGTTTAAAGTATTTTTAAAATATTTATTTATATTTTAAATGATTTTTAAACCATTTATTTCTATTTATAAATAATTTATAATTACTAAAATTTTATAAAAACATTATTTAATATTATTAAATAATTTATAATCATTTATTATGATTTTTATTTCAATAATAATATTTTTACATAATTATTTAGTATTTAAAAATAATTATTTTAATTAATTTATTAATAAGTTAATTATAAATAATATCTAAATAAAATAAAATAATGATTACATTTTGTAGAAATATCGGAAATAATTTAATAATTTAATATAATTTTTAAAAGCTGCTTTTTATTAATTATTTCTAATTTTTTATAATTTATTTCTAAAAATTAATTTAAATCTGTCGCTAAAGCTCTACAAAGGATGTAAAGTGTCATTGTAGGTGTTCTTGACTTTCTGGGAAGCCGTTGCTCGTGGTCGAGTGGCTAGTTTGACCATTAAATAACTCGGTTTTGGTAATGAGTTTCGGTCAGAGCAAGTATTGGTGTTGTAGTACTCATGTAATAATACAAGATCATGCAATAAGCAGGCTTTAATCTACATCTAACAAGAAATTATACAGATTTAAAGTTACTGTCAGAGCTATTCTTGGGTTTCTCGGTAACCCAGAATAGTGGTCAAGGCTGGTCAATGGTTTTGTGGCTTTAATAACTTTGATTCGGTGTATTAGATGTATGTTGTGTTTGTTATAACATGTAGTCTATATACCAGGGTACATATATATAACATTAACATGAACAAATCGTAATTCTAAGATCTCTATTTATGCCGGTCAAAGTACAACTAACAACTGTTCTTCGTGTTCTTTAGTTTTCTGGAAAACCCAGAAAACTTGGTCATGCTCGGTCAACTACTTTTGACCAATAATTCCGGTAATCCTATGAGTTGTTTGTTCGATTGAAGATCATAGATATGTAGTATGTATACCAGAGTACCAATTTATAACAAAAACATAAACAATTAACAATCAGAAGATGATTAAACAGTCGGTCCAAAGTAAGCTTGGTTCATTTATTCTTGAGCTTTACGGGTAACCCGTAAAATCGCCTTAGTGAACGGTCAACCCACTTTGACTGATTATATCTTGGAATCTATGGTTCATCTGAACCTGTTTTTTTTCCAGATTAAAGGCCTACTTACAAGATACAAATATCAATCGATTAACAGACCAAAACATAAACACACATGAATCAAAAATCCCTGACATTCGGCTGTCAGACCATTTTTTTCAAAATTCCCAGATTTCATAAAACGCTTAATTAAGGCATCTAGATGTTATGAAAACGTGTTCTACCACTCTAGCATACTTTCTAACATCCTAATACAATATTCTAAACATCTAAACAACAAATCTAACATAAGATCAAAAAGAAATTTATGAACTAGGGTTTGCACCTTTTCTTGAGAAATTTGTGATTCTAGCTTCTGATCTTGTTGCTGATAACACCTAGGCTTGATATGGTAGGTTTATAAGTGTATCTACGCTTTGAGAATTAAATGAGTTTGCTCATTTTAAGCTTCCTATTTATAGAATTTTCCAACTTGGCTTTTTGGTCATTTTTTCACCTACTTGCCTCCATAAAGATCTGATCTGTGACTCTTCTGATGCTTGGGAGTTTCGAAGCATGTCATGTGATGTTTTGAAACTTGTAATTGTGACTTCCAACCTACTTGTGAGCTAGTTGATTAAGTTAGTAGCTTAATTAGGCTTAAATCTTCACTAATCTTGATTAGGGTTTTGTTTCAAATGATTAGGAATGTTAAGTAATGTTAATTAGTACCTAATAGAAGTTTACTAACCATGATTAAGTGTTAAAATAAGCTAATTAGAGTTAGATTAGCTAATTAGGGTTTATTAGGGTTAGGTTTTTGCTAATTAGGGTTAACTCACTAATCCTGACAAGCACGACAAAGCGTTTTGTCAGTGTAAGCACGACAAAGCAACTTGTCAAAATATATTTTCCAAAAAGTCCGATTATGGAAAAAAATTTAAGCACGAGGTGTCAAGCACAACGTTTTTCGGATAAAAATTTATTCGGTCAATTTCGTCAAACCAATTATATAATAACACGTAACACATTCAGAACAGAGAAATTTTATTTATATCACGGGATTTAGACATACGAGTCTTATTAGGGTTTTGGGTTTTTACATTCACCCACAATTTTAACACATTGATATTTCTATGAGATGAATTGTTCTGTGATTGAACTATTCAATATGAAAATTTTCTGTTTATTCATGAACTGTTAGTGTTAAGTCCGTGCTAATGATTCTAGCCAGTCATTAGTGTTAGTGTTAGTGTTAGTGTTAGTGTTAGTCATTAGTCATTAGTATTAGTGTTAGTGTTAAGGTTAATGAACCGTTAGTGTTAATGATTCTCGTTAAGTCAGAATGTGTATGAAAAAGGTAGAAGAAAGAAAGTATTGCAAAATGAATGTAATTAATGTTTTAAAATGATAGGAATCAGAATTATTCCTATTATTCAAGTTGCTTCATAACCTTTGTTCAGTTATAGAAGTTCTAAAGGAATGTTTAAATTCTTGAGGTTGTTTATTCAACTGATATGACTTGCTGAGAAATTGAATCATCACACTTACTTTAAATAAAAACATTTTCAGCGAGCGAATGAAACCATAGAATAGTTTAATGAACTTTTATGTATCCTTGGTGGCGGATGAAAGTCACTCTTGTAAGATGTGAAGAATAATGTAATTATCATTATTTGTAACGAACGAGGTTATAAGGTATTAGAACCTGGGATTTGAGAATGTATGTTGTTATATTTAGCTTTATAATGTTATATGTTTGGAAAGAGATGAGACCGTGATCTACGGAATCTGGGTGTGAAGATAGACCGGATTTCGGGGCGTCACAGAGTGGTATCAGAGCTATAAGCGCAATGCGTTAAGAACCCCGAGCCTCTCGCTGGTGAAGTCCTTAAATGGGAATGCACCACAGCCAAACTTTTCGTAAGGGGCTCTGAGCGAGTCGGTGGCAAGCTGATAGGTACCCTTGTGAGGTGCTATGGAATGAAGTACCATTAGCATCACAGAGTGGTATCAGAGTTGATAGGTTATAAACCTTAGGTATGAGTACCTAAGACTATAATCGTAGAGAGAAGAATAAGAAGATCATTGAATTAAATGATTAAGGAAAAAGATCATTGCGTGATCATATTGAATCGTAATAACAGATGTTCAATTAAACGGTGGATGATTTAAATGTCGTCCTTGAAAGGAAGCATGTCTGGCTTCTTAGACGAAGTTTGCATACACTAAGTCAGAGAACCTGAAATAATAAATAACTAAAAGAAAAGAAAAATGTTTAACTAAAACTGAAATAATTAAACTTTTATTGAAAGTAATAAAATCAAAATTTGTTCCCCGGCAACGACGCCTAAAACTTGTTGGGTAAATTCTAAAATTACGCTCAGCACGCAAGTATACGTGATCAACAAGTAATATAATGATAAGTAGAGAATCTTTCCCATAAAGACAAGTCAATTTTAATCTAATAATTACCCGCTTTATATTATTTCAATTTTATTAAACTATTCAAATTAATGTTGCAATTAAGGAAAAACTAATAAACTAGAAAGCAAAGTAAATCAACACAACTAAGTAACACAAATTTTAATCAAATGATGGAGAATTAATCTTAAAATTTCACTTTAAGTTTCACTCAGATTATTACACTTCTTTTCAATCTAATTAACTATCTCAGTTCATTAATTAAGAATACATCAGTATAATTAGCAATCTCTGAATGCACTAACATCATATTAACTTAAATCCATAATTGATAGAATTAAGCCAAACACCCTAATTATCTAATTTACTATATCTCTATGTGAATTATAATCAAATAAGGTTTACATACCAAGTTCTCTTATGATTACATGCGATGCTAGTTATATCTTTATCCAAAGTATACATCAAGAAATCCATCAATATTCAGAAATCACGAACACATGTTATTGTGACTAAGTCTAGATTCATATATCATCTCTCAAGTCCATACAAATCCACAAAGAATTGGTGATCAAGAAATTCATATATTAAGTACAAATCACAATAGATGAACTGAATAGATAGATTAACTAAACTAAAATTAAAGCATGACAATCATCATTCCTTATTAAAGATCCATTGCAAGCTTAACAAGTAATTTAGTTCATAATCAATGAATTAAAAACTAAATATAGTAAAGAATTAATCATCCCAATTACAAAATCTGAATTGAAAGACAAAGAATAGTAAAACACCACCCTTATCCTCACTCAAATCTGCAATTTTCGTGATCTTGATCTTCTACTCCACTCCTCCAATGATCTTCAATAAATTAGGGCTCCAAAGTTGTTAATTGATTGTTGTATGATTCAATGCATGTGTATATTTGCTTAAGTCCAGTAATAGCTTATAAAAGACGACCCTACACAGTCCCAAAGCTCTCCAGTCCATGCATCCACATAGATTGCATTGCATCAGAAGTCTTCATTATGTTCGCATACCCCTGCCCCGGCGGGGGTTTTGTGTGTTAGGAAGTCCGCTCTAGCGGAGTCTTGAAACTTGTTGCCTCGTACACCCCCGCCCTAGTGGGGGTTTCTTCTTTGTAATTGCCCGCCCCGGCGGGGGTATAAATTGATGACTTCTATTTTCTTGCTTTGTCCTACTGATCTCCACCACAATGCCACCAATGTACTACAACTAACACATATGCAACCTACACATAAAACAACACAAAAACAAGTTAAACTGTATAGAAATAATTGGATTATACATCGTTTAGGTACATATAAAAATCCGATTTGTAGGTATGAAACACACTCATCACTAGGCTCTTGCTAGCCAACATTGTATAATACTTGTCAGAAGCGTCCTTGTTAATGAACCACGAACGATCGTAATGCGGTATGGATAAAGATGATCCCCCAATGCTAAGATTTTGTTTGTTTGGTGCCATATCGGAATTTTTTAGTCAAAAGAAACACACAAAAGGTGAACTACAGTCTCAAAACTCAATACTCCCAATTGAATCAATCACCTTTCCCACAACATCTAATATGAAGCCAATAACTGCCCAAACAAGCCAAGAAGCCAACTTACTTTCTCTTGAGCAATTCGCTGGACACTTGGTGTGCGCAGCTAAAAACTAGGGTTTATATAACTAACATAAATGCTTGTTGACCACAATTATCTCAAATAATAACTGAAAGCAGTGCTAGTAGCACACCAACGCAATTAAACACCAAGCTCAAGCAAATACCAGTTTTAACTTTAACAAAAGTCTAATTTCAAAAAATAAACTTGAAAACCCTATTACCCAATTACCTCAGATTTAATGGAAATGAAGAACTTCTGAGAATCCTCAGCAATTGATGTAATTGAAGCTTAATTTGAAATAGGATGGGCTAGGGCAAGTGGTATTATAGCTTGCTAATCTTCTAGAGAGCTTGGGGGGAAAGTAATGTCAAGAGGCTAGGGATAAATGGAAAAAGACACTTAGCTTAGCCCTTCTTAATCAACAGAAACGTGTTATTGGCACTACAGGGCAGAGATTCCTTCATGAAGAGGCACTGCAACGCTGGTATTTAATACTAGATTTTTAAGTGGCGTTTCAGCCCTTGACACAGGCAAAATGATGGCATTGCAATGTGTATTTTCAGTAGGTTGGGCTTGGTCTTGCCAGTCATTGATGACCTTCGCTAAGTTATTCGAAAGCTACAGCTATTTGCCTTGTAAAATTGGATTTTAAAGCAGACGTTGTAGCACTGTTCCAAAGGCTAAACATAGGCGCCATAGCACCGTCCCTAAATTAACCCAAGAAATAGTGTTCTCCTTCATATGCCAAGCCAAGTATTAGCCATCACACTACCAAAGCAACACAAAAACTATTAATACCCACATACTTCTAGTCTAACCCATACTACTGTAGACACCAAAATACTATCTACATACTAATTCACTACGCATGTGAAAAATAAAATAGAGTATACTAAAATAAGAAAAACTACACTAACATGCAATTCACCACAACTAGTTTGACCTATATCAAAAATCATACCAAAAAACAAGAATATGTCCTTAAGTAAACCAGTTCGGCAATACTTACTAGATAAACCACTACTAGCAACAAACATAATGAAATTAATGCTAATAAACTATATAGACAATATGCACTATAAAATAAGACAGAAGCAAAGAGAAACATAGAATTTGATACTGAGATGGGGTTACCTCCCCATCAAGCGCTTGTTTTAAAGTCGTTGGCTTAACTATTCCCCTGTCTCACACTAGGTCACTGAGTGTAGTGGAAGTGTTTTGACGATCGACCTCGCCGCCCAAGTAGTGTTTAAGGCGTATCCCATTCACCTTGAAAGTTCTGTCAGACTTTGGGTCTTGAACCTCAATCGCACCATGAGGATACACCTTAGCTATTTTGAACGACCCCGACTACCGGGACTTCATTTTCTCGAGAAACAGTTTCAATCGAAAGTTGAAAAGAAGCACTTTTTTTCCCGGTTCAAACTCTTAGTCCACTATCTTTTGTCATGCCACCACTTTGTCTTCTCTTTGTACAACTTTGCATTTTCATACGCTTGGAGCTGAAACTCATCTGATTCGTTCAGTTCTAACAATCTTATTTCACCTGCTGCATCCAAATTGAAGTTGAGCTTTTGGGTTGCCTAATACGTATTGTGCTCCAACTCAACAGGGAGATGACATTTCTTTCCATAAACAAGCCTATACGGAGACATTCTAATAGGCATTTTATAAGTAGTGTGATACGCCCACATGACATCATCCAGCTTTTTAAACCAATCCTTCCTGTTAGGGTCCACAATCTTCTCTAGAATGCGCTTGACTTCCCTATTTGATACTTCCGCTTGTCCACATGTTTACGGATGATAGGCGATGGAAATTTTATGGGATACCCCATCTTTAAAAAGAAGAGCTTTAAAGTACTTATTGCAGAAATATGAGCCCTCGTCACTAATAATTGCCGAAGGTGTGCCAAATCAGGGAAAGATATTCTTTCTCAAAAAAGTAAGCATGACCTTGGCATCGTTAGTAGGCAAGGCTACGGCTTCCTTCCACTTAGATACATAGTCCACAACGACTAGTATATAGAGATTGTTGTACGAGGATGGAAACGGGCCCATGAAGTCTATTCCCAAAATATCAAAAAGTTCTACCTCAAAAATATTTTGTAGAGGCATTTCATGTCATTTTGAAATGGTTCCTACTCTCTGGCAATTATTGCATCACGATACATATAGATGAGCATCCTTAAACAAAGTTGGCCAGTAGAAATCAGATTGGAGCACCTTTGCTGCTGTTCTTTGCCCACCAAAATGCCCTCCATAGTTAGAGGAATGACAGTGATGGAGAACACCCTAAATTTCTTCCTTAGGTAGACATCTTTGCATAATTTGGTATGCACATTGTTTGAACAAGAATGGCTTGTCCCACAAATAATGATTCGCATCATTTAGAAATTTCTTCTTCTGTTGACAGCTCATGTTAAGGGGGGGGGGCATATTATAAGCGACAAAATTTGCAAAGTCTGTATACCACGAAGCTACACTTTGAGCCACATACAATTGCTCATCAGGGAAAAAATCATTGATATATGTCTCGTTATCCCCCGAGTGAGTTGGGTTTTCCAATCTCGATAGGTGATCCACGACATAGTTTTCAATACCTTGTTTATCGCGAATCTCCAAATCGAATTCTTGGAGGAGAAGAACCCATCTAATCAACCTCGGCTTAGCATCTTTCTTAGAGATTAGATATTTGATTATAGAATGGTCAGTATACACAATAACTTTGGCCTTGATGAGATATGAGCTGAACTTATCAAAGGCATATACTACTGCCAAATGTTCTTTCTCAGTAGTGGTGTAGTTAAGCTGAGCATCTATCAAGATTTTACTGGCATAGTATATCGTGTGAAAACCTTGTCCTTTCGTTGTCCCAACACTGCCCATAGTCACTGGCATCGCACATAAGTTCAAACGGGAAGGTCCAGTTAAGAGCCACTACTATAGGAGCTGAGATGAGTCTTTCCTTTAACAGTTTAAATGCTCCTAGGCAGGCTTTGTCAAACTTGAAAGACACATCCTTTTCCAATAAGCTACAGAGTGGCTTGGTAATTTTTGAGAAGTCTTGAATGAACCGTCTATAAAACCTTGCATGCCCTAGAAAACTCCTTAATCCTTTCACTGATGATGGCGGTGGACGATTATCAATAACATCAATTTTTTCTATGTCTACTTCAATCCCACTAGTAGACACTTTGTGCCCTAGAATAATTCCCTCTATCACCATGAAGTGGCATTTCTCCCAATTCAACACCAGATTAGTCTCTACACATCTTTTCAGAACGATGGTCAAATTTTGTAGACAGTCTTTGAAAGAACTCCCAAAAATAGAAAAATCATCCATAAAAACCTCGAGGAACTATTCCACCGTATCAGAAAAGATGGACATCATGCAACGCTGAAATGTTGTAGGAGCATTACATAGCCTGAAAGACATTTTTCGAAAGGCAAAAGTCTCATATAGACATGTAAATATAGATTTCTCCTGATCTTTAGGTGCTATAGAAATTTGATTGTAACCCGAGTATCCGTCGAGAAGATAATAGAATTCATGCCCGACGAGTCTATCGAGCATTTGGTCAATGAAGGGCAAATGGAAGTGATCCTTGCATGTGGACTTGTTCAGCTTCCTATAGTCCATGCATGCCCTCCATCCAGTCACCGTTTATGTGGGAATAAACTCATTATTCTCATTTGACACTACTGTCATGCCTTCCTTCTTTGGCACGTATTGAATAGGACTAACCCATGGACTGTTAGAGATCGGGTAGATAATGCCCGCATCCAGCAACTTGATTATTTCTTTTTTGACTACTTCCTTCATAATGGGGTTCAATCAACTCTGATGTTCAATAGAAGGCTTAGATGTGATGCCCCCAAAATAGGTATACATCACTCATTCTAAGTCCCCAAATATATGGTACAGAATTTAAATACAAACTTAATTATACAACTGTCGTGTAAAATACGACAAAACATAGCTGAAAGTTTTGACATGAATATTGTCTTCTAGACAATATCCAAACTCAAATGAAGTACTCGTTACAATTATTAGCACACTATTTTATAAAATAGTGAGGACTACTACAACCACTATCTTTGTAAGACCCCGAATTTTATGAAATAAAAGTATTCAATTTTTCTTATAATTATTATTTAGTAAATAGTTAAATTAATAAAAAGTTAAAGTTAAGGGTGATATATATAAAATTTTCAAAATAAGTAAGTGGATATAAAATATTCATTGTTGTCGGGGAATATTCGTTTGGTCGTGGAATATTCTTCTTTGTCGGGGAATATTAAATGCGGCAATGCACACGACCTTGTGTGGGCCCCAGCGAAAGCGATTGGATGAAAAAATGACAAATATGAGTTTTTTTATAAATAACGGTGTAGTTATTCTTTATTATCTTCATTGGAATACCCGATGGGTAAAGTAAAGTAATGTCTGGCGTTGTTGCGATGGCACACGATATTGCACAGTATTTTTTGAATTATTGATTCTTACGTAAGAAGGCACTACTCAATTATTGTTACAGTAATTACTGTTTAGTATTTTATTTTATTGATTCAATAATTGCTACGTTGATATTTTATATTATTGTTGTTTCAATAATTGTCACTACACAGTATTTCCCATTATCAGATCAATAATTCATATTATTTGAATAATATTATTAGATAGCATTATTGGCAATGTCTAAGGAAGTTCTATCTAAGGAGAGGTTTGGTCACCTAATTGCGCGCCGGTAAGGAGAAATCCTTATTGGAAAGCCCCCTCTTTCCTGGGAACGACCTGGTTGTTATTATTGTGATTCTGTAATATTATTTGTGAATAATTAATTATTAATTTATATGATAAAAAAATATTTATTTATGTGGATATAAATGGAGGAATTTTTAGAAAAGTGATAATTGTTGAAAATTGATATTTTATCTTTTCTGATAAAATAATTTATTTAAATATATTATTATAGTATAATAATACAATAATGATTATATTTTTACAATGAATGTGTGATTATTGTGAGTATTTTAATACTTTGAGTGTTGCTATACGGTGCAGGTTCCCTTCAGCGTTACATTCGATATTCCAGTCAGAAATACTGCTCTTTTGAAGTAAGGGATTGTAATGGTTATTATGTTTTTCAGTTTCGTAATTTTTCCGACCCTCAAAACTTCTGGAAAAATTTGAAATGATAATTTGATGAGTTTTCTAGATTGTGTTCAAAAATGGTGAATTTTGGATGTATAGATTAGGAGTTATGAATTTTATGGGAAAAGACTATTTTAAAAGTATAACCTTATAACTCCTTGTGGTTAACTCCAAAACTGGTGAAATTTTTATTGGGAGTACATGTATATAACAGCAATATATCCTATAAATTTTGGAATTTTGGACAAAAGTACAGTTTATGATAAATGTTTAAATATTCAGCAATTTTGGCCATATGAAAAATAGTAAATGAATTTTAAAAATTCCGAGAAAAATATTTGTTCAATATAGGACTATATTCTGCTAAATTTCATAAAAGAAAATTTGTTTGTACTGCTTTGGTATTTTCATGAAAATGGACTAGTTATGAGTAAATGAATTAAATATGTTATGTGAAGTAACAAAATTGGAAAATAGGATTTTATGGTTTTGGAATCCTATATAAGGTATATACAGATTTTTGATGAGGGTTTTGGTTATTGATGATGAAATATTATGAGTTTGGCATTCTAGGATGATTAAATGCATTAATTAGTAAAGTCTAAACAATTAAAATAAATTGTTTATAAGTTTAAGAAATGATTAAAATATTGTTATAATATTAATGATATTAGATTATGAGATTATTAAGTGATTGATAACATTTGGATATTATTGAACTCTGAATAAATTATATTATAAATGTTTATTATTTATCATTTATCTCATTTGATTGATTCTTTATATCATTATCATCATCCTCATGCTTATATTATGATGAAAGTAATCTGTGGCTTGTAGTGCATAGATGGACTTGGTATGATTATGACCAGGGATTATTCGGTATAATCATGACCGTAATGTTACAAATGATGTGGTAAAAGTCCTCATTGGCCCGTAGTGCATTGATGAACACTTTTTTTTGGTATGATCATGACCATGGGTTCTCTTCGGCCAAGGGTGCAAAGATTTATTGTTTTATGGCGTGATCATGACCGTTGAAAAAAAAATGAATATCCTTAGCCCCGTAATGCATGGATAATTCGTGGTCGTGATACTAATGAATATCCTTGGCCGTAGTGCAGGGATTATTCGATGATGTGGATTAATTATTGAGCTGAGTCTCAGCGATAAAATATTTATTCATGGATGTGATAATAATGAATATCCTTGGCCCGTAGTGCATGGATAATTCATGGATGTGATACTAACGAATATATTTGGCATGTAGTGTAAAGATGATCTGTTGTTGAATATCTTTGTCCTGTAGTACAAAGATGACCTGTTGTTGAATATCTTTGGCCAGTAGTAAAAAGATGAACTGTTAACGAATATCTTTGGCCCGTAGTGAAAAGATGATTTTATTAGTATGATTATGAACAAGAACTGTGATTTGGTATAACCATGATCTTTGATGTTTCAGGTAAAGACAGGTGATGAAAATTATCTTCGTCCTGGATGAGAAGAGGAATTTAGAACCACAATTATGATTATGAGTTATTCACATAATTGTGGATCAGAACTGTTGATTGATGTTACAGGGATAAAACATTGTTGGTGGACTTTTAACATGGAGATGATAATAGACTTTATGGTATTTTTGACTCTTCTAATGGATTACTCATTCCGCTGCAACTATGGTTGAAAAGTTTTATCATCTACCATATATTCTAAATCTCTGATTTATTACTGACGAAGGCTATTGATAATTTATTTATCTTTAGTCAAGATATTTTTTACTGAGCTAGTTGTGCTCACCTTTTTGCGTCACAATTCCTTTCAGGTAATAAGAGTGTAGCTGGGTCGAGCGGGGGTAACAGGGGAATAGAACGGTGGTCTCTAGCTATGGAGGTTCTCCCTAAACAGTATGAAAATAATTTTATTGAGAACATTAGAATAGTGTATTGTATTTTATACATCATTTAGTAGTTATATTTGGTGCATCAAATAGGGTGAGGCGAACCCAACGTTGGAAGGGTGTTTTGCCACTATCATACAAGATGTCTAATGACATGCGACTTCGTGTTATCATAAGACAGGGTTGTCCACATTCACTTGCTGAGTATATCTACGAGCACTACCTATATAATCTTGGTGTTTGGTTGAAGTATAATTCTCAATTAGAGACAGTGGAGATAATGATATGTCAAGAGAAGACTCACCATTGGAAAGAATATGATAGTAATCTTCTCATTTTTCTTTGGGGTTTATTGGGTCAACCAAGGATAATTCTGTGGACATAAGATATCTATTATAACCAAGACGCATGGCCTCCCATGTACGAAGGTTTCATTGAGCACTTTCTGAAGATTTTAATTTCTAAAACAATTATTGTCTGTACCTTTATATAAGGTGCCATTGTGACGTGCTATCCAAGGTTGGGATGAGAGTCACAGTTGGTATATAATTGTATCAAAACACACAACATATGTGTCGTTGTATTTTGCACGACAATTTTAGTAATAAAGTTGTAGTTATTTTCTGTACCATGTATTTGGCGACTCAGAATAGGTTGGAGTGATGTATACCTATTTTGGGGGCGTCACAATCTCGGACCTTCACTCCATTCCCCGACTAGTCCCGGCTACGTTCTCATTTCCTGAAGAGAACAATGAAAGCAAAATGGTGAGCTCAACTAGCCCAATAAGAAATATTATAACTAAGATAATGCAGAATAAATTATCGTTATCCTTCAAAAGTGTTAAACTGATAAAATATAATAAACATCAAGTTTATCTGTAGTGGAACAAGCAATCCATTAGAAGAGTCAAGTAGAGGTTATGATATCAACTATATTCTATGATTTAAAAGATTATCATCAATTTTATCGCTGAGACTCAGCTCAATAAATAATCCATATAACTGAATTATCCATGCACTATGGCCCAATGATATTCATTAGTATCACGTCCATGAATTATCCATGCACTACGAGCCAAGGATAATCGTGTTATTACCAATGGTCATGATCATGCCAACAATTGTCCATCAATGCACTATGGGCCAATGAGGACTTTTGTCACATCATTTGTAACATTACATGTCATGATTATACCGAATAATCCCTGGTCATAATCATACCAATCAACAGTCTATCTATGCACTACGAGCCAAAGATGACTTTTATCACAATATAAGCATAAGGATGATGGTAATGATATAAGAATTCAATTACATTAGAGCAAGGATAAATTTTAAAGATTTATAATTTAATTTATCCAGAATTCAATAATGTCTGAATTGTCAACATGATACTGCTTTACGGAGTAAAATTCAAAACTAATATTGTATCAAAAATGATTTGGACCGAAAAAAATCAATTTTTGTCATTAATAGTACCCTGAGTGAATAGTACCCGAGTGAATAGTACCGCGACATGAAAAGATTAAAAATTATGAAGAATATTCAGAATAATATTTCCATTATAAGATACTAGATGAAACGCAAATTTCAAAGATATTCTACTAATTTTAAGGAGTATAGAAGTAATACTTTAACAAAATGAGTGTAGAATTCAGAATCTGAAACGAAATCATATTAGTTACATACTACAGAGTATGGAAGAATATATTATTTCTTACGAATATTGAACAAAAATAATATCTCTTACCTTAAAAAGAGAGTACTTCTGACTTGTAGGGCGGAGATATTTTTGAAGAAAACTTATACTGTTTTCTACACTTAAAGCTTCCTAAAACTCGAAAGAAATACGCTCAATATTATAGAAGAAGAATTCTCTTATTCTGGTGTTATTTTCAATTCTAAACTAAGCATCCTATTTATAGGAGAATTGTAGGATACTATTTAGAAAATAAAATCACGCACTGCACATTGAAGAAAAAAATATTTCACGGACGAATCAGCTGATTTCACATGATTTACTATGCAGACACTATGCAAATACTATGCATAATAAAATATAATATATTCTATTTTTCATAAAAAAAAACAAATAACCTTTACCTTACGGCAAAGGCATACCACACACACCAACAAAAATTTCATACACCCATATGTTTATATATATATATATATATATATATATATATATATATATATATATATACTATAACCTCCTACCGATTATTTTTAAAAATGAGTAAGTGGGGGTTCAAAAAATGTGCAAAACTTACCATAAATACCGCATAAACAATCCCCTTAATAATTTTAACAAGATTTAATCATCAATTAAATAACATGCAATATTAACAACCAGATCATTCTTAGAAAAGAGGGGGCTTTTCGATAATAATTTATCCCTATTGGCGGGTAATTAGGTGACCAAACCTCTTTCCTCGACAGAACTTTCTAGACATTGTCAACAATGCAAATAATAATATCAATAACTTATCATCTCAATTATTGATTTAATAATATAAAATATTATGCAGATAATACTGTGACGAATGATTTTTTTGAGTGCTGATTCTGGGGACAGAATCATTGTAAGGAGGGAATGATGTAACAATCCAGAATTTTAAATTGTAATTCAAAATATTTATTGAGTTATATAAATATTTTAATTGATGTGTTTATTGTTGAATAAATATTTATTTAAGGTGAATTGATTTGATTATTTATTTGTTAAATAAATAAATTTTGAGTTAAGGAAATTGATCATCATGAGATAATACTTTAATTTAAATTAATAAATTAAGTTAGAGAGTTTATAAAGATTAAATGAATTATTATAATAATATTTTAATTTGATTTTGTAATTAAAATGATGTGTTAATTTATTAAATAAAATTATAATTATAAAGAAAATTATAATTTTTTTGTATTGATTTATGTGGTAAATTAATTTAATAAATTGTTATTAGAATTAATTAAATTGAATATTAAAATTTAATTAAATAAAGTGTGACCATAAACTATTTTATAAATAAGTTATTAAAATAAGTTAAATGAGGTTAATTCGGTTTTGCCAAAAAAGGCTTAATGAATGTTAAGTATTTAATTTAAATATATTTTACCAAACAAGGCAAAAGAATTTAAGTGGTTAATTTTTAAAGTAGTTAGCCAAATAAGCCTTATGGCTTTTGATTTTCAAAAATAAAATAACTGATGTCAATTATAAATATATTTATATAATATAATTAATACATATTATATTATATACGTTATAATTTGAAGTACGTAAGTTAGAAAGAACACAGAAGAAGAAAAAGAAGAAAGTTTACAGAGAAAAGTTGAGAGAGAATTGGGAGAATCCTAGAGAGATTTTGAGAGAGGAATTATGGGAAGGAGTCGTGATAATCAATGGGTAGCTATCATCTTCTAGAAAACAAAGGTATAATCTTACTATTCAATTTTTCAAAAGTTGTAGTTTTATTCTATTCAAAAGTCCTCTGTAAAACTTTGTGAGGGTTGAATTATTTGTTATATATAGTTTTATATGATAGTTGGTTGATATAAAATTATTTTCATAAGTTTATAGATGAATTATAGTTAATTGATTCATGTAATGTATTTATTTATGAAGAAAATCATATTACAAAGGATTAGAATGAATATATATGAATATGGCTTAGTTTAAAGTAAAATTGATGTTTAATTCAAAGGAATAATGTATAAATTGACTATTGATTTTGAAAGTAGATGAAGAAACAAAAACAAATTATTTTAAATTAACTGTTTTGGTTGAAAAAATAAAGTCACAATGATGATTTTCACTAAGAATGTCAAAAAGTAAAGTTTTGGCAAGAATAGTGAAATTAGAGGTCTTAAATTCAATGTTTATATTGTTATATGGGAAAAATCATGTTAAGAGACATTAAATTATGTTTGTGTGAAGTGTATATATATATATATATATTACGTGTTAATTTAGTTGTTAGAAAGTAGCTTGAAGGCTAAATTGGCTTTGTTTATGTTGTTGCCGAAGTTGGTCGTCGGAGACTGTAATTCGGGGTTGAAGTGCGGCCTCATGATTAAGTCTCGTCTTGCTTGCGCCAAGTATAGGCATGTGACTCGTGTAGCGAAGATCAAGGTCATTGTGCCGTCCCCAGTGTAAAAATGGCGGCCTTAACGCTTGGAATTATCAGAATGGTTAGAGCAAGGTGTGTTTTAGTTACACAAAGTCTAAAAAAGTTGTTAAGGTGAAATAGTATGACTGTTAGGATGTGATTTTGGTATTACTATACTAAGAATGAAAATATTATTAACATTTAACGAGTTTTGTTATTACATTAACAATGTGTCTTGACTATGTGATTAAAACCGATCCATACATGATGTAGATACTTAATTGTATATCGAGTGTATGTAGTAACTAATTATGTTATAATAATATGTGTATAGGATATTTTGAATCGAATTATTATAGTTTAGCTTAAACGCAAGGTAAGTTTTCTAACTCTAAACTTTCGTTGAACAAGTTTCAAAACCTTATCTCTTGATATTGAACAAGTTTTCTTATCTTGAACTTATTTCATTGTATGCAAGTTCTCTAAATCTATTTTTACATTGTGCAAGTTTTCTTTACTCTATCTTGTTTATTATTGAGCAAGTTATTGTGACACCCCCAAATCCTGGTACTTCATTTCCTCAAGATTTGGTGTTCACTTAATCAAAACATTCATTTCTAACTACCCAATTATAATAAAATTGAATAATAAAAACCTGCCCATACAGGATTACACTTAAATAAAAATCTCCCAGGTTATCTAACATTTAACAACAATCATTCAAATGCGGAAATTTAAATAAACTTCATTACAATCTTTAAACCAATGTCTGAAAGTAAACTATCAAAACTATTACAAGTCTTCTGTATTTATTCATCTTTCCTTTTCCTCATCTTGGTGCTAGGTCGTCACCGTTTCAACTTTAGTTGTAAGAAATTTACTGAGCAAGAGTGAGCAAACAAGACCCACTTGAAATAACAATAAATAAATCTTTAAACTTTTACATCAATTGCCAATATTAGGCTCAATAGAACTGAACAATATATTCTATTAACTTTCTCGAAAATTATAATATTCAATTGAGGGTCTAATGACCACGAATCATGTCCACGATTATAAGTAATCTTTCAACTTTAACTTTAATAAATCATAAGACTATAAGGACTCCACGCACGTACTTGGGGGATGAACCCTTCAGTACAATGTATTGTGCACAACCATTTCAACGCTAATCGTAAACCTCTATTAAAAGAGTTGTTCATCTCAGTATTTAGAATACAAGTCCGTACCAAAGTAAGTTTGGTTTGGATAAGCTTTCAAGGAAATTTGGAATTTAATGAACATCAACTAAGGAGTAGTTGAATAAAACCAATAACACTATACTATAGAATAATCGTGATTGAATCAATCATAGTAAACTAAAGTCATGCTTTAGGAATAATCTAATAGCATACAATTTGAATAATTATAGCATACCTTTCTTGAAAAACACTAAACCAAGGTTAATTAGAATTGGATAATAAGCATGCATAGCATATATAGTGGTGCATGCTAAACAACAAGTTAAATACAAGAATAACTTGCTACAAATAACTTACATCATTATATTGTAATCGAATTGAAAACAGTAATTGAATTAACAAGATAATAGATTAGAAAACTTGCCCAAGATTAAACTATAAGATTTGGGATACTTGTATCGTCATGAGCAACTAGATACAATGACTTACTCAATAATAGGCAACCTAGCTCTACGAAAGTGTAGAGGTAGCAACTTACAACAATTGTAATTGAATTTGAAAATAATAATGTACCAAATGAAATTAAACTCGCACAATGAAGTTTTGAGTTAGAGAACTTGATCAATTATAAAATAGAGTTAGAAAACTTGCTTTTAGCACAAACTAAACCTTATAACTTGAATCAATACCCTATACATATGCCATATTGACATAGTTAGTCATTACCAATATTGTATATCTATATAAACAATACATACATCATGTAGGTTGAATTACACATTCACATAATCAAACAATGTTAATACTAGTTAACACTTGATACATGCTCATTCATAGTTTAATACCACTGAAATCATCATTTAGCATTCATATTATTAACACATGACCTTTTTTTTCAAGCTTTGCACACTTAAACAAAAGCGCCGAACATTATGCTAACTTCATACAAGGCGCCACAGTTTTCAACGTGGTTCGTGACTATGACAGCGGATCACGAGCCATTGGTTGGTATTGCGGTATGGCGCGTCGAGAAATTTATGGGCATGATTTATCTTCTTTGGCATTGTGATTGCAGTGCGGACTCTAGAATCTGGCGACCAAGCTCGGCAACAGTATGAATAAAAGCCATATTGGCCTAAAAGCTCGAATCTAATAGACTGATTAACATGTAATACACATATAGACTTCATATAAACATATTGTGAAGACTTCTATCATGTTTCTACTCATAAAATAACATAAACATCAAATTTACAACACCCAATTTCAATATTTTTGGCAAAAACTCCATTTTTGATGTTTTCAATGAAAATCAACACTGTGATTTTGTTTTTCAACCAAAAAAGTAAATTCAAAACACCATAGTTATGATTATACATACCATATCAATTCCAATAATGAATTTATATATTTTAACAACTAATTAAACCTTAATTTATATTTTAAATTAAGCCATATTCATGTATATTTTCATGTAAACACTGTAATATATTTTCTTCATAAAACACATACATTCATGAATTAATTTCTCTATAATCATATATAAACTCATGAAATAACCTTATACTCAATAATCATACAAAACTATATACATAACAACAATTTATCATTTATAAAAATTTCACAGAGAACTTTTTGGGAACAGGAAAACTAAACTTTTAAAGAAAAATGTTAAGCCCCTACCTTTGATTAAGAAGATGATGGCTACTTTTGATTATCAATTTTTTTCTCCAATTCCTTTCTCAAACCTGTTAGAAATCACTCACTCTCTAGAGTTTTTCTCAATTCTCTCTTGTTTTCTCTCTGTTTCTTCAACTGAGCTTTTCTCCCAACTCAACTCCAACTTACGTAATAAAAATATAACGTATATAGTAATAATTATATAATATAACTCTAGATATAATGATATCAGTTATATAAGTTTTGAAAATCAAAAGTCATAAGGCTTGTTTGGTTAACCTAATATAAATAACTCATTAACCCTTACACCTTGTTTGGCAAATCTAACTAAAACAAATGGATTAATCCTTATACCTTGTATGATAAAACACTATTAGATTAAAGACTTAATATACATTAAGACTTGTTTGGCCAAAACTAACTTAAAGTCCTTTAATTTATTTTAATAACTCCTTTATAGCAAGGTTATTAGTCACACTTCTATTTAATTAATTAATCAATTAAAATATTAATCTATTAAATTACTTTAACACGTAAATCATTATCACAAAACTATAATTTCTTTATAATTATAATTTTATTTAACCAACTAACACTTTATTTTAAATCACAAATTCCAATTAAAATATTATAATTCATTTAATCATTATAAGCTCTTTAGCTTACTTATTAAATTCAATTATTACATAATCTCATAACAATTAATTTTCTTAGCTCCTTAATTATTTATTCAACAAATAATTAACTAAATCACATCCACTCAAATTGCCATTAAATACTTATATAATTCAATAAATATTTAATATTGCAAATAAATATTTAAATTTTAATATTTAATTATTTATTCAACAAATAATTAACTAAATCACATCAACTCAAACTGAACAATTATTTATTCATTAATAAACATATCCATTAAATACTTATATAAATCAATAAATATTTAATATTACACTTTAAAATTCTGGAATGTTACATCATTCTCTCCTTACAAGGATTCTGTCCTCAGAATCAAAACTCAAACAAATCATTCGTTACATTCTTCCCCACTTACAAAGATTTTGTCCCCAGAATCGAAGACACAGATTAAACAAATAACTCAGGGTACTCTTTCAACATTTTCTCTTTGAGTTCCCAAGTAGCTTCTTCAAAGACATTGTGGTTCCTCTATATCACCTTCACGTAAGGTATCACTTTATTCTGAGCACTTGTTCTTTCACTCGTCGACTATCCGGATAGGAACCTCTTCATAGACAAGTCTTTCTCGAACTGCAACGGTTCATACTCGATCACGTGTTTGTAGTCGGGTTATACTGGTTAAGAACAATCGAAATATGAAAAACATTATGAATGTTTTCCAACTCTGGAGGTAGAGCTTGTGACACCCCCAAATCCTGGTACTTCATTTCCTCAAGATTTGGTGCTCACTTAATCAAAACATTCATTTATAACTACCCAATTATAATAAAATTGAATAAAAAAAATCTGCCCATACAGGACCAAACTCAAATAAAAATCTCTCAGGTTATCTAACCTTTAACAACAATCATTCAAATGCGGAAATTAAATAAACTTCATTATAATCTTTAAACCAAAGTCTAATAATAACACTATCAAATCTATTACAAGTCTTCAGTACTTGTTCATCTTTCATTTTCCTTTACTGGAGCTAGGTACGGCACTAATTACAACTTTAGCTGTAAGAAATTTTACAGGCAAGAGTGAGCAAACAAGGCACACTTGAAATAACAATAAATAAATCTTTAAACTTTTACATCAATTGCCAATATTAGGCTCAATAGAACTGAACAATATATTCTATTAACTTTCTGAAAATTATAACATTCACTGAGGGTCTAATGACCACGAATCATGTCCACAGTTATAAGTAATCTTTCAACTTTAACTTTAACAGTCATAAGACTATAAGGACTCCACGTACTTATGGGGATCAACCCTTCGTACAATGTATTGTGCACAACCATTTCAACGCTAAGCGTCAACCTCTATTAAAAGAGTTGTTCATCTCAGTATTTAGAGTACAAGTCCGCACCAAAGGAAGTTTGGTTTGCATAAGCTTTCAAGATAATTTGGAATGCAACGAACATCAACTAAGGAGTAGTTAAATAAGACCAATAACACTATATTATAGAATAATCGTGATTGAATCAAGTATAGTAAACTAAAGTCATGCATTAGGAATAATCTAATAGCATACAATTTGAATAACTATAGCATACCTTGCTTGAACAACACTAAGTGTGAGACCCCGAATTTTATGAAATAAAAGTATTCAATTTTTTTTCTATTCTGGTAAATAGATAAAAGTTTAAAGTTAAGGGTAATAAGTGAATTTTTTTTAAGTAAGCAAGTTGATATAAAATATTCGTTTTATCGGGGAATATTCAATTAGTCGGGGAATATTCGTACGACGGTACAATCATTGTTGGATCCCAGAATAGAATTATTGTCGGATTGAAAAAATGACAAAAATACTTTATGAAAATAACGGCGGAAGTTTTACCTTTAACTGTTGAAACACCCGGTGTTAAAAGTAAAGTAATACACGTGGTTACATAGTAGTACACGGTATTGATTATTAATGCTTATGTGAGAAGTCACTTAGTATTGTTCAATCGGGAATTCGGGACACTTTTCATGTCGGAGTACTATTCACGAGTTACTATTCACGAGTTACTATTCATGAGTTACTATTCACGAGTTACTATTCACCCGGTTACTATTCACTCTAGTATTATGCATTCGGATATTTGGGTACAATATTATTCCATGATGATATGTGCTAATTTTTCAGACCATTGGTTGAAGTTATATTAGTGAATCAATATGACCGCTGGTGGAGTTATAATAGTAAATCAATATGGATTGCTGGTTTAAAGTTTTGATAGTAAATCAGTATGGACCGTTGTTTTAAGTTTTAATAGTAAACCAATATGGACCGTCCGTTTAATATGAAATCAATCTGGACCGTTCAGGAATTAGTTACTATTCATTCCATTTTCCTATAAATAGAAGCTCATTCCTTCATTATTTCTTACGAATTAACTGAAACTCTAGAGAGAGAATTATAAGAGAACCTATAGAAAAGTATTATGCTTCTTCCCTACTCTTATATTCAGTTTCTTTTACGGTAAGGGGTGTTATTTCTTTCTTTCATCTTAATGAAGAGAACTTATGTTATTCCATTATTTATTATTCTGTTGGAATAACCTGTATACACGGGCTACCCTATACATGGTGACATTCTTGTAATATTCCGTTCTTTATTAGTGCATGCCGGAATATCACATGCTCAACGTTTAGTAGGACTGGTTCCATTATTTATTATTCTCACGTCGAAATATATCACATGCATGCGCTTACATGGGACTGGGTTCCATTCTTTATTATTACATTTGAATATCACATGCATGCGTTTTACTGTTGGACTCGGTTCTGTTTATTTATTATTACATTGGAATAACTTTTGCTGTCTTGATCTATCGCATGCATGGTGATTTCTTTTATTATTCCATTCTTTATTATACTCAGTTGGTTAAAACTTTGACTTATATACCCATGAAATTAGTGGAATATCTTTGATATTTGCGCTTCATCCAGTATCTTTTCATAGAAATATTCTTCTGAGCATTTTTGAATTTTACTCTACAAAGCAGTATCATGTTGACAATTTGGACGTTATCAGTTCCTAGATAAATTAATTCTTGAACTTGTTTTATTGAATTCTTATATCATTGTCATCATCCTCATGTTTATATTTTGTTGAAAGTCATATGTGGCCTGTAGTGCATAGATGAACTTGGTATGATTATGACCAGGGATTATTCGGTGTAATCATGACCATAATGTTACAAATGATGTGATAAAAGTCCTCATTGGTCCGTAGTGCATTGATAGACATTTGTTGGCATGATCATGACCATTAATGAATACACAAATATTCTTGGCCCGTAGTGCATGGATAATTGTGGTCGTGATACTAAAGAATATCCTTGGCCGTAGTGCAGGGGTGATTCAATGATGTGGATTATTTATTAAGCTAAGTCCCAGCGATAAAAGTGATGAAAAACCTTTTAAATCATAAAAGATAGTAGATTTCATTCTCTACTTCACTCTTTTAATGGATTGCTTGTTCCGCTGCAGTTAAACTTGATATTTATTATATTTTATCAGTTTAACATTGTTGAAGACTAACGATAAATTATTCTGCATTATCTTAGTCATAATATTTCTTACTGGGCTAGTTGAGCTCACCATTTCTTTCACTGTTCTCTTCAGGAAATGAGAACGTAGCTGGGACTAGTCGGGGAACAAAGTGATGGTCCTAGATGGTGCATTAGTATTCCTCACTATTATGTGAAATAGTGTAATAATAATTGTAATGAGGACTCCTTTTGAGTTTGTATAATCTCTAGTAGACAATATTTTTATTCAAACTCACAGTTTATGTTTTGTCGTATTGTACACGATAGTTGTATTATTAAGTTGTATTTGAATTTTGTACCATGTATATGGCGACTCAAGATGGGTGATGTATACCTAATTTTGGGGGCGTCACAATTGGTATCAGAGCTTAGGGATATGGTCGCTGGCGGAGATAAGAGTCTAGAACTAGGAGGGGAGAGACGAGTTATATACTTCGCTAGTGTGTGACTTACCTGAGTTGAAATTGTTTACTTGATAAGTCAAAAAATTATGATATGTCAATTAACCTTTGTATTGAAGCTATATTCTAGAATGATATTTGAAATACAGGAGATGAGAAATGGTAAAATCTTGGTAGCGAGGAAATTACCGGGAAGGTACAATCTGAAAAGGAAGCAAGGTATTCTCATCTCTTCGAATATCAGGTACGTACGTAAATTTCGAGGGCGAAATTTCATAAGGAGGGGTGATTGTGAGACCCCGAATTTTATGAAATAAAAGTATTCAATTTTTTTCTATTTTGGTAAATAGTTAAAAGTTTAAAGTTAAGGGTAATAAGTGAATTTTTCTTAAGTAAACAAGTTGATATAAAATATTCGTTTTGTCGGGGAATATTCGATTAGTCGGGGAATATTCTTTTTGTCGGGGAATATTCGTACGACGGTACAATCATTGTTGGATCCCAGAATAGAATTATTGTCGGATTGAGAAAATGACAAAAATACTTTATGAAAATAACGGTGGAAGTTTTACCTTTAACTATTAAAACACCCGGTGTTAAAAGTACAGTAATACGCGTGGTTGCATAGTAGTACACGGTATTAATTATTGATGCTTATGTGAGAAGTCACTTAGTATTGTTCAATCGGGTATTCGGGACACTTTTTGTGTCAGAGTACTATTCACGAGTTACTATTCATGAGTTACTATTCACAAGTTACTATTCATGAGTTACTATTCACGAGTTATTATTCACCCAGTTACTATTCTGTGACGCCCCCAAAATTAGGTATACGTCACCCATCTTGGGTCGCCACTTACATGGTACATAAATTCAAATACAACTTACTAATATAACTGCGTGGTATGCAATACGACATAAACTGTGAGTTTGAATACAAATATTGTCTACTAGATATTATACAAACTCAAAAGGAGTCCTCATTACAACTATTATCACACTATTTCACGAATAGTGAGGACTACTTAATGCTATCCTCTGAACCATTACTCCGCTTCCCCGACTACGTCTCGACTATGTTCTCATTTCCTCAAGAGAACAAAGAAAGAAAGGGTGAGCTCAACTAGCCCAAAGAAGAAATATTATGACTAAGATAATGCGTAATAAATTATCATTAGCCTTCAACAATGTTAAACGATAAAATACAATGATAAACCACGGTTTAAGCTGCGGCGAATATGCACGAATCCATTAAAAGAGTCAAGTAGAGAATAAAATCTACTATCTTTTAGGTTTTAAAAGGTTTTCATCAATTTTTATCATTTGAGACTCGACAATAAATAAACCACCACATCTAATCATCCACGTACTACACGATCCAAGATTTTCATCAAATTATCAATGGTCACGACTATACCGAATCACCCCCAGTCATAATCATACCAAAACTATCCATCAACTGCATTACAGGCCACTGAGGACTTTTATCACATCATTTATAACAAGCCATGATTATATCGAATGATCCATGGTCATAATCATACTAAGTTCATCTATGCACGTAAGCCAAAGATAACATAATATATCATGAGGATGATGACAATGACATAATAATTCAATAAAACAAGTTCAAGAAATATTTTATCCAGGAATTAGTAACGTCCAAATTGTCAACAAAATACTGTTTTGTAGAGTAAAATTCAAAAATGATTAGAAGAATATTTCCATGAAAAGATACTGGATGAAACACAAATATCAAGGATATTCTACTAATTTCATGGAGTATAGAAGTCAAATTTTTAACCAACTGGGTTTAATAAAGAATGGAATAACAAAAGAAATCACCATGCATGCGGATTGAAGATAGACAAAGTTATTCCAACGAATAATAATAATCTTAACCAGTCGGTGAAATTCACAATCGACGTGATGATCCAAATGAATAATAAATGCTGAATAATAAACAATGGAACCGGTCCTGGTAAAAACACACGCATGTGATATTCCAACGAGAATAATAAATGCGGAATAATAAACAATGGAACCGGTCCTATTAAAAAACACATGAGCGGGATATTCCAAATGTAATAATAAAGAATGGAATAACGAAAGAAGATCACCAAGTATAGGGATTCGGCGTATATAGGTTATTCCAATGAATAAATAAGAATGGAATAATATAAGGATTTCACCAAGTATAGGGTATGCCGCGTATACAGGTTATGTATAGGGTATGCCACTTTTACAGGTTATTCCAACAGAATAATAATGAATGGAATAACAGAAGTTTTCTTCATGAATAAGAAAGAATAACATCCCTTACGGGTACAACAAATAATATCCCTTACCTTTGAAAGAAACTGGATATAGGAGTAGTAGGGAAGCAGACTTCTCTCTATAATTTCTCTCTCTAGAGTTTCAAGGAATTTCTAAGAAAATAATGAAGGAATGAGCTTCTATTTATAGGAAAATAGAATGCATAGTAATTAATCCATGAACGGTCCAGATTGATTTACTTTAATCGACGGTCCATATTTAAAACAAAATCTTTTAAATAAAATATCATATATTCTATTTATATAAAAACATTTTACTATGCAAACACTATGCAACACTATGCAAAAACACTATGCAAAACACTATGCAACACTATGCATAATAAAATATAATATATTCTATTTATAGAATAACTTTAATAAAGTATTACATTTTTATATAAAAGATGTTTACGCTTTTATTACGTTAATAATACTGAATAAAACAAAACGTCATTATCGCTATAATAATTCATATTATTAATCGACAATAATGGAATCAAACCGAAAGTGACTTCTCACATAAGCATCAATAATCAATACCGGTGTCTACTATGCAACCACACGTATTCATCGTACTTTTACTACTGGAGTAGTTCAACAAGATCAACGGTAAAACTTCCGCCGTTATTTCAATAAAATATTTTTGTCGTTTTCTCAATCCGATAATAATTACATTGTGGGGTCCACCAATGATTGAGTAGTTTATGCGAATATTCCCCGCTAAACCTGAATATTCCCACCAATCGAATATAATATAACCACTTTCATACTTTGCAAAATTTATAAATACTACCCACAACTATAATATTATCTCAAATTCACACCATAATATTAAAATTATTTTGACAAAATTTAAATCTTTATTGATAAAATCTGGGGTCTCACAATCTCCCTCCTTATGGAATTTAAGCCCTCGAAATTAGGTGCGATACTGGTATGATAACAGTGAGGATACCTTGAATAACTTTATCGTTAAAAAAATATTAAATTCATCTTCGCAATCTGGCCAAAGATATTCATTAACAATTCATCTTTGCACTACAGGCCAAAGATATACAACTGTAAAACCAATAATGCTGAGACGCAGCTTAATAGTATCACGACCACGAATTATCCATGCACTACTGGCCAAGGATATTCGTGTTTTCAATCTGATCATGATTATACCGAATAATCCGTGGTCATAATCATACCAAGTCTATCAATGCACTACGGCCAAAGATGACTTTTACCACATCCATGAATTAATATTTCATTGCTGAGACTCAGCTCAATAATTAATCCATATCATCGAATCATCTCTGCACTACAGGCCAAGGATATTCATTAGTATCACGACCACGAATTATCCATACACTACGGCCAAAGATAATCGTGTATTCATTAGTATCACGACCACAAATTATCCATGCACTACGGCCAAAGATAATCGTGTATTCATTAGTATCACGACCACAAATTATCCATGCACTACGGCCAAAGATAATCGTGTATTCATTAGTATCACGACCACGAATTATCCATGCACTACGGCCAAAGATAATCGTGTATTCATTAGTATCACGACCACAAATTATCCATGCACTACGTGCCAAAGATAATCGTGTATTCACTAGTATCACGACCACAAATTATCCATGCACTACGGCCAAAGATAATCGTGTATTCATTAGTATCATGACCACAAATTATCCATGCACTACGACCAAAGATAATCGTGTATTCATTAGTATCACGACCACAAATTATCCATGCACTACTGCCCGAAGATAATCGTGTTTTCAATTACGGTTATGATTATACCGAACAATCCACGGTCATAATCATACCAAGTTCATCTATGCACTTCTGAAAGCCACGGATGATTGTCGGCATAATATAAACATGAGGATAATGATATAAAGAATCAATCAAATGAGATAAAGGATAAATATTAAACATTTATAATATAATTTATCCGAGATTCAAGAATATCCCCATGTTATCAATCACTTAATAATCTCATAATCTAATATCATTAATATTATAACAATATTTTAATCACTTCTTAAATTTATAAACAATTTATCTCAATTGTTTACGCTTTTTACCATATAATGCATTTAATCATTCAAAATGCCATACTCATAAGATATCATCACCAATTATCAAATCCTCATCAAAAAATATGCATATACTCTATATAGGATTCTTTAGCCATAAAATCCTATTTTCAACTTTGTTACTTCACATAACATATTTAACTCATATGTTCAGTAACTAAACTATTTTCATAAAAATACCAAATTAGTCCCAAAAATATTTCTTTTCTGAGATTTTGCATAATATAGTCCCATAATGAAAATATATTTTTTCTCGGAATTTTAAAATTCAATTACTATTTTTCAAAAATTAATTTCTAATTAATTCCTTAAGAAATTAGCTACCTCAAGTTTAACTCCAAAAATTCCCAAATCTTGGCAGGACCTTACACATGTTAACGTGAGCTTCTAGTTTAAATTTCATGGTCATCGGAGTTATAGAACTCCGGTTATAGCGTTTTTCATCGGAAAAACCTAAATATTGAAATAGTCATAACTTGCTCATTTTAAGTCAGAATGAGCTCATTTTTGGACAAGAGGTACTTTATACCATATACCTTCATGTCCCAAAAGGCCAAAATTTTTCTCATAATTTAAGTGGCCGAAACAGCCCCTCTAAAATCATGGCAGCAGCTTTTTTTTTGTTTTTGCAGCTTTGCACTCCTTTGCTAAAATCAGTCCACACAAAAATCTACAACACCTTTTTCAGTAATTCCACTTGGATTAGTTAGGTAACTCATAGATCTAACTCTAGGACTTGACCACATTCAAAAATTCAAAATATAATAGGAGATATGGTCAATTGAATTTCATGTTACGTTTTTCACCAAAATCTGATTTTCAACTCTTTGTGATTTCTAAGAAACTTTCATGTTTTCACATAATAACCAACATAACTCATCATAACACTTACTAATACTTCATATACCCATGATTTTCATTAGTCCAATGCTTTTATTATGACTTTCATCATAATCCTCGTAAACAGATCCTTTTAGTTGAAGAAATATTTGAGGGTTTAAGAAATGGGTTTTTTTTTTATACTGGGGTCAATACAAAATTCGATTTCACGTTCTAGGGTAGGCTAGGAAGTCTTCAAGAATACGCCAAGAAATTTATTAATGATAGAAATATCATTCAAAACTGTTACTCTCGTCCAAGACTTGGATAGTACGTCACATTAATACCAACTGTGACTTCTATCCCTTAACCTCGATAAGACCTCACAATGATACCTATCAACTTGCCATCTTCGGTCATGGCGTCGCCTCTGAAAAGTCGGCTTGGTGCATTCCACACAAGGAAGTCAACAACGAAAGGATCGGGGCTCTTTACTTATGGCTTGATATAACAAAGATTACCTTTAGGGTTTGGTTACTTTGAATTAAGATAACAGTTGGTTAGGAATATGAAAGCTAACAACCTTACAAAAAAGAATAATGAGTAGTTAATTAATCGTTTTCAAAAAATTACCTCAAAGGCAAGTATTTTCAAAGAGATAAGATCGACGGTAACGTGAAAGTGTTTATTTGAAATGATGGAGGTAACGAAGGTTTCTCCCAACGAAGTTTCAATAGATAAATCAAAGTCTAATTTCTCCTGAGTCAAATTTAAACGTTGAGCGCAAGCAAGAGAGATAAAAGAATGGGTAGAACCCAGATATCTAATAAGGTATAGACTTACGTAATTTATAATTAACTAACCCGTGCTAACTTCGTTCGGTTTACTCGCTTTTTGAGAAGTCATGAAAATGCACTTCCTAAAACCAACGACTTTGTTTTGTCCATATCCACCTTTGGTGCCACCGTCCCAGCTAGACTTGACTTTGGTGCACAACAAAATTGAGCTAAATGACCTTCTCTTCTTGCAATTTCCACTTCTATTATCTTTGCCATGATTACCACCGAAGTGGTTACCATTCTTGGCATGATAATTTCCCCCACGATGGTTATCATTGTTCTGATAGCCGTTGCCACCAGTATGATTATTATCGTATTGTTGGTCGTTACCTTTTGTTTGAGCTGAATCAACACTCTCATGTGCTTCATTGCTTATCTCAGCATTTTCAGATGTCATTCTCAAACACTGTCACAAAACAAGGGTTAATTAATATATCAAATATTATCCCTATACTCTAACCGACCAATTAAATAACAAATAAACTTAGGTAGGTCATACTAGCGAAGGAATTCCCCGTCTCTCCCCTCCTAGTTCTTATCTCAAGCATCTCGACCAGGGATCATATCCTAAGCTTTGATACCAACCGTGGCGCCCCCCAAATTAGGGTATCGTCACCCATCTTGGGTCGCCACTTACATGGTACATAAATTCAAATACAACTTACTAATATAACTGTAGGTATGCAATACGACATAAAGCGTGAGTTTGAATACAAATATTGTCTACTAGATATTATACAAACTCAAAAGGAGTCCTCATTACAACTATTATCACACTATTTCACGTAATAGTGAGGACTACTAATGCTATCCTCCGGACCATTACTCCGTTCCCAGACTCATCCCACCAATATGTTCTCATTTCACAAGAGAAACGGTGAAAGAAAGGGTAAGCTCAACTAGCCCAAAGAAGAAATATTATGACTAAGATAATGCGAGAATAAATTATCATTAGCCTTCAACAGATTAAAGCCCGATAAAATACAATAGACAACCGGTTAATCATGCGTGGAATATGAAATCCATTAAAAGAGTCAAGTAGAGAATAAAATCTACTATCTTTTAGGTTTTAAAGGTTTTCATCAATTTTATCATTGAGACTCGACAATAAATAAACCACCACATCTAATCATCCCTCGTACCACGGTCCAGGATTTTCATCAAATTATCAATGGTCATGACTATACTTAATCACCCCCGGTCATAATCATACCAAAAACTATCCATCACCGCATTACAAATACCGAGGACTTTTATCACATCATTTATAACAAGCCATGATTATATCGAATGATCCTCGGTCATAATCATACTAAGTTCATCTATGCACGTAAGCCAAAGATAACATAATATATCATGAGGATGATGACAATGACATAATAATTCAATAAAACAAGTTCAAGAAATATTTTATCCAGGAATTAGTAACGTCCAAATTGTCAACAAAATACTGTTTTGTAGAGTAAAATTCAAGAATGATTAGAAGAATATTTCCATGAAAAGATACTGGATGAAACGCAAATATAAAGGATATTCTACTAATTTCATGGAGTATAGAAGTTAAAGTTTTAACCAACTGGGTTTAATAAAGAATGGAATAACAAAAGAAATCACCATGCATGCGGTACTTCAGATGCCATGATGCGAGTTATTCCAACGAGAATAATAATAACGGAACCAGTCGTGAAATTCACACCGGCGTGATGATCCAATGAATAATAAATGCTGAATAATAAACAATGGAACCGGTCAGTAAATTGTAAAACACACGACATGGATATTCCAATGTAATAATAAATGCGGAATAATAAACAATGGAACCAGTCCGGTGTAAAACACACGACGAGGATATTCCAAATGAATAATAAAGAATGGAATAATGTAAGAAGATCACCAAGTATAGGGGATTCACATTATCTGAGTTATTCCAATGTAATAAATAAGAATGGAATAATATAAGGATTTCACCAAGTATAGGGTATGCCATGCATATCTGAGTTATGTATAGGGTATGCCACTTTTACAGGTTATTCCAATAGAATAATAATGAATGGAATAACAGAAGTTCTCTTCATTTATAAGAAAGAATAACACCCCTTACGGGTACAACAAATAATATCCCTTACCTTTGAAAGAAACTGGATATAGGAGTAGTAGGGAAGCAGACTTCTCTCTATAATTTCTCTCTCTAGAGTTTCAGTGAATTCGTAATAAAATAATGAAGGAATGAGCTTCTATTTATAGGAAAATAGAATGCATAGTAATTAATCCATGAACGGTCCAGATTGATTTACTTTAATCTGACGGTCCATATTTAAAGCAAAATCTTTTAAATAAAATATCATATATTCTATTTATATAAAAACATTTTACTATGCAAACACTATACAACACTATGTAAAACACTATGCAAAACACTATGCAACACTATGCATAATAAAATATAATATATTCTATTTATAGAATAACTTTAATAAAGTATTCTGTTTTATATAAAAGATGTTTCGCTTTATTACGTTAATAATACGAATAAAACAAAAAAGCGTCATTATCGCTATAATAATTCATATTATTAATCGACAATAATGGAATCAAACCGAGTGACTTCTCACATAAGCATCAATAATCAATACCGGTAGCTACTATGCAACCACACGTATTCATTGTACTTTTACTACCGAGTAGTTCAACAAAGATCAACCAGTAAAACTTCCGCCATTATTTCAATAAAATATTTTTGTCGTTTTCTCAATCCGACAATAATTCTGTTGTGGGGTCCACCAATGATTGAGCCGTTGATAATATTAAAAATTAAAAATTATTTCGACAAAATTTAAATCTTTATTGATAAAATCTAGGGTCTCACATATTCACTCTAGTATTGTGCATTCGGGTATTTGGGTACAATATTATTCCATGAGGAGATGTGCTAATTTTTCGGACCGTTGGTTGAAGTTATATTAGTGAATCAATATGGACCGCTGGTGGAGTTATAATAGTAAATCAATATGGATCGCTGGTTTAAAGTTTTAATAGTAAATCAGTATGGACCGTTGTTTTAAGTTTTAATAGTAAACCAATATGGACCGTCCGTTTAATAATAAATCAATCTGGACCGTTCAGAAATTAGTTACTATTCATTCCATTTTTCTATAAATAGAAGCTCATTCCTTCATTATTTCTTACGAATTCACTGAAACTCTAGAGAGAGAATTATAAGAGATCCTATAGAAAAGTATTCTGCTACTTTCCTACTCTTATATTCAGTTTCTTTTACGGTAAGTTGTGTTATTTCTTTCTTTCGTCTTAATGAAGAGAACTTATGTTATTCCATTATTTATTATTTTGTTGGAATAACCTGTATACGCGGGCTACCCTATACATGGTGACATTCTTCTAATATTCCGTTCTTTATTATTTTGTCAGAATATCCTGTCTGTGCATTTACGCCGGACCTGGTTCCATCCCTTATTATTCTGTTGGAATATCCTGTCTGTGCGTTTTACGCCGGACCTGGTTCCATTTTTTATTATTCTGTTGGAATAACCTGCCTGTTTGGTTTATCGCATGCATGGTGATTTCTTTTGTTATTCCATTCTTTATTATACTCAGTTGGTTAAAACTTTGACTTCTATACCCATGAAATTAGTGGAATATCTTTGATATTTGCGCTTCATCCAGTATCTTTTCATGGAAATATTTTTCTGAGCATTTTTGAATTTTACTCTACAAAGAAGTATCATGTTGACAATTTGGACGTTATCAGTTCCTAGATAAATTAATTCCTGAACTTATTTTATTGAATTCTTATATCATTGTCAACATCCTTATGTTTATATTTTGTTGAAATTCATCTGTGGCCTGTAGTGCATAGATGGACTTGGTATGATTATGACCAGGGATTATTCGGTGTAATCATGACCGTAATGTTACAAATGATGTGATAAAAGTCCTCATTGGCCCGTAGTGCATTGATGGACAGTTGTTGGCATGATCATGACCATTAATGAATACACAAATATTTTTGGCCCGTAGTGCATGGATAATTGTGGTCGTGATACTAAAGAATATCCTTGGCCGTAGTGCAAGGGTGATTCGATGATGTGGATTATTTATTGTCGAGTCACACAAATGATAAAAGTGATGAAAAACCTTTTAAATCATAAAAGATAGTAGATTTCATTCTCTACTTGACTCTTTTAATGGATTTCTTGTTCCACTACTGTTAAACTTGATATTTATTATATTTTATCAGTTTAACATTGTTGAAGGCTAACGATAAATTATTCTACATTATCTTAGTCATAATATTTCTTACTAGGCTAGTTGAGCTCACCCTTTCTTTCACTGTTCTCTTCAGGAAATGAGAACGTAGCTGGGACTAGTCGGGGAATAGAGTGATGGTCCTAGATGGTGCATTAGTAGTCCTCACTATTCTGTGAAATAGTGTGATAATAATTTTAATGAGGACTCCTTTTGAGTTTGTATAATCTCTAGTAGACAATATTTGTTTTCAAACTCACAGTTTATGTTTTGTCGTATTGTGACGCTGATACCAGATTATTAAGTTGTATTTGAATTTTGTACCATGTATCTGGCGACTCAAGATGGGTGATGTATACCTAATTTTGGGGGCGTCACACTAAGCCAAGGTTAATTAGAATTGAATAATAAGCATACATAGCATATATAGTTGTGCATGCTAAACCACAAGTTAAATACAAGAATAACTTGCTCCAAATTACTTACATCATTATATTGTAATTGAATTGAAAATAGTAATTGAATTAACAAGATAATAGATTAGAGAACTTGTATCGTCATGAGTAACTAGATACAATGACTTACTCAATAATAGGTAATCTAGCTCTACGAAAGTGTAGAAGTAGCAACTTACAACAATTGTAATTGAATTTGAAAACAATAATGTACCAAATGAAATTAAACTCGCACAATGAAGTTTTGAGTTAGAGAACTTGCTCAATTATAAGAATAGAGTTAGAAAACTTGCCTTTAGCACAAGCTATACATTACAACTTGAATCAATACCCTATACATATGTCATCATGACATAATTAGTCATTACCAACAGTTTATATCTATATAAACAAAATATATACATCATGTAGGTTAAATTACCAATTCACATAATCAAACTACGTTAATACTAATTAACTCTTGATAACATGCTCATTCATAGTTTAATACTGCTGAAATCATCATTTAACATTCATATTATTAACACATAACATTTATTTTCAAGTTTTGTATACTTAAACAAAACTGCCGAACCTTCTAGCTAACTTTCATATTTGCTGGCAACAGAGTTAAGGCCACTTGGGTCACAGACCATTAGTTTAGTTTGCGGCATGGCATGCCGTATTTGCTGAGATTTCGAGATTTGTCTTCTTGGTGGCACTTTCGATGCAAGACTCGACGATGCTGCACTCTTAATCATGAAGCTTGGCAACAGTATGAACAAAAGCCAAATTGGCCTAAAAGCTCGAATCTAATAGACTGATTAACATGTAATACACATATAGACTTCATATAAACATATTGTGAAGACTTCTAACATGTTTCTACTTATAAAATAACATAAACATCAAAGTTACAACACCCAATTTCAATGTTTTTGGTAAAAACTCCATTGTTGACATTTTTAATGAAAATCAACACTGTGATTTTGTTATTCAATCAAAACAGAAATTTCAAAATATCATAGTTATGATTATACATACTCTATCAATTTCCATAATCAATTTATCAATCTAACAACTAATTAAACCTTAATTTCTATTTTAAATTAAGCCATACTCATATATTTTTCATATAAACACTCTGTAATATATTTTCTTCACAAAACACATACATACATGAATTAATTTCTCTATAATCATGCATAAACTCATGAAATAACCTTATAATCAATAATCATACAAAACTATATACATAACAACAATTTATCTTTTATAAAAAATTTCATAGAGAACTTTTTGGAAGAAGAAAAAAACTAGATTTTTTTTTTAAAGAAAAAGGTTAAGCTCCTACCTTTGATTAAGAAGATGATGGCTACTTTTGAGTATCAATTTCTTTTCTACAATTCCTTTCTCAAACCTTCAAGGATTTCTCTCAAGTTTTCTCTCTCTTTTCACTTTTCTTTTTCTTATTCTTCTCTTTTCTTCCACTGCGTCTTTCTCTAGTTTACGTATAATAATATAACGTATTTAATAATAGATATATTTAGTATATGATTTTAACTGACATCAGTTATATTATTTTGAAAATCAAAAGCCATAAGGCTTGTTTGGCTAAGCTAATAAAAATAACCCATTAACCCTTACACCTTATTTGGCAAATCTAACTAAAACAAATGGATTAATCCTTATACCTTGTTTGATAAAACACTATTAGATTAAAGGCTTATTATGCAATAAGACATGTTTGGCAAAACTAAATTAAACTCTTTTAATTTATTTTAATAACTCCTTTATAGCAAGGTTATTTGTCACACTTCTATTAAATTTAATAATAAATTAAAATATTAATCTATTAAATTACTTTAACACATAAATCATTATCACAAAACTATAATTTCTTTATAATTATAATTTTATTTAACCAACTAATATTTTAAATTACAATTTCCCATTTAAAATATTATAATTTATTTAAATCACTATAAGCTCTCTAACTTACTTATTAAATTAAATTGGTATATAATCTCATAACAATTAATTTTCTTAGCTCCTTAATTATTTATTCAACAAATAATTAACTAAATCACATCAACTCAAATTGCCATTAAATACTTATATAATTCAATAAATTTTTAATATTGCAAATAAATATTTAATATTTAATTATTTATTCAACAAATAATTAACTAAATCACATCAACTCAAATTTCTTGGCTTGCATAGTCATCAGACATTTCATTTGTCTAGGCGACCTGCTACCATAAAATATTACCTTTGACGAAGTCATAAGGCTTACACACTTCTTGTGACAATCGATTACTGCTCCATATTTGAACAGCCAATCCATTCCCAAAATTACATCAAATTCCCCGAGTCTAATCAAAATCAAATCTACCAACAAGATATTCTCCTTAATGTTCACCCTATGGTTCTTGTATACGAATATAACAGGGATTACTTCTTTATTCGTAATTTCTATGTTCAAAGGAAAATTCAGTTCTTCTCTAGACAATTCTAACCTCTTAGTAAATTCATCAGATATAAACGAACAAGTAGCACCCGAATCGAATAATACATAAGCATTTATATCAGTGATTGGGATAATACCTGACACTACATCCTTTGATTGCACAACATCTTGCACAGTCATGTTGAAGGTTCTGGCTGTGGGTTTGTTTGATGCTGCAGGTCCTGCAATGGACCATGTACCTCCATTGTTACCTCTATTGCTTCTGGTTGTCACTCCATCCTTTTTCTTAGGACATTCACGAGCAAAGTGATCCTTGGATCCGCACGTGAAGCACACATTCTTCTTTGGTTGAGTGCAACTTGGGGCAATGTGACCCTTCTGGCCACAATTGAAGCATACCCGCTTCCCCATTAAGCACGCACCCTTGTGAAATTTCCCACATGTCGTACATGCTTCAAACTTTTTGTTTTGCTAGTTACCCTGCTGGTGTCCAGCACCCATGCTCCCATTCAACTTCCTCTTCAAGCCGTTGTTGTTGTTGTTGTTATTGTTGTTGTTGTTGTTATTTCCACCGCTACCACTCCCATTCTTTGTCTCATTCTCACTCTTCTTCTTCTTTTGTTCCTGGTTGAACTTTGTCACTTCCTCGCCTCCACCTTCAGCGAGTACTGCTTTCTCCATCACCACTGCAAATGTCTTTAACTAGAACAGGGAAACCCTACTGTACAACCAGGGCTTCAGTCCCTGTTCAAATCTCTTTGCTTTACGCTTGTCTATGCTGACCTGATATGGCGCAAACCTCGCCAATTCGTTGAACTTCGTGGCATACTCAGATACCGTCATCGTTCCTTGTTTTAGTTCCAGAAACTATACTTCCAACTGACTATTCGAACTCTCTGGGAAATAGGTCTCGAAGAACAACTCCTTGAACCTATCCCAGGTCATCACTCCTGGCCCTTCCTGAGTTTTATTGGCCTGCCACCAATAACTAGCTTCTGCTTTCAACATTAATATTGCTAAAGCAGTTTTTTGGTCATCCCCTACCCTAGCGACATCGAACACTTTTTCTATCTCCATAATCCAGGTTTATGCTTCTACTGGATTCATGGACCAACGGAATTCAGGTGGTCAAACCTCCTTGAAATCCTTAAACATTGTACCATGGTTTTGTGGTTAATTCTGCAATGCTCCTGTCAGTAGTGTCACTAGTTGTTGAACGGGGTTACCGTCAACATTGTCGTTATTGTTGGTTCCTTCAGTGGTTCTCTGTCGTGTTGGTTGACGTCTAGGAGGCATTTTCTGTTAAAAATATTCATTTGATTTTTATTCAACTCTTTTACGAAATTTCTACTTAACTTGCCTCCAAAAGAAATAACCACATAACACATAACACTTTGAGTACAATAACAACTTTTATTTATTCAAAACCTTTTTGGAAAACATAAAACAATAGCATCACTGCTATCTACATTACTTTCCTGAACTACAAAAGCTTCAGGACATCATCATCATTCTCCTATCCCATGGTTACTTAACACTAGGGATTTACACATTATTTAACCTTTCACTCATCGTACTACGATGTTCTATTAAGATACGTCTTAGCCCTATCACGTTCTTCCTCCACGACCCGAAACGTTATTCTGCGATCTAATACATATGATGGCAGTGTCTCGAACTGAATCGGATATCCCATGACCCGATCTTGAGCTCGATTAATTGCGGTGTCAAATACTTTATCCATCTCTTCCATCTTCATCCTTTTTCGCTTTGTGTGTTCCTTTATCGCTCTTGCGATTCGTTGATAAGCTTCCTCGTACGCATCTTCAGCTCTTGCCCTCATAGCAACTTATTCTCTCGACTTGTTCTTGATTCGGCGACCACTTGATCGATTGTTCTTTCTCTCCTTCATGCATACTAGTTTCTCCTCGACATTTGTCGGTCGTTCTTCATGATCCTGGATCTCGTCGTCTTTTTGTGTCATTGCAGTCTGTTGTTCAGCTACTATCTCATGTAACTCCTCAACTGTATCCTGAAGTTCCACGTTACGGTCATGCACCTCATCATATATACGGCCTGCTATCGAGATAAGTGGAATCCTTTCCTCCTCGTCCTCGTCATCCTCATCCTCGTGTGGTAACTCAATGGGATCCTCCTCATCTGTTTCCACGTCATCATCCTCATCTTCAACTACTGTGACCAACGGGGCTGACTCCCATGGCAGTAGTTGTTCCCAAACTACCTAAATGTCGCGAGGCTCCTCTCTATAGGCATTTGAGGTCCCTCCTCCCTAGCCTGATTGGATTCTCCGACATTAGTCATCCTGACAACAAAGTTTTAAAGTTTTAATTATTAATCATTACTATTCGACAGTCACGAGTACATAATTTAAAATCACATAAGCACATAAGTGTTGTATTAATTTCTTCCTAAAACTCGATAAGAGTTATCTCCACTATCTTTTCAAAGGTACTTCCTAAGGCTTCCCCCCCCCCCCCACCTAAGGTTCATAACCTAAAGCTTTGATACCAACTTGTGACACCCCCAAATCCTGGTACTTCATTTCCTCAAGATTTGGTATTCACTTAATCAAAATATTTATTTCTAACTACCCAATTATAATAAAATTGAATAATAAAAACATGCCCATACATGATTACACTTAAATAAAAATCTCCCAAGTTATCTAACCTTTAACAACAATCATTCAAATGAGGAAATTTAAATAAATTTCATTACAATCTTTAAACCAACGTCTGAAAGTAAACTATCAAAACTATTACAAGTCTTCAGTATTTATTCATCTTTCCTTTTCCCTTACTAGTGCTAGGTACGTCACCCGTTTCAACTTTAGCTGTAAGAAATTTTATAGGCAAGAGTGAGCAAACAAGGTCCACTTGAAATAACAATAAATAAATCTTTAAACTTTTACATCAATTGCCAATATTAGGCTCAACAGAACTGAACAATATATTCTATTAACTTTCTGAAAATTATAATATTCATTGAGGGCCTAATAACCACGAATCATGTCCACAGTTATAAGTAATCTTTCAACTTTAACTTTAACAGTCATAAGACTATAAGGACTCCACGTACAATGTATTGTGCACAACCATTTCAACGTTAATCGTAAACCTCTATTAAAAGAGTTGTTCATCTCAGTATTTAGAATACAAGTCCGCACCAAAGTAAGTTTGGTTTGGATAAGCTTTCAAGGAAATTTGGAATTTAACGAACATCAACTAAGGAGTAGTTGAATAAAACCAATAACACTATACTATAGAATAATCGTGATTGAATCAATTATAGTAAACTAAAGTCATGCTTTAGGAATAATCTAATAGCATACAATTTGAATAATTATAGCATACCTTGCTTGAACAACACTAAGCCAAGGTTAATTAGAATTGAATAATAAGCATGCATAGCATATATAGTGGTGCATCCTAAACAACAAGTTAAGTACAAGAATAACTTGGTACAAATAACTTACATCATTATATTGTAATCGAATTGAAAACAGTAATTGAATTAACAAGATAATAGTTTAGAAAACTTGCTCAAGATTAAACTATAAGATTTGTAAACGTATAATAATATAAGTCCAAGGTTTGTAGGACCTTTTGAGATTTTAAGAAGGATAAGGGAGGTAGCTTATGAAGTAGCCTTACCCCCAGAGATGGAACGTATTCATAATATGTTTCATGTGTGAGTGTTACGTCCTTATAAACCGGACTATAAACACGTGATAGAATATGAATCTATTCAGATAGAGAAGGACTTGTCCTATGAGGAACTTCCAATTCAAATTATTGATAGGAAGGAACAAGTTTTAAGAAATAAGGTAATACCTTCAGTGAAGGTGTTATAGAGAAACCACAATGCTGAAGAAGCAACGTGGGAGCTCGAAAGTAAAATGAAGGAATATTTTCCTCATTTGTTTATGTAATTATAAGCTAAGATTCTGGGGACATAATCCTTATAAGGGGGAGAGAATGTAACGCCCGAGAAAATTGGATTTTTATGACAATTTAATTTTTATTTGATTATGTGAATTAAATGAATTTAATTGATTTCTTTGTGAGTAAGATATATGAAGGTCGTTCTATGACCTAGAATGTGCTAACGTGGTTAGTATTCTAGCTACGTGTTAGAAATAATTGTTTGGAATTTCCAAGAAAAAAATATTTGTTTTCGGAGAAATTTTGTAGAAACACTATTCATCCGTTTCTGTTCGGGGAATTATTTTGAAATTCCGAGAAACGAGTAATGATAGAATACCGTGATAAGATGGAATATCTGATAATATTTCATTTATGGCAAACGCAGTTTTCACCTGCGGACTTAAAACCTAAGGGTTGAGTATATTGATTTCCGAGAAGGAAATAATATGCGTAGAAGGAATGGCGTTAGGGTTAATGCGAGTGTTGTACATTAGGTGATACTATTTGGTATCTATGTGTAATACGTTGGGTAAATATGAAGTACAATACGATTATTGTACGAGGAGTATACGGAGATAATACGTGAATTGTACGTATGTGGCACGATTAGTATTAAAGAATTAAGTTAAGACTTAATGACTAATTCATTTGAGTTATATTATTAATTAACCCAATCATTTGAATGATCAAGGCCCAAAGTTAATTTAGTTAAGCCCAATTCAAGAAAACCAAACCGTGGGTCGAACCGGTGGGTTACCGAATAGGTAAAACCCATGGGGCAACCCATGGGATGTCACATGGGGTGGTGGGCCGGGCACCTTGGTGTGGAAGCCAAGCATAAGGCTTGGTCACCAAGTGTTTACTTGGTGACCACACATGAATAGTAAGGAGGTTTGTAGTTAAAGTCCAAATTGCCATCCATTCTAGTTTTCTATAAATAGGAAGCTAGGTTGATTCATTTGGGAGTTTTTCAACTTGCCAACCTAGATTATTTGAGAGAGAAAGAGAGCTATACTTGCAAACATACACTTTGGAAGCTTTAACTTATATTCTTCCAAGAGATTGCTTAAGTGTTCTTGAGGTAATACTTCTTGCTTCTCATTTCCATCCCTTTTAGATTTTCTTTCATCTTAGAGAATCATAGAATAGGTGGTATATGTCTTGTGTGAGGATTTAGAGATGACTTACCATAGATTCAATCTCTATAAGTCATGAGATTATAAGAATCATAAGGTTTAATATAGTTTTGAACCATGAAAATATTGATAGTTGAGATCGATTATTGATAAACAATTGAGCTCCGTCAATGCGTTAGCATATGCATCTTGTTTGGTTAGGATGTATGTAAGACCCCAACTTTTTGAATAAAAATGAATTTTCTATAAATATTATTTTTGAATATTATGGAATAAAATTGATATAATGTTATAGTTGTGGGTAATATTTATAAATTTTGCAAAGTACGCAAGTTGTTATATAATATTCGATTGGTCGGGGAATATTCGTTTTAACAGGGAATATTCTTACAACGACACAATCATTGGTGGACCCCACAACAGAATTATTGTCGGATTGAGGAAGTGACAAAAATACTTTATGAAAATAACGGCGGAAGATTTACCATTAATACTGTTGAACTACTCGGTAGTAAAAGTACAGTAATACGCGTGGTTGCATAGTAGTACACGGTATTGATGCTTATGTGATAAGTCACTCAGTTTTGTTTTATTGGTATTACTAATGTAATAATACAGAAAATCTTTTTATATAAAACAGAATACTTTTATAAAGTTATTCTATAAATATAATATATTATATTTTATTATGCATAGTGTTGCATAGTGTCTGCATAGTGTTTTGCATAGTAAAATCTTTTTATATAAAACATAATACTTTTATAAAGTTATCTGTTTTATTAGAAAATAATTAGAATATATTATATTTTATTATGCATAGTGTTTGCATAGTGCTGCGTAGTGTTTGCATAGTAAAATCTTTTATAAAGTTATTCATTTTATTAGATTTTAAATTGAATATATTATATTTTATTTAAAAGATTTTGCTTTAATTATGGACCATCGATTAAAGTAAATCAATCAATGGACTGCTTCATGGATTAGTTACTATGCATTCCATTTTCCTATAAATAAAGCTCATTCCTTCATTATTTTCTTACGAATTCAATTGAACTCTGAGAGAGAAACTATAGAGATAGAAGAAAAAAGTATTCTACGCTACTTAACTACTTTTATATTCAATTTCTTTTTACGGTAAGGGATATTATTCTTTTGTATTTGAGAAGAGAACTTACATTATTCCATTTCTTTATTATTACATTGGAATAACTTTGTATCTGCTGAATACCCTATACGTGGTGACATTCTTCTATTATTCTGTCTTAATTATTCCGTTGGAACATCCTGTCAGTGCTATACGCCGGACCTGGTTCCGTTTTTATTATTCTGTCTTTATTTTTCGTTGGAACATCATGTCTGTGCTTTACGTCGGACCTAGTTCAATCTTTATTATTCCATTCTTTATTATTCTTTTGGAACATCCTGTCGGTGTGATTTTCACTTGACCTGGTTCCATTATTATTATTCTGTTGGAATAACCTGCCTATGCGAAGTACCGCATGCATGGTGATTTCTGTTGTTATTCCATTCCTTATTATTCTCAGTTGGTTAAAATTTTGATTTCTATACTCCATGAAATTAGTGGAATATCCTTGATATTTAAGCTTTCATCCAATATTTTTCATGGAAATATTCTTACGAGAAATCTTGAATTTTACTCTACAAAGCGATATCATGTTGACAATTTGGGCGTTATTAGTTCTGAATAACTTAATTCTTGAACTTGTTTTATTGAATTCTTATATCATTGTCATCATCTTCATGTTTATATTTTTTTTGAAGTCATCTATGGCACAGTAAGCATGGATGGACTTGGTATGATTATGACCGAGGATTATTGGTTGTAATTATGGTAGTAATGTTACAAATGATGTGTAAAAAGTCCTCATTGGCCCGTAGTGCATTGATGGGCGAGTTGTTGGCATGATCATGACCATCGATGAATACACAAATATCCTTGGCCGTAGTGCATGGAATTTGTGGTCGTGACCCTAATGAATATCCTTGGCCGTAGTGCAGGGATGATGTGGATTATTTATTAAGTTGAGTCTTAGCGATAAAAGTGATGAAAAACTTTTTAAATCATAAAAGATAGTAGATTATATTCTCTACTTGACTCTTTTAATGGATTGCTTGATCCGCTGCAGTTAAACCTGATGTTGTTATATTTTATCAGTTTAACACTGTTGAAGGCTAACGATAATTTATTCTGCATTATCTTAGTCATAATATTTTTTACTGGACTAGTTGAGCTCTCCCTTTCTTTCACTATTCTCTTCAGGAAATGAGAACATAGCAGGGACTAGTCGGGGAACGGAGTGATGATCCAGAGGATAGCATTAGTAGTCCTCACTATTCTGTGAAATAGTGTGTTAATAATTGTAATGAGGATTCCTTTTGAGTTTGTATAATCTCTAGTAGACAATAATTTTATTCAAAGTCACAGTTATGTTTTGTCGTATTGTACACGATAGTTGTATTAGTAAGTTGTATTTGAATTTTGTACCATGTATCTGACGACCCAGGATGGGTGATGTATACCTAATTTTTGGGGGCGTCACAGTTGGTATCAAAGCTTAGGGATATGATCCCTGGCTAAGATGTGAGACTAGAACTAGGAGGGGAGAGACGGGGAATTCCTTCACTAGTATGACCTACTTAAATTTATTTTGTATTTAAATTGGTTGGTTAGAGTTTAGAGATATTATGTTACATGTCAATTAACCTTTGTTTTGTGGCAGTATCTGAAAATGACATCCGAAAATGTTGAAAATAGCAATGGGGCACAAGAGACCGTTGAGTCTCCACATATCAATAATCAAGAGAATGTGCATCAGGAAGGCGACAATCCTCATGCAAACAACAACACTGGCCAAATAATGAATGATGGATTGCTCAGAGGCTTTATGCAATTCATGCAACAGTAGGCGAGAGCGGCTCCTATCCAAAATGTAGGTGGAAACACTGGAAACTCTCAGGTGGTCACCGCTAAACAGTTTAAGGAGCTGGGACCACCGGAGTTTAAGGGAGAGCCAAAACCACTTATGGCGGAAGCATGGATAAAGCAGATCACCAAAATATTTGATGTCTTGGGATGCTCCGAGGAGCAAAAGGTTCCTTTTGCCGCCTTTATGTTGCGCGGAGAGACAGATTACTGGTGGGAATTGGTAAAACGTACTCAACCTGTCGTACTGAAGATGTCTTGGGATAAGTTCCAAGTGCTGTTCAATGACAAATACTTTCCCAAAAGTATTCGTCACATGAAGGAGGTGGAGTTTATCAAATTGGAACAAAACAATATGACCGTGTCGCAATACGAGGAAAAATTTGTGGAGTTATCCCGGTTTGCGTCCCACTTGGTGGATAATGAAGAGAGAATGGCGCGAATGTTTTTAAGAGGTTTGAAGCTGGAGATATGTCAACATCTTATTTCTCATAAACTGTGTTTGTTTTCAGATGTTGTAAATAGGGCTCATTTGGTGGAACACGATAACGAGTCAACGCAACCAAAAGAGAGCAGTCGGCAAAATGATAATACCAGTGAGAGCAGTCATCGAAGCGGTGACAACAAGCATGGAGGGAATCAATAGGCCAGAAATGGTAACCACTTCGGTGGTAATCAGGGCCAAAACAATAAGAATGGACATTTCAAGAAGAGGAGATTCAACAATGATGGAACGACGTCAGCACCAGCACCCGTTGTTAAGGAAGGAGAAAGACCACCTATCATATGCTTCAAATGCGGAGGTGAGGGACACATCAGTCCAAATTGCGCGATGCCATCCAAAGAATGTTATAATTGTGGAAGAGAAGGTCACCTAGCCCGATTTTGTCGTTCACCGAAGACAAGTTCAGCTAGGATGGAGGCACCAAAGGCCGTCCCAGAAAAGTCAAAGTCGGTGGTGCAAGGGAGAGCATTTGTCGTGACCTCCCAGAAAGCAAGAAACCCGAACGAGGTCATCACGGGTAAGCTAGTCATAAACTCTAGCGAAGTTTATACTTTATTTGATACCGGTTCTACCCACTCTTTCATTTCACCTACTTGCGCTCAACGTTTAAATTTGACTCCGGAGAGATTGGATTTTGATTTATCTGTTGAAACCCCGTTGGGAGAAACCTTCATTACATCCACGGTTTATAAGTCTTGTTTAATTCAAATCGGTACCTGCACGTTACGTGTCGATCTTATTTCTTTGAAAATACTTGCATTTGATGTGATTCTAAGGATTGATGGGTTAACTACGCATCATGCAAAAATTAATTGTTTTCGTATGGTTGTTAGCTTTCATATTCCTAATCGACCTATTATGCGAATTTAAGCAACCAAACCATTAAAATCAATCACTGTCATCTCAAGCCATAAAGCTATTCGTTTATTGAAAAATGGATGTCAAGCTTTCTTAGCTCATGTCACAGATCTAAACAAAAATACATCAGTTTTGAATAATATTTCTATTGTTAATGAATTTCCTGACGTATTCCCTAAAGAACTTCTTGGCCTACCCCCAGAGCTTGAAATTGAATTTTGTATCGACCTTGAACCCGATACAAAACCCATTTCTAAAGCCCCATATCGAATGGCTCCTATTGAACTTCAGGAGTTAAAGACTCAACTGCAGGAATTGTTAGACATTAATTTTATTTGTCCTAGTACTTCTCCTTGGGGTGCTCCTGTTCTATTCGTGAAGAAGAAAGATGGGAGTATGCGACTTTGTATTAATTATCGGGAGTTGAATCATGTCACCATCAAAAATAGGTACCCATTGCCATGTATTGATGACCTATTTGACCAGTTGCAAGGAGCCAAATTCTTTTTAAAGATTGATCTTCATTCCGGATATCACCAATTGAAGATTAGAACCGATGATATTCCAAAGACGGCTTTCAGAACTCGGTACGAGCATTATGAATTCCTAGTCATGTCCTTTGGATTAACCAATGCTCCTGCTGCCTTCATGGATATGATGAACTGAGTATTCAAGGAATATTTGGATCATTTTGTGGTCGTCTTTATTGATGACATCCTCATATATTCCACAAGCCGTGAAGATCATGAGGAACACTTGAGGCTGGTACTCCAAAAGCTTCGTGAATACAAGCTTTATGCCAAGTTGAATAAATGCGAGTTCTGGCTTGAGGAAGTAGCATTCCTTGGGCACGTGGTATCATGTCATGGAATATCTGTTGACCCAGCAAAGATTGAAGCTATTCAAAGCTGGGAGCAACCTAAATCGATGAATCAAGAAATCGTAGCTTTCTCGGCTTAGCTGGTTATTATCGGAGATTTGTAGAAGGGTTTTCTTGAATCGCTACTCCACTAACTCAGCTGACTCAGAAAGATACAAAGTTCGGTTGGGAGAAGAGTTTTCAAAAACTCAAGAGGAGACTCATTTCAGCACCTGTTCTGAAAATACCATCTGGTTCGGAGGGATTTGTCATCCACAATGATGCTTCGGGCAAAGGGTTAGGATGTGTTCTTATAAAACATGGGAAAGTCATAGCCTATGCCTCACGACAACTTAAAGAATATGAGAGGAATTATCCTACTCATGATCTAGAGTTAGCAGCTGTTGTCTTCGCACTTAAAATTTGGAGGCATTACTTGTATGGGAAGAAAGTGGAGATCTTTACGGATCATAAAAGCCTCAAATATTTCTTCACTCAAAAGGAACTCAACATGCGACAACGACGTTGGCTTGAACTATTGAAAGATTATGATCATACCATCCAATACCATCCTGGAAAAGCGAACGTGGTAGCTGACGCATTGAGTAGAAGATCATATGTGGGTACGAGTGCAATATTGTCAACGCAAAGACCCATTTTGTATGACTTGCAAAGGATGGAGATAGAGATAAAGACTCCAGGGACCCACGTGATAATGGCAAATATACGAGTAGAACCGACTTTAATTGATAAAATTAAAGCTGCTCAAGTTACAGATCTGGAGCTGATATGTATGAGGAAGAAAATGCATGAAGGTGTGATGCCGGAAGCAAGAATCGATGAAGAAGGAATACATCGAGTCAACTCCAGACTTTGTGTTCCTAACGACCTTGATTTAAAGTATAAAATCATGATGGAGGCGCACAACACACTGTTTGCAATCCATCTTGGGAGTACCAAAATGTATCATGATCTTTGACATACATTTTGGTGGGGCAATATGAAGAGAGAGATAGCGCTGTTTATCTCAAGGTGTCTAACGTGTCAACGAGTCAAGGCGGAGCATCAAGTACCAAAAGGTCCATTGCAACCACTTGAAATTCCAGAATGGAAGTGGGAGCACATTACCATAGATTTTGTTACTGGTCTTCCCAAAGTTTCTCAAGGCATAGATACGATTTGGGTCATTGTTGATAGATTGACCAAGTCTGCTCATTTCTTACCGATACGAGAAACTTATACACTTCAACGTCATGCTCGTATGTACATAAATGAGATTGTAAGACTGTATGGTATGCTAGTATCCATAGTTTCTGATCGAGACCCAAGATTCACTTCACGATTTTGGGTTAGTTTGCAAAAAGCTATGGGCACAGATTTACGATTTAGCTCGGCATATCATCCTCAGACATACGGACAGTCGGAGAGGACTATTAAAACTCTTGAAGATCTATTAAGACTCTGTGTTCTTGATTTCAAGGGAAGTTGGGACAAGTTCTTACCATTGGTGGAGTTTTCCTACAACAACAGTTATCAAGCAAGTATTGGCATGGCTCCATTCAAGCGTTGTATGGAAGAAAGTGTCGTTCTCTAGTATCTTTGGGATGAGGTGCGTGAAGCAACGTTGTTGGGACCAGAGTTGATACGCGTGACTACTGGAAAAGATTCAAACGATCCGTGAACGTATAAAAAAACCTCACAAGATCGACAAAAGAGTTATCTTGATCTTCATCGAAAAGGACGTGGAATTCGATATAGGAGATCATGTGTTGTTACGTGTTGCTCCATGGAAAGGAGTTACGAGATTTGGAAAGAGAGGAAAGCTCAATCCTCGATTCATTGGCCCATTTTTAATCCTCGATCGAGTAGGAAATGTAGCCTATAGACTTGCCTTACCGCCAAGTATGTCTCGTGTTCATAACGTTTTTCATATATCCATGCTACGTAAATATGTGGAAGACCCAAACCACATTATTGAGTTAGAACCGAATGAAATAGCGGAAGATTTGACGTATGAAGAGGTTCCTGTTCAAATCTTGGATAAGAAGGAACATATTCTATGCTCCAAGGTTATACCTCAAGTCAAAGTTTTGTGGAGAAACCACGATGTTGAGGAAATGACTTGGGAGTTAGAATCTAAAATGAAATCAAGGTATCCTTACCTCTTCAATATACCAGGTACGTACCCTAATTTCGAGGGCGAAATTTCTTAAGAAGGGGAGGTTGTAAGACCCCAACTTTTTGAATAAAAATGAATTTTCTATAAATATTATTTTTGAATATTATGGAGAAAAATTGATATAATGTTATAGTTGTGGGTAATATTTATAAATTTTGCAAAGTACGCAAGTTGTTATATAATATTCGATTGGTCGGGGAATATTCGTTTTAACAGGAAATATTAAATACAACCAAGACAATCATTGGTGGACCCTATAATGTAATTATTATTTGATTAAGAAAACGACAAAAATACTTTATGAAAATAACGGCGAAAGTTTTACCATTAATACTGTTGAACTACTCGGTAGTAAAAGTACAGTAATACGCGTGGTTGCATAGTATTACACGGTATTGATGCTTATGTGATAAGTCACTCAATTTTGTTTTATTGGTATTATTAATGTAATAATACAAAAAATATTTTTATATAAAACAGAATACTTTTATAAAGTTATTCTATAAATAGAATATAGTATATTCTATTATGCATAGTGTTGCATAATTATACGCATAGTGTTTTGCATAGTAAAATCTTTTTATATAAAATAGAATACTTTTATAAATTTATATATTTTATTAGACAATAATTAGAATATATTATATTTTATTATGTATAGTGTTTGCATAGTGCCTGCATAGTGTTTGCATAGTAAAATCTTTTATAAAGTTATTCGTTTTATTAGATTATAAATAGAATATATTATATTTTATTTAAAAGATTTTACTTTAATTATGGACCGTCAGATTAAAGTAAATCAATCTAGACCGTTCATGGATTAGTTACTATGCATTCCATTTTCCTATAAATAGAAGCTCATTCCTTCATTATTTTCTTACAAATTTACTGAACTCTAGAGAGAGAAACTATAGAGAGATAGAAGAAAAATATTCTGCTACTTAACTACTTTTATATTCAGTTTCTTTTACGGTAAGGGATATTATTCTTTTGTATTTGAGAAGAGAACTTCTGTTATTCTATTTCTTAATTATTCATTGGAATAACTTTGTATCTGTGCTTTAATACCCTATACGTGGTGACATTCTTCTGTGATTTTCACCTAACTTTGGTTCCATTATTATTATTACATTGGAATAACTCCGCCTTTGCTTTATCTGCACGCATGCATGGTGATTTTGTTGTTATTCCATTCCTTATTATTCTCGGTTGGTTAAAATTTTGACTTCTATACTCCATGAAATTAGTGGAATATCCTTGATATTTGCGCTTCATCCAGTATTTTTCATGGTAATATTCTTCTAAGAAATCTTAAATTTTACTCTACAAAGCAGTATCATGTTGACAATTTGGACGTTATTAGTTCCTGAATAACTTAATTCTTGAACTTGTTTTATTGAATTCTTATATCATTGTCATCATCCTCATGTTTATATTTTTTTGAAAGTCATCATACATGGCACATAAAGCATGGATGGACTTGGTATGATTATGATTGTGGATTATTCGGTGTAATCATGACCGTAATGTTACAAATGATGTGTAAAAAGTCCTCATTGATCCGTAGTGCATTGATGGACAGTTGTTGGCATGATCATGACCATTGATGAATACACAAATATCCTTGGCCCGTAGTGCATAGAATTTGTGGTCGTGACCCTAATGAATATCCTTGGCGTAGAGTGCGAGGATGATGTGGATTATTTATTAAGTTTGAGTCTCGTGATAAAAGTGATGAAAAACTTTTTAAATCATTAAAGATAGTAGATTATATTCTCTACTTGACTCTTTTAATGGATTGCTTGATCCGCTGCAGTTAAACTTGATGTTGATATATTTTATCAGTTTTACACTGTTGAAGGCTAACGATAATTTATTCTGCATTATTTTAGTCGTAATATTTTTTACTGGACTAGTTGAGCTCACCCTTTCTTTCACTGTTCTCTTCAGGAAATGAGAACATAGCAGGGACTAGTCGGGGAACGGAGTGACGGTCCAGAGGATAGCATTAGTAGTCCTCACTATTCTGTGAAATAGTGTGTTAATAATTGTAATGAGGACTCCTTTTGAGTTTGGATAATCTCTAGTAGACAATAAATGTATTCAAACTCACAGTTATGTTTTGTCGTATTGTACACGACAGTTGTATTAGTAAGTTGTATTTGAATTTTGTACCATGTATCTGACGACCCAAGATGGGTGATGTATACCTAATTTTTGGAGGCGTCACAATGTAGATATGAAATCCATGGAGTATTCCATGTGATTTGGCTTAGAGAACCTTAGTAACGAAGTTATGGCGAATTTTACGAAAATAGACGTTAAACGTTGAAAACGTAGAAATTCCGGATTGGTAGTCGAAAGTTGTCGTGAGACTTGAAAACGTTAGTTTTCAATGTTAACACGTGAGATAGGCTGATTAAGAGTTGTGGGTTTGAGAATCATCGGATTCCGACTTAAAATGAAGAAAACGAGCATTGAATACTCATTAACGTTTACGAACGTTTATAAAATGAACTCAATAGTGAATTTTGAGTTAACTGATTCGAAAGTGTTGAAATCTTATATGAACACGTAAAGGATGTAATTCATGACTTATAGGAATTCGAATGGGTCAATTCAGATGTAAAACGAACAAATTAGGAAGCTGGGAGTTTCATTAGGAAACCAAAACTGGTTTGGCTAACCGGTGCCTGAGACTTTGGTGTGCATGTCAAAAAAACCAATACAAAGTGGTGGCATGCATATGACCAGACTCAAATAAAGTACCCTACTACTAACTCGCGTCGCAAATACCACTAAAATATAAAGGATGCTCAAATAAATAAATAATGCATTTATAACGACAGAGAAATTCGGATCTTATTGTAAAATGATTTTATTAAATTAAATAATAATAAAATCATATTCCATGTGTTATCAAGATGATTGTCATTATATAACCTATTGATGTTGGAATGTCGTAGTATTTGAGCTACGTGGATGAATTAAAGTGTTTGAATTTCCAAGACGAAAATAAAAGTTTTCAGAGAAATTTTTCGAAAAACACTATTCATCGATATTTGCTCGGGATATATTTTTGAGTTTCCGAGAAATACGTAATGATGAAATAACAAGGTAAGATGGATTATGTAATAAAAATCTAGTTATGGAAATGTAATAATTCGCTTGTGGACTTAATTTATAAACTTTAAGTAAGGCGAAATTGTAAGGAATAAGTAATAATTGTATGATACTTGGTATGGTGCAAAGTAATGAAAACGAGTATAATACGAAGTATTATACGAGTTTGTATGAAGGATGAAATATCGTATATATTTTCTATAAGAATTAGAATACGAAAATAATACATAAACTATAAGTATATGTATTAAGAAATGTTAATGGACTTGGAAGATTGGTTAACAATTATATACAAGTCCAAGAGAATTAAAGGGAGAGGCCCAACTATTAGTTAATGAACCAACTAGAGTTTATTAATGCAAAGCCCAAAGGATGATTTAATGCAAGATATAAAATGAATTGGTTGACCCATGGGGCACACCATATTATTATGGTTAATATGTGGTGACCAAGTATTAAGAGTAATGACCAAGTTAATATAATGACCAAGATTTAAGGAGTATTGACCAAGACTTAAGAGTGGTGGTCAAGCAAAGGGTAGGTTTTGTGCTAACCAAGTAATGAGTAGTAAGGAGGTGGGATGATTTAATGACCAAACTACCCTAGCTTTACAATTTCTATAAATATAGGAGCCTTACAAGCCATTTAACACTTGTTCAAATAATCCAACATTTCAAAAGTCCTTAAGTGTTAGAGAGAATAAGCTACCAATAAGTCACTTCCATAAGTAAGAAGAAGAAGAAAACTACCTTACCAAGACTACAAAAAGTAAGAATTCTTATCTATTATCTTCTATCTCTACCATGATAGGTTGATAAGAAAAGATGGATTAAGAAACATGAATGATAAGAAGCAAGAAGAATGAATAAGTCATGAACTTAAGCCACATAAGTTGTCAATAAGTCATTTGAACTTATAAAAGTTATAAACTTATTATAAGTTAACCTTGAATGTTAAGTATGAAAATATGAACATCTGATGAGTTTAGTAAGAGAAGTGAATTAAGAACTTATATGATTATATGTATCATATATACCTAAGTAAAGTTATATGTTAAGAACAAGTAAAGTATGATGATTAAGAAACTTTAATTGTCATAAGTCATGAATAATCAAAACTGAAGTAGTTTATAATTTGACAAGTTTTAAGCTCATGAAGAATAAGTCCAAAATCCAACAATGATTATAAGTTGTTGTAGTAAGTAGGTTGAGATGTTCACATGATGAATGGAAGTCATTTGTAATGTTGAACAAATCATAAGAATGAAGAATTGCCGGAATTTGCACGATTGGACGATAAACGTCGAATTCATCAAATTCTCGGAATGGGAATCAAATTTTGTGTTTGATCACGAAAGCATTGTTTTCCAATAGAGAGAAGTCATATTTGGCATTTAAGAGTTGCGGACTCGAAAATGACAGGATTCCGACTTAGAACGAAGAAACGAGCGTTGAACATTCACAAACGTTTATCGTTTTCGTTAAAAATGAACCAATAGGTGATTTTTTAGCAAACGAAGTCAAATAGATAAAATTCTTACATTAACATGTAGATTACGTAATTTGTGAACCGTAGGCTTTTGAACGAGCCAATTCGGACATATAACGAAGAAGTTATGCGTCCGGGAAGTTCACAAAATTCACAAACTGAATTTGTTTTCACATTGCAGTGAGTTGCCATGGCTTCAACCTCGCAAAAAGACTTCACAACCGCAGGATGTGTAAAGGTGTCAAAGTACATGCAAGAGTTCACCGCAGTGTGAACCATAGTATAATATGTGGCACCGCAGCGCCATGCACAAGCATCAAAATCCTGCAGGTGTGCGCCGCCGCATGCACCCATTAAGTAAAGACTCGCGCCATAGCGCCAAGTCCGGACAAGTGATCTAATAAGCTCGCGTCATGTGCGAGATATATAATATAAAGTCAAGTCCACAAATACTATCCTAGAACTAGGATAGTAATGAAGGTTTCTAGGTACAAAGAAAAGAAAGCTAATTGATTTAAAAGTAAACATAACTTAAGGAATTTAATGTAACATTGTTTAAACTTTGTTAAACCTTAAGGATGTTGTATAAAGGTTGAGATAACCTAGTCGAATATAAATGCAAGGATAATGATAAACCGGAACGAATAGTAACTGAATCTAATACACAATTAGATTGAAATGAAGGGTATGATATAGTCATATACATACTTGATTATATGTGACCTAATGTAAGGCATTATGTGATCATGTATTGTAGAGACTTGAACGACTTGAACATAAAGTTAATATACCATAGCAGACGCTAAAGGAAAGTATTCTAACTCTTATCTCAGTTCAATCTGAACATGTTTTTGAGGTTCATGTATTCTTTCGCATGAATTGAGGTATGTTGAAGTTAAAGCCAATTCCTTTGGCTAGACTTGATGTATTGATAATCTATTCATGTATTATCAAATGTTGCTATCTTTTGTCAACTACTTGATATGGTTTTCAAAAGAAGATTGAAATGTTAAACAAATGTTTTGTCGGTAAAATGACAGGCACGTGAGGTTGCCAAATGCTTAAACGTGCATACGTTTAATGGATGTAGTGTTGATCAACATAGAGTACAATAGGCTGATCACCTAGATGTGCTCGTAAGTAATATCGGGCTTACAGTCTTGCTTCCGGGTTATCCTTTTCCAATAAAGAATGAATACTCGAGGTCTTTGACCGGAGTGAATGCTTTACTAAATATTGTTATTATTGTAAAACATTTTGAAAGAAAAGATGGAGTGCTATTTTGAGTTATCAATAGTACTTCATAACTATTGTTCAGTTATTGAAGATATACGATTTGTATATGTCAAGCATGTGTTATTAAATTGTTATACTTGCTGAGCTAGTTATGCTCACTCTTGCATGAACCATATGAATGCAGCTAAGACTGAATGTCCCGAAGGATCGAAAAAGGATAAGGGAAAAGCTAAGGCAGATTACTAAGCTGTCTTGTAATAGTATAGGTCTATTGTTGTAATGTAACTGATAATATGACAAAGAACCTTTGTAATGGGTATAGAACCTGGGAAATGTAAATATTACTTTAAATATATAGAAGTTATGTTCGTTCTTTGAGACTTTTCAATTAAATGAATGTATGAATGTTGTACAGTATAACACCATCTGTCGGGTTGGAAGATACCCGGATTTGGGGGCGCTACAAGTTGGTATCAAAGCCTAGGTTATAAAACTTAAGGGGGAAAGTAAAAACTTAAGTCATAACCTTAAGAAAGAATAAAGAAGTAAAAGATGGAAAGTAACCCTATAAAAATGCATTATATTATGTTATGTATTTCTATTATTTTATTGACGTGTACTAATCAAACTATATTGTTTTATTATAGATGTCAAGAGAAAATGATATGTATAGAGATATACATGTAGTGAGCGAGGATTCAGTTAATCGGGTAGAGATACTACCAAATCCCATAGCAGTAGAACCAGAGTTGGTGACAATCGAGTTGGGAGACTCAGACGATTTAGACTACATGTCTATATTTGATGGCATGCTAGAGGAGGAGGTGGACGTGATGTCCTTTGACCAGGTTCCACCTACAAAGGACCAGGTTCCACCTATAGAGGAAATGTCTACGGTGGAATCAATGAAGGCACTGTTTATGTCGGTATTGGATAGGAATGTCCATTACTGCCAAGAGGTTAAGGAGTTGAAAGAGGAACTCCAAGCTGTCCGTGAGGACAAAGCTAGCATGGAGGGAATGTGGGAAGAGGAGCATGGTGATAGAGTTCTAGCTAAGGACAAGGTCCGAGAGCTGAAATATAAAGTCTTCGAGCTCAAGAAGGAGCTAAAGACTAAAAAGCAGAAGTTAAAGAGGATGTCCTATATTCATAGGAGTTCTCATGTAGATTTCCAGCAACAGGTAGCTGGATATCAGATAGAAGCAGGACAGACCCAACAAACTATCAGTAGAGATGTTATAGCCAGTCTGGCCAGCAAAGATTTTGAGAATGCCCTACGACAGATTTAGTCTAGAAATAGCTAGAGTAGAATAGATATGTAAATATTATGTATCTAGTAGTGACGTAAAACCCTCTTTTGTATAACAAAGGGTAGTCTTTTGTAAATCCTGATTTTTGGAAAGTAATTGTGGGATGGTAATGTAATCAGCTAAGGCTGAGTAATGTAAACAATGTAGTGTTATACTACAAGTTATGAATCAATATAAGTCTTTTTATGGAATATGTTAAGTAATGAGTATGAGTTGTTTTATTACAAATAATAACAAACCAACAAGAATAAAGTAATAATGATGTGTTGTTTTCTTAACAGCAAAATGCCGCCAAGGAGACAACGAAATCAGGGCACTAGTGTTAACCAACCGGAGGGTGGTCCTAAGTTAATCAATGCGGAGTTCGTTAATCTTTTAACGACAGCATTTAATAGAATGGGGGCTAATGTACCCGTGATTCCTGGAGTAGTACGAGCTACTTCTTTTAAGGATTTCAAAAGTGTAGGTCCGCTGGAGTTCAAAGGAACTACGGACCCTATAGAAGCCCAGACTTGGGTAAAAGAAATCAAGAAAGCATTTGTAATAGCAAATGTTGAAGAGGGTCAAAAGGTTGCCTTTGCAACCTATTTGATGAAGGGAGAGGCCAACTTCTGGTGGGAGGCAAACCAGGCTAGGGCCGATATAGGAAACCTAACGTGGGAGAGGTTCAAGGAGATTTTCTTGAGAACTATTTTCCCACAGTATGAAAGGAGGATGGAGATGAGGTTTCTAGAATTGAGACAAGGGGATATGATGGCTTCCCGATGTCTTTGCTAAGTTTAATGAATCGCACGATTTGCTCCACATCAAGTGGACCTTTGAAGTGAGGAAGGCTAGAAGGTTCGAAAGGGGCTTGAAACCACGCTCTATAGCTTTAATCTCTGTGTTCCAAAGTACTTCCTTTGGAACCATACTAGAAAAAGGCAATAATTGCCAAGGTGGGAATGAGGCTCTTAGCCGATTACACAAAGATAAGATGACCAAAGGCGGGGGTTGATGGAGGAACCAAGGCCAGAGGGAGCCAAGGAAGTGGCAATGGTCAAGAGGAAGGGCTTTAACTCTGGGGAATACTGGAGTAAAACAAGGGACTCTAAGAGGAGGATGGAGGCACAGAAACCTGCGGGAAGACTCACTTAGGAGTCATCCTCAAAGGAAAGGCGGTATGTTATAATTGTGGGCAGGAAGGGCACATTTCGCTTAACTGTCCCAATCCGAAGAAAAATCATGGATGCTTTGTATGTGGATCAACCGACCACATAGCAAAGAACCCGCCCAAGAAGAGGATAGAAGGAAATAAGGGAACTAATAGCGGAATTTAGCTATTAGTGGTCCAAATTCAATAGGGAAATCAATGGCCCGCACTTTTAATATATTGACGGTCCAAGATGCGGTGGCATCGGGGATGTAGTTCAGTATTATTCGATCAACAATATAAATGCATACGTCTTTATTTGATTCGAGCGCTACTTGTTCGTTTATAGCATGTGATTTTTCTAGATGACTAGAATTATTTCCCAAAAAATTGCATATACCTTAGAACATTAAGGTAGCAAACGAAGAGATAATTCCTGTTGAAGATATTCATAGGAGTTGTTGCATAGATGTACGTGGTCGTAAGTTATCGGTAGATTTAATACCGATAAAGTTAGGAGAATTCGACGTAATTCTCGGAATGGATTGGTTGATTAACCATGGAGCAATTATAGATTGCCAAAAGAAATGTGTGAGCATCAGGACGTTGAAGCAACCTCCTGTAGTATTTTACGGTAGTAAATTATCGGGACGTCCGTGTTTCCTTACGATGACACAAACTAGAAAACTATTAAGGAAGGGTTGTGTAGGTTACCTATGCCATGTTGTGGATTCCCAGAGAGTGGGAGCAACCATGGAACAAATACTTATAGTAAACGAATTCATTGATGTATTTCCAAGTGAGTTATCGGGTTTACCGCCGGATAGGGAGATCGAATTTGTGATAGACATTGTGTCAGGAGCGGCACCAGTCTCAAGGGCACCGTACCGTATGGCGCCTGTGGGAATGAAAGAACTAATGGTTCAGCTACAGGAACTATTGGACAAAAAGTACATTCAACCAAGTGTTTCTCCGTAGGGGGCACCGGTGTTGTTTGTCAAGAAGAAAGAGGGATCGTTAAGGCTTTGTATCTACTATCGGGAGTTAAACAAGTTAACGATAAAGAATAAATACCCATTGCCCAGGATCGATGATCTCTTTGATCAATTGAAAGGGGCAAAGTATTTTTCTAAAATAGATTTGCGGATGGGGTATCATCAGTTGAAGGTTTGGTAGGAAGATGTACTAAAGACTGCATTCAGGACTCGTTATAGTCATTTAGAGTTTCTGGTAATGTCATTTGGGTTGACGAATGCACCTGCTGCATTTATGGATATGATAAACAGAGTGTTCAAATTATATTTGGATAAGTTCGTCGTGGTGTTTATCGATGATATTCTAGTCTATTCTAAGATGCTAGAAGATCATGCTGAACACTTAAGATTAGTGTTGGAGACACTAAGGAAGGAGACGTTATATGCAAAATTCACCAAATATGAATTTTGGTTGGAAAAGTGCGATTTTTAGGTCATGTCATTGACCAAGAGGGATTTCGATGGATCCAAATGAAGGTGGAAGCGAGAATGAATTGGGAACAACCGAAAACGCCGACTGAGGTGCAGAGTTTCCTAGGGTTAGCAGGTTACTATCAAAGATTTATCCAGGATTTTTCGAAGATAGCTACCTCGTTGACTAATTTAACAAGGAAGACGGTGAAATACGTATGGACGGATAAATGTGAAGACAGTTTTCAAGAACTGAAGAAAAGATTAAGTGAAGCTCCTATTTTGTCATTGTCAGATGACACAGGAAATTTTGTAGTGTATAGTGATGCTTCGCATAGAGGACTTGGTTGTGTGCTTATGCAGCATGGCAAAGTCATTGCGTATGAATCTCGGCAGTTGAAGGATTATGAGAAAGTTTATCCTACTCATGATCTAGAACTGGTCGCGGTAGTGTTTGCCCTAAGGATATGGAGACATTATCTTTATGGGGAAAATGTGAGATATATACGGACCATAAAAGTCTAAAGTATATCTTCACTCAGAAGGAGTTGAATATGAGACAGAGGAGATGGCTAGAGTTGATAAAGGATTCTTATTGTGAAATCATGTATCACCCTGGAAAGGCCAATGTAGTTGCCGACGCTTTAAGTAGGATGGGTCGGGAAAAGTTGTCTATGTTAACGGCTCAAAATGAGTTAAAAACAGAGATGGCTAGGATGGAAATAGAAGTGAAGATGCCGAGTGATTCGGGGCAGTTACTCTATGCGACGGAGATGCAATCTACCATCGTAGAAAGAGTTAAGGAGGTACAACTCAAGACGGACGAGTGTAACCAAATGAAGAAGCGGTTATCCGAGAAGGAAGATTCTAAGTATAGTCTTGATAATGAGGGATTATTAAGATTTGAGGGAAGAATTTGGGTTCCGAATGAGACAGAATTAAAGGAGCAAGTGTTACAAGAAGCTCATAGTTCGAGGTACTCGATACATCCTGGTAGCACTAAGATGTATCAAGATCTTGACGAGAGTTTTGGTGGCCAAACATGAAGAGAGAAATAGCAGAGTATGTGAGTAGGTGCTTAACTTGTCAAAACGTTAAGGCTGAACATCAACGACCCAGTGGCTTAGTACAGTCATTGGAGATTCTAGAATAGAAGTGGGAGCATATCACGATGGACTTCGTGGTGGGACTTCCGACAATGGATAAAGGGTATGATTCGATTTGGGTAATAGTGGACTGGTTGACAAAGTCGGCTCACATTTTGCCAATTAGGGTAAAGTATAACTTAGACAAGTTAGCTAAACTTTATGTTAAGGAAATCATTTCCAGACATGGAGTACCGGTATCGATTGTGTCAGATCGTGATCCACGATTCACATCAAATTTTTGGAGCAGTTTGCAAGAACAGTTGGGAACACAGCTGAGGTTAAGCACAGCTTATCATCCACAAACCGATGGGCAGAGCGAGAGAACAATTCAGACGCTTGAAGACATGTTAAGGTCTTACATCATGGATTTCAAGGGTAGTTGGGATGATCACCTACCACTAGTAGAGTTTGCATATAACAACAGTTATCATGCAAGCATAGACATGCCACCGTACGAAATTTTGTATGGAAGGAAGTGCAGAACTGTAACAACCCGGAATTTTGGATTATCTAGAATTTAGGTTTAAAGAATTAGTAATTAATAAAATGAATTTTTATTAATACTATTTTGTGCTATGTGTTTATTAATCGTTTTATAACCTAGAATGATTATTAATCGGGAGGATTCTGGCTACGAGCTAGATTGAACGAGTAAGAATTTTCAAAACGAAAATAAAATATTTTCGGGAACAAAATATTTCCGGGGAAAAATACGAAATAGGCACTATTCACCCGACGAAACCTAAAGGTTAGGGTTTGAATAACCTAAGCCTTTCCAAGAGTTCGGTATGTTGAAATGACATTCCGTCGAAAGATTTGATGATAATATATCATGAAAAGTTAAGTAAGTCGATAAAAATTTTTCTCAAAAGACGTGCAGAAATAGGACGAAATAAAAATGACGAAAAGTACTGTTATGTACTTTTCATTCGTTTAACTACGTTAGGGGAAAACATGAAGGAAAACGCTTGACGCCAAAAAGTGTTTTTCAGTTTTTCGAAGATCCAAAGAATACGAAAAAGTTAATCGATAAAGGAAAGGCGAAAATATCCAAAATATTTTGGATTCCGAGAATCGCAGATTTTCGAACCGTAGAGATGAATTACAATTACGAAGCCTGAAGCTTCCAAGGGAAGCTAACTAAGGAGGTGGGACGCCCACTTGGCCACCAAGTAAACTTGGTGGCTAAGTTATGAATAGTAAGGAGGTTGGGGGCCGAAATAACTAAAATACCCCTAGCCTTAAAAATCTATAAATAGGAGGCTTAATCTCATTTGAATGGGATTTTGAAAATCCTACACTTTGAGAGAGAAAGAGAGAGAGTTCGGATGAGAAAGGAAGAGAAAGAGAATGAGGAAAAGCTAGCTTGAATGCATGCTTTGTCCGACGAAATGAGATTAAAGAAGAACGGTAATCCGAACCCTAGTTCTTCTAAAATTTTTTTTTTAAGTTTTTATGTTCAACAACATAACTTAATGAGAATAAGGAGTAAAAGATATTGAGAATGATTTCATATGGTAGAAATCATGAGAAAATAAGAAATAAGAAATTTAGTTTACAAATTTCTTAACCAAGTATAAGATTCGTGAGGATTTTGAGCTATCCGAATGAATATTATGAACGAGTAGGTGAATTAAGTAAGGAATGATGTTCTATAACATCAAATTCCAAGAAAAAGTAGAATCGTAATCCAAAATATCGATTAATAATGAAGAACAAACGAAGAACGTGAAGAACACGCGAAGAACACGAAGAACGTTGTTGATGTACAAATTTAAAACCATCGTAGTGTAATTGTTGTTGATGGACAAGTTTAAAACCGTCGCGTATAAGTTTGATGCTTATTGCTTGGTTAGGAATGTTAGAAACGTTCATGGAGAACGGATTAAAACTTAGCTATAATGAAGTTATGGCGAAAAGTTCGTAAAAGACGAGCGAGAATTTGAAAGTTAGTAAATGAACCCGAACGTGTAGGGTTTCATAAGAATGTAAGAGAACGTATAAAACGTGAGTCGTGGACTCAAGAACAAACGAATTTCGAGTTCGAATGACCGAATTACGGACGAACGAATGAAGAACGTTAATAACATAAAAATGAACTAAGAGTGAAGATTAAGCCAATTGAATGGCATGTTGATGGATTCAGAATGATGTTCTGACTGTGGGTAATCGAATTACGTAAGGTAAGGAAGAAAATGGCTTTGGATTGACCTCGTTCCGAGTTATAACGAAGAAGTTATGAGATCGTAAAGTACGCATCTCAACCTTGACTTAACACTTAGAAAATTTTCTAGGGTTTTGGCTCGGCGACCGCAGTTACGAAGAAGTGGCGCCATGACCGACGTATAAAATGTCCGTACACATGCAGCGAGAGAGTTATCCAGGTATAAAACCGTAGTACAATTTGTGGCTCCATGACGCCATGTACGATCTGAAAATCTTACGAGTGTGTGGCAGCAAATACGCTCCACTAAATAAGGACTCACGCCATGGCAGGCGCCGGACCCGAGAGAGAGAGAAGTAGGTCGTGCAGCCAAGACGAGAGGAAAGGAAGGGCACTGCATCCTTGCGAAGACTAGTGCGAGGCAATGCCTAGAAATGAGATTTTTATTTCTCAGATGCTGGGGGATGTGCAAGAAAGAAGTATAAACATGTAGTTCACGTAATGTAACATCCAATCAAGTGTATTAAACCTTTAATGAAGGTTGAACGAAAAAAAAATTTAAACGAGAATAAAAGATAAAGAATGTAGATGCGGGTTACGAAACCGATGTCCGGGGACCGTAGTCGCGATAAACGAACGTGAGGGATTGCTATGGTTGTGATTCCTTAAACGTTGATTGACGATGTTAATGTATAACATTTTGAGGTTATGACATGGCATTGAAAGATGAATGTAAAGCGTTTAGACACTGTGAACGCAACGTTGTTGCGATGAACAATCGGTCTTAGTATACAGCGAACCGTATGGCTTTGACATTAAGAAAGAATAAGGAACATGGGGTTCATGGGATGGATAACGATCGAAAGCAATTAAAACCTTAAGTAAAGGTTGAATGAGAGATTAAGAGACGAGCAACGTGAATGTTGAATACGTAAACGATCCTCGTGAATCGTATTTGCGTTTGACGAACGTGCTAAGTATAACCTGGTTGTATAACTTAGACATTGATGAATGTAGTAAGTAAGATACGAATGGGATCAAAAGAGCCGTAGCGAACGGTAATAAGATTTCTGAAAGCCGAATATAAGACGGATGAGAATGTTAGAATGAAATGTAAGCATTGAACACTTTAACCGACATGAAGGTTGAGTGTACACAAATATTAAACGGGTAGAACCTACACTCCTTGTATGGTTTAACCGTAATGTAATGAAGACTAAGTTTTAGCCATGAATGGTGAAGAAACTAAGTTAAAGATAATAACGTATAACGTTAAGAAGCCGAGTTAATAAATATAACTTGGACAACGTTCCGAGTTGAGGGAACCGGACATTGTAAGATATGAATAAGTTCATATGAAATGTTTAACGCTATGGTCTCATAGTATTGACATTGAATGATCGTTCCGAGTATACAAAAGACTGTATGACTTAGACGATAAAAGAATGAATCCTGAGGTATGACATTTACTTGCCAGAAAGCCATAAGGAATAAGAAATTGACTAAATGAACATTATAGTTTAATAGTTCGTATAAGTTAAGAGAAATTTAGGTTGTGGTACGATCGTAACCTTTGATGGTTGACATATGGGAGCTGGGCTAAACAATTCCTTCAGAGAGCGAAGGTATATAATGGCTAATCGGCAACCGATCTAACTCACCTGTGATGGCGGTGTAGATGAGATGGGAACTTGTTTGTTGGTTGTTTGTGGGAAACCACTCAGAGTACCATATGGACTACTAGCAGAGAAGCGATGTGTTCTAAGTCCTAGAGAAGTATAAGAAGAAGATAAGAATGTAAATCATCAAAGATGATGAAAGTTTTGAGTAAGACATCTCCGTATATCATGAAACCGTAAAGCGATAATGAAAGTTAGTCGCGTAAAATTATATTGTAAGAACGCGAACCTTAAGAAGTAAAGTTAAATAAACCAATGCGTAAGTCAAGTATATGACTAATTGGTGTATTTGTTTTTCCTTATGTGGTATAGGGATTGGAATGAAAGCGATTCGTATAAGCTATATATAGTCGTGTGTAAGGCAAGTTTCCTAACTTCATTCATATTTTAAATGAATGCTAGTTTCTTAAACTTATTAGATGTTGAACTTGAGAAGTTATGTCTATGTGCGAATGTGCGATATTTGTGCAAGGTGGTAGAACGTATGAGGCCTTGTGCCACAATGTGAACACTTCGGTGTTTCTATGAGATGAATTGTTCTATGTTTGAACTGCTCAATAAAAAGAATATTACGTTTATACATGAACCGTTATTGTTAACTCTGTGCTATTGATTCTAGCCAGACAAGATGTGTACGAAAGAGAATAGAGAATGAAAGTATTTCAAAGTGAATGTGACTAATGTTTTAAAATTATAGGAATGAAGAATATTCCTATTATTCAAGCTACTTCATAACCTTGTTCGGTTATTGAAGCCTGAAAAGAATGTTTAAATTCTTGAAGTTGTTTGTTCAACTGTTATGACTTGCTGGGCAATTGAATGCTCACACTTGCTTTAAATGAAAAACATTTTCAGCGAATGATGTTAGAAGAACTTAAGGATCCCGTATAGATCAAGTTGACGGTATCTAGATGAAGTGTCATTCAGAATGTGAATGTGCGAGAAGATCAAGTGAAGACTTGTAATGTAGAAAGAAGAAAATTAAACTATAGACTAGTTTAATGAACTATATGTATCCTTGGTGGCGGATAAAAGTCACTCTTGTAAGATGAAAGGAATAATGTAATTATCATTATTTGAAATGAGAAAGGTTATAAGGTTTCCAGAACCTGGGATTTGAGAATGTATGTTATTATACTTCAGTATATAATGATGTATGTTGGATGAATGATGTACTCGTGACGTACGGAATCCGGGTGTGAAGATAGACCGGATTTTGGGATGTTACAAGTTGGTATAAGAGCTGATAGGTTATAAACCTTAGGTATGAGTACCAAAGACTATAA